>CM061532.1:249374976-249748472 GCA_030545055.2 Neoaliturus tenellus
TGAGTCCTGAGAAAAGTGCACTTTTGTCAGCATTATGTAACATAGGCATCCGTGACCCCCTTAACAGTCCAAAAGGGGTACAGTTTCATATAGCGCCTACATTTCTAACGAATGAAAATATCGATCGATACGATCGATATATCGCATCGGAAGAAATATCGATATATCGCATCAGATGAAATATCGGATAAAACATTTTCAACACATGTTTTATATTTATTTCCTAAATATTATTGTTTGTTTACTCAACATTCAAACCAAGATTTTACTGGAAGATTTCATATTCAGTTTTGATAGTTTAGTTATTATGATTAGCCTAGTTTCTGAGAACTTTCTATTAACTTATTTATAATAGAAAGCTTATTGTAGATAGTTGGGTCATAGATATGCGCAATGATAATGAACTGATACCGTACCAATGAAAATGATGTGTGAGCAGGGTGGTGCACTGGTGAGGGGATGAAAATGAAAATAGATCTAGTAGTGATAGTGTTCAGTTTTGATGTTAAAAAAATCGACCATCAAAAATAACTTAGGCCTACATTGACTAATACTTTTTTGTAGGGATTTAGGTTTTGGTGGGATTTTGTACTTTTAAGTACAATAGGCACAACAAATTGTGAATTTTGATGTGTAAATATAAGTACCTATATGATTAACTTATATAGAAATTTTAACCCGATGCAATATATCAATCTTACCGATCGATCCGATACGATATATCAATCACATTGATCAATCCGATGCGATCAATCGTTTGGATCCATATTTTCATTCAGTAGAAATGTAGGCGCTATATCAGGGTGTCTATAGATATCTGATTTTGGAATTCCAGTATATTTCCAGTATTTCCAGTACATTTTTTCAAAAAATTCCAGTATCACTCGCGAACTATTAATCTGAATATGGAGTAAAAATAACGAAATTTTATACATATACACATTTAATATAGATTTTTGTATTAAGAGATCGCCACTGGTCGAAATTCTACCAAAAATTCACCTGATTTGGACTCGAATTTATTTAATAAATTACCCTTCTTCTGTAAGGTTAACACCGAAACTTTGAAAGCCTGACAGGCGTACCCCTGGAGGCTGATGTGAATTATAATGGCATTCTGTTCATCTAGCCTGACTTCAGGATGAACCTTTCTAACTGTAAGTGCGGATTTCTCTTACAATACACACAACCTGAGAAAAAAAGGAGGAAAATAAACATGCTTGCCTATTAATATGTAGATAATTATGATTGTGATTAAAAAGTCTTTCCAATGATAACACTTTACAATTTTTATTTTTTTATTTTTTTACCTCCACTAGCCTACATATCACTATGGGCCAATTAACCTGTGCGGTGATCTAACGACAGCATTAAGTCACATAGGCTAGTTATAGGTGACCGCTCAGGTTTGTGCGTGTAATGTCGTCGCCCTGGATCGAACCGGGGACCGCTGACTTGTGAGGCCAGAGCTCTTAGCACTGAGCTACCGCTCCCGTATTTATTTTTTACTAGGCCATTTAAACTCCCCTTAAAGCTTTCCATACCGCCCACTTTATTTTGTATTTTTTAAATACAAAAAGTAATAAAAAAAATATAGTTAGCTGCAAAAAAATTAATGAAATAGAACAATACTAAAAATAAAATAAATACTTACATCATGAATAAAATGTAAGAAAGAACACTACCTATTTTTTTACAAAATCCAACATTTTTAAACACATGGTTAGATTTCTTAGGTGCTAAATTAATTATTTGAATGTAACTACAAGTTTTCTGATTTTGGTTTGTAAACATACTTGAACAACAATAATGACAAGTGAAACATTTATACGTCGGAATGTATGGATCAAATGACAAAACCTATAATTTATGCATTAAAAAAATTCAGGATTTTAATAAAATTCATTTTTTCCAGGATCTACTTTGAAATTCCAGTATAATTCCAGTATTTCCAGTATGGAAATGAAATTCCAGTATAATTCCAGTATTTCCAGTATGGAAATAAAATTCCAGTATAATTCGAGTATTTCCAGTAATTCCAGTAGGCCTATCAGTAGACACCCTGTATATGAAACTGTACCCTACAAAAGTAATTTAGGGCCTAGCTGGCCTAGGCCTAGCTAATATGAAGGCCTAAACATTAAGTTAAATACAACTTAGGCCTATTTTAGCAATCTAAGTGCGCCATTATTTTTCGAGCAGGCTGAGTTTTCCCGAAAAGAAATTTTTTGTTAAAAAATCAAAAGGCAATATACATAATTAGTTCCAGGAAACCTATAAAGCTACCTATTTAAGTTATTAACCCCAGCAAACCCCCACCTTGGTTCAAGCAATATTAGCAATTCAGTGATGTAGGCCTTATATCAGTTAGCTCCAATGCGATCTCGCGAGTGCTCAGTGTCAAGTTAATTTCCTCATGAACCTTTCTGTGTTATAAGTTAGGCCTATTCCACGTATGAATAGGTAAGTTAAGTAGGCTTATGAACCTTAAAGAAGACCTCGGTTAATCATAGCTAAATGCAAGGGAAAAATTAATTAAATCTCCAATGACCAGTACACAATTTTCACTTGGCCTATGTTACCGGTAACTATTAAATATTTTTCGTTTGCATGGATGTATGATTGTAGGCCTATTAGGCCTACCTGCGGAGCAACATTTCTATCGGAGCATGTGAGCTCTCTCGTAACACAGACAGTGATAAAACATGCCCATTATTGTAGCCTACTAGAAAATTACTAGGGCCTATTATGTTTAAACTAAAATATTAATCTACTGATCTAAGCCTATCAAGTTTAACAATTAATGATACGGTAAACAAATTTAAGTAAATTAAATGTTGCCTTGTGATTCCTAATGAACCAACATACAAAATACAACTTTTAGTAAAAAAAACGAGTACACTAGGTTAACTTTGTGCAATTTAGTGTTGAGGAATACTCTGCATGCGCCCTCTAACGTTTTAGAAGTGAAGAGCCTGCTCGACAGTTTAATAGCCTAGGCCTCGATTTGCAGCATCCAAAATCTTATCCTACCTAGTTAATAAATCTTAAGCTGAACCTTAGAAAAAAATTATGACCAGCCTTAGAACCTTGTTAGGAATTACTTATTGTAGGCCTAGGCCTAACCCTATAAAGGTCGTGGCCAAGGGAAAATGATAGAAACATTTACATTTATTGGGAGATAACACTAACATTTCAACTTTTAAATGGAATATTGCTACCAGAATTAAAAACAATTCACCAACATGGGTAAGTTCGGGCTACAGTATCCACGGTTGATGACATCACTCTCCTATGGTGCAAGTTTAGAAACCAAAGTATTGATTTTCCGAATTCCAGGTAACAGTATGCAATGATTCAAACACAGCAGATAGTCACAATTTATACGAATATCAGTAGATGTACACCTCAAAATAACGGCAAATTTGCAGTCCATCACGAGAGAAATCGATAACTTGTCGTAATATGGAACATGGCCGACGTAAGAGAAACGTGGTGTGGTATGACAATTGGTCAAAACTATTTTATAACAATGATTATCAAATTAAATAAGTTAAAGACTGAATCCTGGAAGTAAGCAAACGAATTGAGGATCTAATTAACAAAATACTTTAAAATACTCGACTGAGGATCTTCAAGGAAGGTGAGGTGCAGACCGGCATTCAATCGTGTAAAGACGACAAAGTTGTAATTTCATATTTTAATAAAAATCTCTTATCCCATCGTAAAACTAACACTATTAAAACATTTTAGTTATATACCTAAACGAATAAATTGCAAAAGGACACAACAATTACCTAGATGAAAGAGGATTACAGCGGATAAATTTTCTAGCAACACAGAACACAACACTCACCTCCAGTTGCCACGGCAGAAAGAGGAAGACGGACCTGGTATACTTGCGCAGAAGGAGAATGTTCCCCAAGTAGCAGACGTTCCATGTGGGGTCAATGAATTTATTGAACTACAATTAGCAAAACCATGAACCACATAAAAGATTCCCTGCTTACAAATATTTAAGATAAAACAAACTTTTTTTGCGGTTAGTATATTTTTTCTCGCTATTCATTGTTGACAACTTATTTGTTATTTTAATAACGGAAATTGGGGAGAATGTTCACAGTTGTAGGGAGAGAAATACTAAATGGAACAGCCAATGGGTGTGTAAGAATTCACTTCCTGCAGCGGGAAGTATTATACTTCATTTGAAAAACATTAACAAAATTAAGATTTTTATAGCTATAAAACATTGTTTATTCAACAATAAGTTTTCTAAAAAACCAAATATATGGTATGGTTGGAATTAGAAAGGGTCCATTGCGTTATGTTAAGTTGCAGTAAGATGTCTCAGCAAGAGGCATAACGTAGACCAACAAAAATTAATTAGTTGTGATTCAAGTGAACCAGCGAATTGCTATGATGAAGATGCAGATAAAAATTACGGCCTTTATAATAAAGAGGGGGGTTCCCTATACTCTTTTTCTATCATGTAACTTGTAAAAATGTTATAAAATAGTAATTTATTGTCATTGTCTTAAAATAAATATTAATTAAAAATAAAGGCACTATCCACTATTTAAAATCTCAAAATTTCCCCATTGAAATAACAATGAGATTGAACAAAGCGTTTTAACATCTGTTAATTTACAGCTGTAAATACATGTAGTATTTGGCAATTACTGACATTAACAATATTGGATTGGTCGGATGTCATTGATTTAAAACTAAACTTGCTCGATTTCAAGCAACAAGTATAGTAGATTTTATTTACGTAACGGGTAGTTGTATCAAGTTCATATTTGGCATGAAACTTAATTAAACAAACCAATGTCTATTATCAGGAATTTATTTCCGAAGTGCATTTTCAAAATGGCAGACATTTTAAATGTTAAAACTCAAATTTCTCAAAATTAGTAAATCTTATCAACATTTTACAAGGGGCTCAAAATATGGCAAATAATTGTCTAAACAATGATATACCAAATTTGTAAAGATCTGACAACAAATACCATGCAAATACCCCGTTTCAGCAGGCCTGCATACTCAGAAAATTTGCGTCATATATTTTTAATTTTATTCAATCATCAAGGCCAGGCCTAAGTTATAAGCCCAAGACTCACCATACGTAGCTTGACAAATGAATTTGAACTACTTTTGAGTTTAAATTATTGGATAATCAGGCGTTCCATGAGAATTAACAAGTAACATAAGTTAGATGTTTTTTGAAAAGTACCCCCTCCCACTCCCAAACAACCACCCCAGTTTTTTTTTTTTGGCCATTTGTCAAATTATAGTTATAATCGTGTTTTTTTTTCTTATCTTTTAAGTATTAAATTGATTTAAATTTTTATGTTAATATTAGAAATTAGTTTGGAATAGTAATCAAATCAAATCCTATACTCTTATACGAGCAATGTTTGCTTGTTTGCTTGCTTGCTTGCTTGCACAATCATCTCAAAAACGGCTCCGACGATTTCCTTCAAATTTTGGAATATGGGGGTTTTGGCCACCAGAAATCGATTGGAGCTGGTCCCATAGCTGGGAAAAATCCGGTTTTCGCGCTAGAGCCCTTCAAAGATCCCATGTTATCCTTATGGAAATTTTTTAACTGAACAAAAATCAGCTGATAACTCTAGATAAAATAAACCAATGTGTTACATCTTTAACCTGTGGTTTTAGGAAAATCATACCAATGTGCAGCAAACCTTCCGCCTGGCGAGTGAGCGGAGCGAACGAGCTTTGTGTGAGAAACGAAAGTAATAATTTTACCGAGCTTAAGCTCGGTCCCCCTGGTACTAATAATCTATATATTAATAGGCAAGCATGTTTCATTTCCTCCTTTTTTCTCAGCTTGTGTGCATCGTAGGAGAAATCTGCGCATACCGTTAGAAAGGTATTGTGCTGTAGATGAGCAGAATGACGTTTTAATTCACATCGGCCCACGGGGCTATGCCCTACAGGCTTTCAAAGTTTCAATGTTAATCTTATGGGAGAAGGATAATTGATTGAATCATAAGACAGCTGTTGTAATAACAAATGCTAGCAAATAAGGAAGAACAGATGTTTCATTTATAAAACATTTTAAAATTAATTGGCTCAGGATCAACTGAATTTTTGGTCGAATTTCGACCAGTGGGCGATCTCTAGTAATAAATTAACATGCATGATTTGTTTATAAAATCATAAAATATAAACAAAATGAGTCAGCTGATCAACTGATTATGTTCAGGCACCTATAGGCACCTGCCTTTCTCCTACAATGAATTTACCAAATGTTTAATCAGCTGATGTAGTTATTATTATGTTCTTGTTCTATGTTTAGATTCTATATTTTATTAAAAGAGTTCGTGTTGCGTGCAATTTACATTTATATGTCACCATATATATAAACAAAACATCTGGATCGGTAACTGAGATGGCGGAATAGCGCTAAAAACGAGCCGGATTCCCCCACCACTAGTTGGGATTACCTCCGCGCCACGCTGAATATCAGCTGACATGATTATTGTGGGTGCTTCTGAGTAGACCTGAGGGGAGTATAGCCCAGCCCTCTGAATGGTCGAGAGCTGGTCACGTGACCGATGATGTCATCAGTCACGTGGTGTAGGCCACGCCCCTTTTCCAAGATGGCGGCTGTTTTGGCGGGAAATTCCAAACTTTTGACCACGTGTTCTAACCTCACTTTTACCACGTGTGTTCTAACCTCACTTTTACCACGTGTTTGACCACATGAGTCAAGATGGCGGCTGTTTTGGCGGGAAATTCCCAAACTTTTGACCATGTGTTCTAACCTCACTTTTACCACGTGTTTGACCACGTGAGTCAAGATGGTGGCTGGCGGGAAATTCCAAACTTTTGACCACGTGTTCTAACCTCACTTTTAACACGTGTTTGACCACGTGAGTGAAGATGGCTGCTGTTTTGGCGGGATATTTCCAAACTTTTGACCACGTGTTCTAACCTCACTTTTACCGCGTGTTTGACCACGTGAGTTAAGATGGCGGCTGGCGGGAAATTTCCAAACTATTGACCATGTGTTCTAACCTCACTTTTACCACGTGTTTGACCACGTGAGTCAAGATGGTGGCTGGCGGGAAATTCCAAACTTTTGACCACGTGTTCTAACCTCACTTTTGACACGTGTTTGACCACGTGAGAGAAGATGGCTGCTGTTTTAGCGGGAAATTTCCAAACTTTTGACCACGTGTTCTAACCTCACTTTTACCGCATGTTTGACCACGTGAGTTAAGATGGCGGCTGTTTTGGCGGGAAATTTCCAAAATTATTGACCATGTGTTCTAACCTCACTTTTACCACGTGTTTGACCACGTAGGTCAAGAACGCCCCTTTTCCTTTTGGGACCAAGCAACGCAATAAGCTACACAGCTGTGATTGGTAATTTTGAGATGTGGCTAGTTTACTGTTATCCCACTAGAGTGTACTGCGCGTACAAATATGGCCTTACCTGTTGTTTTGTCACCAGAGTGTATCACGTGTCCACAAGTTGGTGGCGCCCATGTATTTTCGTGCCAATTTCATGCAGTTTGATATTTCTCCGCTAGAGCGGTTGGCGCGATGGCCTACGTGACCGGTCGCGTGTTCCATTTCTGGATCGCAATAGTCTACGTGACCGCATGAACGTTACCGGCCACGTGTTCCATTTCTGGACCGCTTTGGCCTACGTGACCGTATGAATGTCACCGACTGCATGTTTCATTTCTGTACCGTTGGCGCAATGGCCTAAGTGAAAGCTTGAAGGTGGTCGTGGGCCTCTACATGGGATGATGTAATTTGCAAAATGTTGGCTCAGCGTTTCCACACCACCCAAGGGGTAGGAGCCTCGGCGCGTTCTTTTTGTTAACCCAGAGCATCTCCTGGAGGCCTAACCTCTGGGGTAGATCATCGCAGTCTACGGTGCATGCATCCCGTGAGGTTCAGCGTTTCCACACCACCCAAGGGGTAGGAGCCTCGGCGCGTTCTTTTTGTTAACCCAGAGCATCCCCTGGAGGCCTAACCTCTGGGGTAGACTGCCCCATCCATCGCAGTCTACGGTGGTAGCCACTCCATAACAAATATTGCTACCTCCCATTATTTTTTCTCCTCCGCTAATCCGTTCAAAGGTCATCAGGTCATTTACTAAGACAGAGTCTGTTCATTTTAACCATTGACATTTTATTTACTAAGATTAATGGAGGGGTTTTATATTTTTTATGTTTTTGGTGTGGATTGTGGTGATGTCTACCGGCTCATTCAGAGGTTTACGAGCCTTTTCGTCAGCCGCGCCAGAGACCTCAGGACCGTTCCAAGGAGTAGCCCGAACCCTCCTCGGGTCGGGGCGCCTCAGTTTACTAGGCCCTTAGGGTCGTTCCAAGGAGTAGCCCGAATCCTCCTCGGATTGGGGCGCCTAAATTTACTAGACCCTCACACACACACACACCGATGGGAAACACAATGTTTTACGGTTTTTAGGCCAACCATCATGCTCACTCCTGGATTTATGGGTTTTACGCCTGCCTGTTGAGTGGCTTCCTCGGTAACATTCACCATAATAGACAATTTTAATCAAAACATTTTTTATGTTCATCTAGAAATTTACCACTTACATCTTGATATAAGGCTACATAGTCCCAATCGACTTTATTAGCAAAGTCACGGATAAATTGTTCGGATAATGTTTGATATTTACATAGGATATACCAGCAATTTTCAAAATTCGGGACCATCTCTCTTAGAAATTCTTCAGAGAATTTAGTGCGTTTCAAAACCTTGGTCCAATTAACTCTATGCGCATAGATCCGCAACATATCGATGGAGAAATCATAATGAGAGGATAAAAGATCCCAGTTCAAGAACCGATCAAACTTCATGACAAAGTTGTCAGTCAAGACCCCGGCGGGTTCTTTGGGCTCTACCGAGAGAAGATTCCATACAAATGTTGCCATGACGGAGATTGAACATAGACTGAATCAGCGAGTTAAGCTCTTGTACCTTTTATGCGCTGCGTAGAGTGCACATCTGTCAAAGCCCCCAGCGTGTTGGGGTAGGAGACAATATGAATATTCAATAGGTTTCTCGGTTCCGTCATATTCCAAGATGTTTGGATGAAAACGTCTTAAAAACTTTACTTTTTCCAAACCTTTAGTGTAGATGATGTCAAACGGATCGCATAAAGTGCGTATTAAATTTTCATCATATTTAATTTTGCCATCACACCATCGGATGTGGTGATGGTGACGTGTGAGCCATCGTGCAGTACGCTGCATCTTTTCATTTAAATTTTGAATGCTGTAAGGGGGCGAAATACTAAATGGCTGCATATTGAATCACCGACGATGGCAAACTCTTTTATAATAAACTTGTTATTGTTATCTTTAAAAGCTTGAAATTCAACTACTGCTATTGTAGAAGGGCCAACGTCTGTATATTTGCAGCTCATTGAAAAGGTATGTTGATAAGTGTTGTGGAAGATTACTGTCAACGTCTACAGTGTCTTTGTCTATTTTTAACACTTCCGCTATAATTTGTTTTAAAGCAGGTTCGTGAAGGGACACGTCAGCCAGACGGATGTAGATCAAAGGAACGCTATCTATAAACTGAATCCACTCCGAGCTGTTGAGCGCTAAAGTATGCTCCCCATCGTGCAGGAACACGTGCTGTTTGCCAAATACAGTATTGACTTTGATGCCTTCATCACTACCCAAAATATAATTGAATTTTTTTTTCTCTCCTCTATGGCTACAGTGACATTGTTAAAATTGGAAATGCCAAATTGATTGAAAACATCGTGGGGCCAGTAAACACACCCCCTTTTTCCCTTAAATAAAACTCCCAAACTGTTATTTCTGTTTTTAACGATCCCCGTTATAACACATTTAGTTAGTTCGTGATCGAGAAAGTGGGTTGTTTTAGCGAATTTCCTTTAGAAATAAGCTATTACCGTCGTTTTCATGGGAGCTGCCGTTTGTATCGATGTAGGGACACCTCTGCGATTACATAATTATATATATTATATTGTGGCTTTTTATGTGTATTTTCTGGATACGTAGTGATTATTTGTCGGTAACACATTTAAAACTGCTCAAATGACGATTTATTAAAAAATTTAACATGGGCTTATATGGGAAATAGAATTTTCAATTTTGAGTGCTTGTGAACACGATAACTAGTGCAAAAATCGTCTGATCATCATGAAATTTGGTACAGGCATGTAAAGTTAGAATCTCTTGGATGAGTTCGTTAACCAGTAATATCGGCCCAACTTCAGTAGGGAAAGTGGGGGATTTTACCCCTCAAAAGTGGGTTTTTTCCATTTTTCTCATAGTAATTTTTATTTGATTACCTTTTAGTGTATACCATTAGATTCAGCTCGAAAAAACAAACAATTTGGTATGTTTAATTATTGCTCTACGTCCACTGGTTACCGAGATATTAGCGAATTTCCTTTAGAAATAAGCTATTACCGTCGTTTTCATGGGAGCTGCCGTTTGTATCGATGTAGGGACACCTCTGCGATTACATAATTATATATATTATATTGTGGCTTTTTATGTGTACTTTCTGGATACGTAGTGATTATTTGTCGGTAACACATTTAAAACTGCTCAAATGACGATTTACTAAAAAATTTAACATGGGCTTATATGGGAAATAGAATTTTCAATTTTGAGTGCTTGTGAACACGATAACTAGTGCAAAAATCGTCTGATCATCATGAAATTTGGTACAGGCATGTAAAGTTAGATTCTCTTGGATGAGTTCGTTAACCAGTAAGATCGGCCCAACTTCAGTAGGGAAAGTGGGGGATTTTACCCCTCAAAAGTGGGTTTTTTCCACTTTTCTCATAGTAATTTTTATTTGATTATGTTTTAGTGTATACCATTAGATTCAGCTCGAAAAAACAAACAATTTGGTATGTTTAATTATTGCTCTACGTCCACTGGTTACCGAGATATTAGCGAATTTCCTTTAGAAATAAGCTATTACCGTCGTTTTCATGGGAGCTGCCGTTTGTATCGATGTTAACCAGTAAGATCGGTATCGAAAAAAAAATGTTTGATCATCATGAAATTTGATATCACACATATGTAAAGACTTATAGTGTGTGTTTAAATGTGTTATGTACACTTATGTAAAGATTGCCATTGGAAATTCGCTAAGTACGCAGGTCTGCTGCGACGGGGGTATTTAAAAATACCCCGGTTAATATGTTAATGGGTTCTTTGGGCTTAGGAATTGCCTGGATGAGATCCTCACTTGACGACTCCATCTCCACAACTGACCATTTTTCAGCAGCTGCCCCTCTTCATCTGAAAATTCTTCTTCCTCATCTTCGGAATAATCGTATTCGGTACGCCACTTTACTATTATTTTATCAGCCCCAGCGGGAATATTAAACAAACCTTCTTCATTTTCCCCATTATAGCAGTTGATGTAATCTCTTTTAATGAAAACCCCACCGTTATAATATTCAACCTTGACCCAACCGTGGAAACCCATGTTGACGCTACGATGACAGGCGATCGACTGACACGTTTCATTTATATAGTCATTTTATTTACGGTGCCAGTGAGTAGTGAGTATGTCATGTGACAGTCGTGTAAAGTATCTGCATCCACGTTGTCCTTGGTTTCAAAATCAATTCGAACATCTACAGGTCCAGACTTGATTGTATCGTTTTGTTTGGAACAATCGATTACGTATAGAGGGGTCTCAGTTTTAAATTTGTCCAGCTCGACCGTCGGGGTTGAGTTCCTATTGTAATAACTATTTTGAAATCGATAAAACATCTCATAAAATATGGACGTGTCACCGTGGATGTTATCGTAGGGGAAATATTGCGAGTTTAAGAATAGTTTCACGTTTTGTAGACCGCAAGAGTCAAACGATGACATGTTCTTTTTTAAATCATTTTTCCTCCCTGTTTGAAAAGCCAATATCGCGTAACGAGGCTTCTCGAGCTGGGACGATGATTTCACAGTCCACGAATGTATTTTGGATGCATTTAAAGTGGGATATTCGTGTATCTCCCAAGAGCGAAACGGTAGATGTATTTTTGTATCTTTTTCAATCATTTTAAAAAGTTTGAGTTTATACGCATCAGACACAGTGACATGTGGAACTCTCCAATATATATTTTTAATATTGAGAGATATTTGAGAAGCGTTCGCACTAATTACTGCGTTATTATCACTCGATGAGCGGAGTAAAACGAGTTCTTGTCTTGTATTTACAATAATACGTCGGTAGTCTTCAGCAAACCCAAGCAGGAGACGCAAGGGAATGGAGAATGAAAAATCCCCATTAACTACTTGTGTTTTGCCGGGACCTAACCAACAAGCGTTTATCAAGCCGTGTAGCTCGCTTGGCTGAACCGATAAAAGACTTTTAATAGTTGTCGTTATACCGACATTTTTGGTTCGATCCACCTCAACACCCCCAATTTCATAGCGGATATCGTCAAATAGAAACGCTATAGCGTTATTTACAAAACTTACATCAGCCGCAGTATTATCAGCTTTTTTCGCACTAAGTGATCCTAAAATGTACAGAGTACTATCAAACGGTGCCGTTATAATATCCTGCTGACTTATGGGTATGCGAATCTCATCGTTATTTTTATACGTGGAAGACGCATACGGTTTATGGATATGGAATTCCATTCCAGTGACTACATCACTGTATTCAACGCTATTTTCTATGTCCAACATTTTGAACCTTGAATCCCAGAGAGCGTAAAAATTTAACGTTTGCCGATGTTAACCTTACGGTGTTCGCACTCCTACTGACCTTAACCGTGTTTGTAACCTCCCTAAATACAAGCCCCATCCTTCCGTCTTATATGTAGTCTGACAGAGAGTGCCTCGTTTCTTAAATTTATTCTCTCACCGTTTTGGTCCTTTAGACAGATTGTAACGTTGTTTATCCTCTTGACGTTCACAGGTAAATAAATTATTGTGTTGGGTATCTCCACAATTTTATACCCTGGACCGACGTTCGGGTAGAACTCGTGGATCACATGGCCCTCTTCACCGTTGTTGTACGATCCTCGAACGATATTACACTCTACGCGTATCACATCAACTTTCATAATATTGACTGGCCTATCAGATATATGCTTTACTCCTGGAGATAGCTGTCTACTATTGAATCCCAGCAGCGAAGCGATAGTTTCTTCCTTCGTAAAATCGATTTCTTTTTTACACTCAATTTCAGCCTTTAGCGTATTATTATTCGCTTTTAAACTTAATCCCAAGTCGTCTCCGGTTTTCTCCTTTAATAATGTTTCCAAGTCTTCAATTTCGTATGCCCCCTCGTCTATCGTGACACATTCATTTGTCCCATAGTAAAATTTGTCATTTAAACCCTTTTCGATATTTGGAATTGAATGGTAGGTCATCAAGTCAATTAGACCGATCTCCCACTCACCCTGGCTCACGTCCACTGTAGGAAAATAATCTTTCGAGAGGAAAGAACCTCTACCGTTTAAGCAAAACATTGTCGCAAAGAAACTTTAAGCACAAGTGTCCGCACACGACTGAGTTGAAATTTTGTTCTCGCTTGTAGTTATAGTAAATTTCACAATCACCAAAATATCGTAACAGCTCCACTGGAGGCCTGAGGTTACCGAAACTATCATAATAAAATACTTTACGACCAAGTTTTCTGTAGCATACCCAGTGCGTACCACCCCCACTACTAGAGTCCAAATTTACAATAGCAGATTCGTACCGTCTGACAGACTGTGGCAGAGCGTCTCTCATATAAATTCCCCTAAAATTTGGTATTTTTAGCTCTTTGGCGTAGTAAAATAAATCGTAGTTTGTTAAAGGTTTTATTGGGATCGACTTTTTTTTTTAGTCACCTTTGGCTTTTTCTTACCACCTCCTCGCTTTGGGTAAGGTCTTAGGTATAACCCTTTGCCCTGCGTCTTGCGTTTGGCTTTAGGCTTCTTAGATGCCTTTTTACCCCCACCAAATTTTGTTTTAGCTTTCATGGCTGTTGTTACAGCCCAAGCAGCTGCTTTTTCCCCAACAGAAGCGTCGGACGCCTTAAATCTTCGCCAGGCGCGCTCAGCCAACTCTTTGTCCGCCTGTCTTCTACGCACGTTATCGCTATATTTTGAATAAGCAATATCGTGAATTTTGCACGCTTCGTCGAGACCGTTCACACCCTTATCACCTTGAGCTAACCTTTTCTGTAGCCTGGTCCCAGGACCACAGTAATTATACCCCGGGAGATGTGCTTCAAAAGGTAACAAGTCAATAGCTTTGTTAACTACAGAGGAGATGATACCACCACCTCGTACGACCGCTTTACCGCGTCTGACCGATCTTGCTCTGCGCCCTGCCATTTTAATACTGATGACGTGCCGATGTCATATCTAGTTAAATACCTACAGAGAGCGTGGTGCACAGGGCGTGCACTTAATCCCAACTTTTTCTAGTTTCACAATATTTTTTAAAAATACACGTACAAAACTCGTTGTGAGGACAGTCATCGCAATATGTATCTATAACAGCGTGAGGGGGAAATTTAACACATTGCAAAGAACAACATGTATAAAAATGCTCCAATTTATACAATTTTAGTATTCTTTCCTTAGGCTGCATGCAGTCTTCTATATAAGTCTTACACCTACAACGACAATAACCAAAGTTATTACATACTCTGTGAGCAATCCCGTCTACCCGGCTTTTCGGTAGTATAAAACACTTTTTATCGCAACAGTACTGCTCCATCGTCGATGTTCACCGCAAGACTTCACACTAACGACTGACGATTTAGGAGCCTCCACCTAGCCTCCTTGCCCTCTCCTCCGCAGTTTCGAGAATCCCTGGTTGGTTTACCAGCTCTGACGCATCAATAGTTATTTCGTCATTGAACAAATCATCCCACGAGGTCAACTCTTGCACAAATTCAGTTTTCCAATCTTTTTCGTCATGTAAACCAGCCCTGGCCCCATCTTTCGCTTTTAATTGCTTGTATATCGAGTATGCCAGTTCGGCAAGGGCTTCTTTAAGGTACTCTTTATTTACAGCGTCAGTCAGTCCTTGAGGCTTTTTTAGCTTTCTAATCCGATTATTCCCAGCATTCCAATGAGGTTCCTCTGTCCTTGGCACTTTACCTTTACCGGGATCAACTAGTACAATAGCATTTTCTTGCAAGTATTTTAATGTTACCGCATCATGTATGTGTGTCGGATCTGCAACCTGAGAAATCTTTTTATTTTTAAAGTTCCAAGTTTGCGTACCCGGAATGGGAGTACGATGGTCTAAATAGTGTTTGTTTACTGCATCGCCCGGTTTTGAGGGTGGAGCCACATTTTGTATTATAGTATTATGCACATCGTAAGCCCCGTTTATATTTCTAAATATGGTATTACTTTTAAAAAACGAAAGACTCACAGCATCGTTATTTTCTACGGGTGGTGCTATGTTTCTTATTATGGAATTGTTAGCGTTATAGACCCCTTCATTTGTTTTACTGATGGTATTTGTTTGAACATATGCCCGATTTACAGCGTCTTCATCATTAACTGGTTGAGCTATATCCTGTAGACGATACTGATGAAATGAATACGAATCGTTTAGTTTAATAGGAACTTGTGATTCCATAAAATGTTTATTTACAGCATCGTCTTTTTCAATAGGACTCCCCATATTACATATCCGTGTACTTTGCGCGTCAAATACATTATTTTGCAAACTGATACAGTTACGAAACGCCTGCACATGAGTTATATAGTTGATGGCATCTCGATTTTCTACGGCGTCTCCTACATTTACTAAACGTTTGTCTTGCATGTCATAATCACCTTTGGTGGTAAGGTTGAACCCTTCGCCCTTGGGTCCCCTTCCACCCTTATCCTTCTTATCCGAGTAACGTCCGAACTTGTCTACGCTCATCGTAAAAGTGACTTGAATCTACTATTGCCTCCCCCTTTTATGTACCCAGCCTCCCTAAGCTCCTCTACAATGTTAAGTATCTCGTTACTATGGGAAGTGTTACCCGTCTCGGTTGACATTGCTAAGAGTTTGAGCCTACTAACCAGTTCATTCGGGTTATCCCAGTATATAATGTCATGTGATTTATTCGATTTCCAGCTAAGGCCACTGCCTCCTTTGGAAAGCGGGAACAGATGTTTGATGATATATCTATATTTTAAACTATTATCCCTTCTTATTGGATTGTAAAAGCTATAGCCTTTTTTGTGAGCATTTGTTGCAATAAGTATATCTTTATACACTTGTAGATCGTCCTTTGAGTATATTTCATCGTCGGGAAGTCTTTTGAAGAGCAGCTCGTAAAGACCTTCAGTTGGACGAAATATTGTATTATTGATGAGTATATCTCCATCGGCGTTAAAATTTAAATCCTTATCATCAATCATCAATTTGTTTCCCTCTTCGTTGTATCTCGGTCCGAAATCGTGATCAATAACCTTTGTCTTTCCACCTGTATCCTCCATGAGTAGTTTCATATACTTCTGCGTCAACGGGTTTTTAAATTCAGTTTCAAGGTAGCGTGATGCAGTCTCTAATCCAGACGGGGAGGATACAATATCTATCAGTTAACTGGTTTCGTTCTTCGGCGTTGATACACTCGGAGGTGTAAACTCATTACCAGCTTCGTCAATAGTCATATCATCACCCGATACGTCATCAATCTCGGTTTCACTCATATCATAGTCCATTACATCCTCCTCCTCCTCCTTCTTGATGGGCTCTGGTTCGGATTTAATCGAACTGGGGGGATTCTTGCGTAGTTCTTGAATAATGGGTTTGTATTGCTTTTCCAGCACCTTCTCTGTTTCCATCATACCATCCTTAAACATTCTATATTTACGCTTTATAGCCTCCTTGAGAGCGGCTACTTTAAGCGTTAGCTGTTTATCAGTCGGCTTCATGATGAATACTGAACTACAATCTCAAAGTACCCTTATTTTAAGGCAGTTCCACCTGTCTAAAGAACATTGCCCGTGTCTTGTGACTCCTTATATATCTAACAATGTCTAGGAGTGAAATTCCAGCATTAAAATCCAAATGTTTGTAGTAACTTTTTTCTCTATCGTCGAACCGTGGTATTATATACTGACCAGTCAGACTTTTAAAAACAAAGGCACGTTTCCACCTGTCTCGCCACTGAGGAATTTCCGCCACAATATACTTATCGTTCTCCACAGTCTTCTCCATGAATCTTGCAAGTTTTGCCAAAGGTATACAATTTACTGTTAAATCCTCTAAGATCAGAGTACGTATAGATGCGCACCATTATAAGTCTTGTATAAAACTGTCCAAACCCAACCGATATCTCCCCTTATCAATTTCACTATCTTTATCAATGACAATAAACCCATGGTCATTTTTCCATGCTATACTACATATTTCTTTAAACTTTTCAAATTTCATGTCTGTGTTGACATGATCGTAATATATATGATGAAGATTCATATCATCCTGTTTGAAAATTATCAATAAATTACAGTTATCCCTAATTAACTGTTTCGGAATACGACTGTACGTCTGACCTAAGTAAAATGTATCTATTTCGTTGTGACGTCCCATAGTAAAGTAATTTCTAATATTATTATGTTTTTCACATGCGACATCATCAAATATCATAATAGAATTTGGTTTAGCATCATTCGGCAGAGGGACCTTGGTATTTTCATTAAATGCAAAATACCCAACTTCCTTAGGCATGGTTTTGGCTAGAAACTTATATTTAGGCTGATAGAGGGATTTTGAAAAAACATATATATTTTTAAATCGAAGGCCGTTTGGGTCGAAAAGCATGTTGAAAAGAACGTTTGTTTTACCACAGTTTGACGGTCCACAAATGATACAACGTATAGTGTTTGGGAGAAGTGTTCCATGTCTCTTCTCTGTGCTCATACCTGAACCAACAAAAGAATCAAAATTTTGTATTGGTATTCGTACGGTATGTTTTACAATACGCATCTTGTGAAAAAGTGAAAGTATTTTTAATATGTATCACTATTTTATAGAATCTTTATGCACCCACGAGTCATGTGACCTATCAAAACCCAACCAACGTACTAAAACTTTGTCACCCTTGCGTCTTAACACTTTTTCAACAAGGTACACGTTGCCAGTTTTTGAGGGATTTAGCTCTTGTTCGTAAAACCCACCTTTTAATATTTCACCCTTGTAGTCTTGTAGAATGTAAGTAACAGGCTTTGTAGGTTTAATTGCGTATATTTTAAAAACTTCGTTCGTCCAATTAGGAAGGTAACCTTTTTTAAAAACCTTTTTATACTTACTTATCCTAACACTATCGCCCACTTTAAACTTTGGTTTATACTTGACCCCTTTAGACCGCTTATTAATTCTAGCCAGTATATCTTTTACATGTTTTTGCCTCACGTCTTTTGGTTTCATACCAATCGTCCTATGTTTTGCATTATTATAGGATTTTACTATATCTGGTAATATATTTAACCATTTGTGAGTCCCCCTAGCTGTAAACTCTTTCCACATTCGTGATTTTAATGTTCGGTTCAGCCTTTCCACGATACTTGCTTTCATATCTGAAAACGTTGCATAATGATTTATGCTGTATTTTCTTATTAACCCTTGAACATTTTTATTAAACCATTCCTTACCATCGTCCGTTTGAAAATTTTTCATTTTGTGCTTTGCTAAGATAGGTTCTAAAGCTTTGGCCACTTCAACACCCGTCTTATTTTTTATCGGAACTGCAAAAGCATATTTGGTAAAACAATTAATCATCGTCATAATGTATTTGAAACCATTGTTTATTCGAGCATAAGGCTGCATCTCAACTAAATCCGCTTGACAGAGATCATTAATCCCTTTAAGGGTAACTTGTCGCCGAGGATATCTTCTACGCGCCTGTTTATGCAATTCTTCAGCTATTGTATTTCTGACATTCATTATTATAATGATAGACTAAGAGGACTTTTCATCAATTTATATTTACCCACCCCCGGGATTCTGCGGCCCCTACCACCGCCGCAGACTGTGACGACCTCCAAAAACAAACTAGTTGTCGCCTCCATTTCCCCCTTGATATCCCCCAAAGATCACCGATGCATGACCGATGATCGTTTGTGGAATACCCATACAGCCCCTGCCTTCGCTGCATGCCGTGGTGAGCTACCTCACCTCCCTTCTGACCGTAGGGGCCGTCAGCAACCATGGTTGCCGGTGACCTGCCTAAGATCAGGAATGTCCGTCAAAGTGTACCAACACAACGTTTCACAAGGATTTAAGGGTCGTTCCAAAGAGTCACTCGGGTTTGAGCTACTCAGTCGACTAGACCCCACAACATTCACACACACACACACACACACACACACACACACACACACACACACACACACACACACACACACACACACACACATTCTCACCGACAAAGTCATTGCCTGTTCTGTTCAGTATATTTGACTCGCTCCATACATGGTTTACGGGCCTTTTAGTTCCACGCCAGGGACCTTCATTCACACCGGGCTTTTCGAAGGAGAAACCTAAACTCTCCTCGGGTCAGGGCATCTCAATCTACTAAACCCTTAGTCTGTGGCGGTCGTGGGGAACACAATGTTTTACTGTTTTTAGGCAAACCCACTCATCTGCCAGGACTTACCAGGGGCTAACCCAGCCTTGACAGGTGACCTCTCCACTGACACAAAAACACACATTCACACTATTCATTCAAACATTCTTACAAACAAAGTCATCAACCGAAATTCCCAGTGCAAATGACTCGATCCACACATTGTTTACGGGCTTTTTAGTTCCACGCCAGTGACCTTCATTCATTCGTATATCCCAGTGAAACGTCGTGATGGTATTATCTTTTAAAATATATGGAATAGCCACAAAAGAGAGCGACTCGAATGATGGCTATAAGGTTATGGAATGAGGTGATAGAGTGCTCTCTTATAGATGACTCGTGCCAATTAGTGTTTCGTTATCAGCAACCTCAGAGGTAATTCTAAGTTATTTCTGTCTTAACAATGGCGATATGAGGTGAAAGAGCGAATGAAAAATACCTTACGCTGAGTGGTCAGATTAATGGGAACAATCTGGATAAGATTTTAGGCCAACCTTGGTTTTTTAAAGCCAAAAGGTAAAGTATCAAAGGGTCCTTCATGTCTCCTCTTGGGCCCTGTGACCCTGAAAAATTTCTTCTCCTTGGTAGTGATTACGTTTTTGTCCTTGGTTCTCCTAATTCTGTTCTCACAAGTTTCAACTGTCAATTTAGCCTCGCTTAAAACCATTTCTTTGAGTTGGGCAAAGTTCAACTTTTTTGACGTGTTAATATTTAGGGTCAACCCTTTAATTTTACACACTTCTACTAAGGCGTTTCTGTTTGTTGACCACACCAGGTAAGCGTATGTCTTTGGACCGCCGGAAACGAATTCAACAATGTAGGAGCCCGGTCCGTACTCTGCTAGCTCGTCTGTCATTTCTCCCAAGTAGTCACCAGTAGGGATCCTGTATAATCCGCTTTTATATATGTACAAAACACTATCTGTATCGTAGTAGAGGACCTGTCCCCCGAGAGCTTCGAGGTGCTCATAGAGCTTAAGACGGGCCTGAGCCGTAGTGAAAGCGGCCAGGACAACATTAACCGTCCTCAACGACTCACCTATTTCCTCGATGTTCTGCCAGTTTACGAGGAGCACTTCTTCGTTCAACTCTCTAACAGTGTTGACTTGCACGCTGGGGTTCGTCATGAGGCTGAAGAACTCTTTGGGGTTTCGAATAAGTGAAGCCTTTGTTTGGTTTTCACGCTGGCCAAATTTCCCCCAGAACGAGTTCAGTATCAGCTTTGCCAAAGATCTCAACCCGCTGTTCTTTTCAATTTTGGCAATATCAAGACGAATACCCTCGTGATCGAAGTAGTCCTTGACATCCTTTTCCTTATCTTCCTGCGAGGCACACCATGAAGGAAACCCTGACGCCTCTTGTTTAATCTTGAGGAATTTGTTTATGAAGTCAGTGAAGAGCCCTCCTCTTTCATAGGAAGCCATTTTGTACTCCCACATCTCGTATATGTCAAGGATCACATATCCTTTGTCGACAGCTTTCCTGATTTCGTCCATTGTCCACGTACCGGTCAGGGCTCTTTGGTCACTACTGTGATCGCAGTCCATCTGGTTCATCTGTTCCCCGCAGGTGCGACACAATACAAACATAAGTTTGTTGTTCATTCTTGCTGGGAGAACAGGGTGGTACAAGTCAAGGGGTGGCAGTACTTTACACTTCATAATACCGTTGACTTTCAGTCCAAGCTCTCGGCAGGCCCGGTCCCCTACGTGTACGGTGGGATGTCCTAAGGGATAGTGGCCTCTCTTACAGACATACGGGTACAAGGAACAAACGTCTACATACCGAATTAATTCCCCGTCAGCGCATTTGTGATAGGTCTTCGCGTTCCCGGTTCTTCCTCCGAAGAAAGCGTTACGAGGCTCTAGGGGGAGAGAATTCAGTATAGGCAGTGAGTTCAAGTAGGTAAGATTTTGGTTTCGTTTAATTTTATTGAATTCACATTCCCACATCTCGACAATTTCATAAGGGGTCTCAGAGAGTTTTTGAATTTTGGTTTTAGTTCGTTCATACCTGAGATGTAGGCTGTCAGAGGGATCCTCCTTCAGAGGTTCCTCTCGTTTGTAGGGGAAGCATTTAGGGCATCCGTGGTAGTAACACCCCTGGAATTCATAAATACGGTCCCCATCAAACCCATCGACTTTCATGCCGGAAACTTTAGCTTCTCTCCCCCGCCCAGCGTGCTGAATCGTGACACTTCGTTGGTCTTCCTCCCAGGTCAACCACTGCAATGCAATGGCCGACTGATTGTCGACCATTCGATACCCATTCTTTGGAATGAGGCCAATTGTATTGGGTTTCAAAAAGTTACGTCTGAACGCTAAATTACAAGCGCTCGCGATCGTAACAGACTCTAAGAAAGGCTCGACCCTGCATTCCTGCAAGAAGAGCGCTCTGAATTTAATGCACGCTTGGGCCAAAATTTCAACATCAGACAAACAGTATTCGATGATTTCTTTTTTAAAGTCAAAGACGTAATTTTGACGCACCTGTTCGTCGTGCCAATTTTCAAAGTCTTTGTAGGTCTTCTCAAACATGGTGTCGGGGCAGTAGAATTCCTTAGCAGGAATAGGACCTACGTAGTTTTGATTCTCAAGGGTGTTGAACAGATGCGGGAAGTAGCCTTTCTTTTTCTCCGGAGGAAGATCAAATGCTTTCGGCAGGGCAGATAGTGCCATAGGGAAGTAGTTTAACGAATCAATAAAGCGCACGTTGTCTACTTCCATCAAGATCACTTTTGTTCCGCGCATGATTAATTCAGGAGTGAATTTAGTGTTTTCAATCATGTGTTTCAATATAAATTGGAAATCAAAACCTTGACCGTTGTGGGCGATTACGCAAACATTTTTGAAGTTTTTGCGCGCTTCCATTACATAGTCCACAAATGCAGTGACGGGGTCTTTCCTGAAAATCTTGGTGCGGTCAGTACATGAGTCACAATGTTGCCCTTCTATGCACTTCCAGCAATATTGCTGGGAGACGCATAGATTGGCAATATGAAGTTTGGACTCAGGATCATTGGCCAGGGTTTCGTCTTGACGCGTTTCTAAATCGAAAAATATATACAAGGCATCCTTGGTTTTAGGGGGAGACTTGTCAACCTTCATAAAACACTGGTGGTCAGGAGCCAGGAATTCCCTGCAAATGACACAAAAAACTTCCCCACAGACGTGATTTAACTTTCTGTTTAGCAAGTTGATAACTTTTCCACAGTCCATGCATTTTCTGATTGATTTACACCTTTCGCTTTTGTGTGCTAACAAACAAATTTCATTTTTGTACTTCATGTTACACTCAGTGCATGTTATGCCCCCGTTTTGCTCTTTGCAAGGTGGGGAGACAGTCTGGCAGGCTGGGCAAATGTTGGTACACCTGTGTCCCCCTTTATGTTCATAGGGTACATGGCAGGCTTCGCAAAAGTGTGCGCAGGCAAAGGCGGCAGTAAGGGATGTGATGACATTGAAGTGACCGTTGTGGAAAAGTAGATTGATTTTAAACTGTGCGTCAGGGTTATTTCCTTCAAAGTACACATCTCGACCTTTCCTGTCATAATTATAGACGGTTATCTTATACTTCTTAAGGTGATCTTGAAATTTTAGCAATTCTTGGATACCCGCCCCCTCTTCAGGTATTTCCACCCTGGCCTTTTGCATCAGTTTTGTCGCCTTATTAAGCTGTCTGTTCCGTCTATCTTGAAGAATGGCTTTATAGTCAGGACTTCCTTTAGCTTTAGCTTTAGCCACAACGATTGCTCTGGGCAGGCATAGTCGGTCTTTATTATTTATTACAATGATGCCCCGCCGTTTGTGACATTCTTCATTGAATGTGTTGAACATACCCGGGCGGATCCTGCCGGAGCCTACTGGGAGATTGACGCGAGTACATTCGACCTGGAAGGTGTCTGCCGAAGTGATGGAGTCGGCGTTACTCTGAACAATACCCCCAAAAATTTCCCACAACACATCACCATCGACCTCGGAGACCGGCCGGAAAGCTACATACCCTGGCTCCTTATTTTTTAAATTTAGACTGCGTAAGGTGAACCCGAGCTGATCCCCTTCCGAAGCGTCAGCTTTCATTTTTTCCACGAGGCTGGAAAACCCCCCTCTGAGCCAATCGATCTCGGACACTCCCTCAGGTGGAGTGTTAAATTTGAAAGTGGTCTTATGACCGTACACCCTGAATCGTCTGACATACGTTTCACTGGTGTTGACAATGTTAACATGGTCCACGTCATCATTAACATTTTCGGTTTCAACGACGTTTTCCATCTTATTACAAATCACACTAGGCGCAAAACACAATAAAATGCTAAGTGAGAGATAAATAGCAATAAAAAGATAGAAATATATAGAACTAAAACTGTAAAACAGAACTGGAGTCGTCAAGTATATATTTCGCAAAAGCTAGGAAAACCTTTCTGTCTAGAGAGAGAGAGAAAGAGACGGCTGAGAACTGAATGAGGAATATTCTTTCGTCGACTTATAAACCAGTGACCTTTTTAACCTTAGAGATATAATTTAAATTCAAAACTAAAACGATCGTTAACAGTCAACTGATGCAGAGGTATAATATATTTAACAAACTAATAAAAAGAATGAAATAGCGCTATCAACAAAGTATTCGTTAACCTCTGTAACCTTTGATAGCGGCAATCGCTAAACAAGGGAAAACTGTCTGCCCTTTATGACCTCAGATAAAGATAACTATAGATAAGTGTGCAAAGCGTTTGTTGGTTTATCCAGTTGAACTTTCCTGGTATACTGTACGTTCCGCAATCGACTTGCGCCTACAGTCCGTTCATGTTTCTATTGGACTCTTTTGGTTTTTGTATCTCCCCCATTTATACTTCCACAGGGTTATAACTTGGTATAGGGGTGCACGTACAACATATAATTTATATAAACTACCCTCTGGGGGTGAACTACCCCTGGAACAACCCCTAACTTGAAATGTGCAAAATATCATCATAATCGTTTGAGACCCTTAATTCTAGCTTTATTAACATTGAATCGCATGAAAATACCCATTTTTTCAATCGGGGCTGATTTCAACCCCTAACTGTTTTACACCTATTGCTCAGTTGTTTAAAGGCTGAGGTGAACCAGATTCGGGTTGTAGGTAGAGGCATGTGTACTCTACGTAATTTTTCAACCAAGTTTAACCATCATCCCTTATTTTTTCTTAAATCAACCCCTATAGGTTTTATCCCATAACAAGCTTACCGTTAGAGCAAAAATTCTGAAACATGGTATGTCGTTATGTACTAGTGCCTAGTATTTTATACAATCTCATTCCGGAGTTCAAGACCAAATGTTACGTAATAAATCACGTTAGAAATGGTCAAACTAAAAAAAATCTCCCGCCATCTTGACCTACGTGGTCAAACACGTGGTAAAAGTGAGGTTAGAACACATGGTCAACAGTTTGAAAATTTCCCGCCAGACGCCATCTTGACTCACATGGTCAAACACGTGGTCAAAAGTTTGGAAATTTCCCGCCAAAGCAGCTGCCATCTTGACTCACGTAGTCAAACACATGGTAAAAGTGAGGTTAGAACACGTGGTCAAAAGTTTGGAATTTCCCGCCAAAACAGCCGCCATCTTGACTCACGTGGTCAAACACGTGGTAAAAGTGAGGTTAGAACACATGGTCAAAAGTTTGGAATTTCCCGCCAAAACAGCCGCCATCTTGTCTCACGTGGTCAAACACATGGTAAAAGTGAGGTTAGAACACGTGGTCAAAAGTTAGGTTAGGAAATTTCCCGCCAAAACAGCCACCATCTTGGGAAAGGGGCGTGGCCTACACCACGTGACTGATAACGTCATCGGTCACGTGACCACCTCTCGACCAATCAGAGGGCTGGGATATACTCTCGTGAGGTCTACTCCTTCACTATCCTTCCCTATCCCAGAAGGTCTTCCGTTCACAAGATTACTTTGCATGGTCGCTGCATCTCCACATACGTTGTATGTTTTAATATAACACTGAGGGGGGCGAGCATTTGCTTGGTAAGTTTTTAAAATTATAGAACGTCAATTTTCTTCGGGGAAATGCCGAGCCCAAAAAGTCTTGTTAATTCTAGCCCTCTCGACCAAGGTTTACATTTATTCAACAACCGGTTGAATAAGTTGAATAAGTTTAGTTGCTGTAAAAATGTCCACAGGATGACTTGGGTACTTAAAAGGGCTGTAGGGTGGAAACAGAATTTTCCTAAGTTATATGGCTGCTTCAATCGACTCCTGGTTGCCAAAAACCCATTTAAAAAATTAAAAATAAAAATTCATTGAACTGAAAAATGGTATTCGTACAGTGCTTATTGTAGGTTATAAGATATTGTGTCATATCAAAGTCTTAAACAAATAAGAAAAAAGTGGTTAGCGTCCTACAGGAGTCTTAATCTGTAACTTTCGGTTCTTAGAGGAGTTTAGAGGAACTTTCGGTTCTCTTGCAATTGTATTGACATTAGATTTAGCATCTTTTGTCATAGTTTGTAAGAAATTAACATAGAATGCATTTTTTTATGAATAACTAAGATAACCACTTAAGATTTTTCTGCTGCAAAATATTATACTTGTTAATTTTTACGTATTTTGTGGGCTTATATAACTTTTTTTATCTCCGTTATTTTCTAGTTTCAAATGTTTATTACTTTGTGAAATTACATTCAGCGTGGAATTATAAAATTAAGGTGTCATATTGAAGAAGACGAATTTTACTCGTCCTTTTGGAAAAAACTTTTTATTATTTCAACAAAACTGCTGTAAAACTTCAGTTCAAAATCGGGAAAAAGATATAACTTCAAACAACTATACCTTAAATTAGAAATTCAATTAAAAAAAACTATATTGCAAGTTTATTATTCTAATCAAGACATTTTAAATTTTATAACAGACCTTAACAGGTTCAATTAGAGCACATCACAAAACCATTCCCTTTACAAGTGGGCTATTCCCAACCCTTTTCGATAAACCCTTTTCATCTCTTCCACGCAGGTAGGCGGATAGGCGGACGGTTGAAGAAACACTAACAGACGCAGCTGCTACTGTCGAAACGAGGGTCAAATTAAGGCTATATAAATAAGCGAAGAATAAAATATTGATAAGCTATTATATATGTTATGAAACGGAGGGCGAGAGGGACCACAAAAGGTGGAGAGCCCTTGAGACTGAAGGGTTGCCGGCGGCTTCGATGGAACCCATTGATGTGCTTTTTGTCTCAACAAACCTTTCATTTCAATCGATATAATTGTAATCACATAGTCTGAATCGCTCGTCTTGTCAATACATCGGACGTTTCCAATGTAAATGGAACGAGTTTTGTGGGTGGAGTGCTTTGTTACGTAGGGTTTAGTTTAATTAATTAAGCATTGTTGGAGGCCAGTGTGGGTGTTTGGCAAGTAAATTATGCTCAAAAAATTATGAAAAAAAACTTTTTAGATCTTAAAAAAATATGAAGGTACAAAATCAATCGAAAGAATTGAAAGGCATTTCAGGTATACATAATAAAACGTTTAATGAAAAGTTTAGGTGCAGGAAGATAACAGGAAATAATTTAAATAAGTTATGTTTAATTAGTTGCCTCACTCTGCCTATTCAGTAACTATAAGAATGTACTGGATAAATGTTTCGCCAAAAGGGCATTTTATAACTGGGATTTTCTTAGAAAATGGGAATGAAAATTTTATATATTTAATTTGAATGATTGTGTTGTGTTCCTTTGCTATTTATCACTCCTCTTTTTCTATTATTATTTGTATTTATTTTCTCTCTTTTAGATGCACTTTTGAGTTTGCTTTTCACTTCAGTTGTTTGGTTGTTGTCTTCATGTAATTTTATATCTTGACCATAAAAATTTAAAATTAAAAGTTATCTTAAAGTTTATCTGTGATGATAATCTAAGTGGTCTTACATTATCTGGTATAAACAATAAACAGTGCATATGATTTTCTTTAGAAGTTTTCCTTTTATTGAGTGGCATAATGTTATTTTCTGCCCTGATTTCCTTAAAAAAAAAACCAACAACTAACCTAACTAAAATAATGTGTCTGTTCGTACTTGATGACTATGTCTGCAAGTAAATGTAATTTTTACGACTCAATAATTATTTTTATTCTGTCTCAAAATGTGGTGCTTTGGGAAGAATATCAAAACTTTTAGTTTAAGACTATGATAATAAAAAATAAAAATACAAATTTGTAACAGATTTGCCAAAAATACATAAATTAACAAATATATCAGGGAATGTTCGGCGAACTAGTGTGTAAACCTCACACTCACTTACGACACAGGAACAATAATTGGCTTTCTTCCCACACTGGGTTGTGACACAGTGATTAGCTATAGTCGACAAAGAGTGCGCTGCGGTGGGGCCGCGTTGTCTTGACACGGCGGAGAAGAAAAGCAATCACCGGCGTGTCTGAGACACGGAGAGGCGCGATCGCCGATCAAAGCCTGATCCGGGACCCCGTGGCGACACGCGCACTCAATACAGCTCACACACGCACACACACACACACACACACACACACACACACACACACACACACATGCACGCGTGCGGTGCAGCTAACGAGCATGCGAGAGAAAGCGTTCATGTGGCAACTAAAGGTAAACTTACGCGAAGATTGAAAAACAGTTTAACGCCCGAGCAAACTACTGCTAATAAGCAAGCATAAATGTTGAGGTTATGTTTGATGTTAAATAGTCTACTATACAAAATGGTGGAGGGTTAAAAAATAGCCTGTACTATATTTCGAGTGATGAATTATTTATAAAATGAGGAATATTTCAAGTGTCAAGTTTAAAACTGTAAGTTTGTAGGTGTATGTTTTTGTTTGATTTAATCAAATTTTGTAGAGTACAGAGCATTTTACAGAACTGAGATGTGGAGGTGTGGTTCCTTAATTTTAATGGGTGTACAACTTCCACTTTTACAAAGTTTTACAGGTTATTAAGCATGAAAAAAGTGATATAAACAAATGTCCTAAATGCTTTGTTAATCCGCTAGCCGAAATTTCATTTTTTACACTTAACAATTTTTATTTCGGTAACGGGTTGTTGCATTGAGTTTATATATGGCATGTACCTTAGTTACACAAATGCTCATTTTCAGGAAAATCTTATTTTTTCCGATGTATATTTTCAAAATGGCGGCCATTTTAAAATCTTAAACTAGAATATTTCAAAGAAGATAATTTGATAAAAATTGTATAATAGACAAACAAGTTGACAAATTAAATTATCTAAACAGTGCACCAAGTCTGTAAAGATCTGTCAATAAATAACGGAGTTGTTTCGATTTTCCTGCATAAAAACACTGTTTTTGCATTGTCATTGATGCAAATTTAGGGTTTTCTATTAGAAAAATCGCAATAACTATGTTATTTGTTGTCATATCTTTACAAACTTGGTACAGTATCACTGTTCAAATAATAAAATTTTTCAACTATTCTGTCTTTTGTAACATAATGTGCCGTTTTTGAGATATTTGAGTTTTAAAAAATAAAATAGCCGTTATTTTGAATATATCTATGAAAAAATTAGACTTTTCCTGAAAAAAAAAACATTTGTGTGATTAAGGTACATGCCAAATATAAACTCAATACAACACCTCGCTCCGGAAATAAAATTTCTGAAGCGTAAAAACAAAATGGCGTCTTGCTGCTTAACGAATAATTGTAGGACATATGCATATATGATTTTTTTTGTTTCGGCATGCTCAGTAACCTGGAAAAGTTTGTAAAAGTTGAAGCTGGACACCCTGTATAAAATCGAACGTCTCCATTTCAGCATAAACTGCATTATTGCATATTTTTATAAGTGGATATTAGCAATGTATACATAACCGAATAAGTAGGGACATCCTTATGGGGAAGTGAGAACGCCGCCCCTGAAACACAGATAGCACCACCAAGATTATAAGTATTATGCTGATTGGTTGAATGGAAACAGATGACTATATAGAATAATTTTAATTTTACAGAGGTTTGTTATTGTTTTGATTTTTTTGTAGACAAATATGCTCATTTTGACATTTGTTAGGTAGAAAGAGCGCTTCCCGTGACAGTAAGGAGAAGTAATCCTAGCATCAGCGCTTTATTTTCCTCTGGGTTTCGGGTCAAAACTAAAATTTTTTTACATGGGATGTCCCTACTTATTCGGTTCTGTATACATTGATATTAGGTACTCTCATAACGCCTTGAGTAGTGAGGGCGAGAGAGTTTAAAATTAATTTATTAAATATCATCTAATCAAATCTATTTTTAATGTAATCAACATCATATAATATAAGGTTTAAAAATCAATATTGTGAACGAGAATCAAACAGTACAATCGATCCCAGGTTGGTAATCTGTTTAGAATTAAATTCACCTAATAATTGATCTTAATCTGGCTACCTTGCTCATTTGGGTAACGATAAACCCGTTGTTGGAATAGAAAGTAATATAATTTTATCTTGACAACCACTGGTTAATTATTTCAAAAAATTCTGTACGCATTTCATGAAAGGAACTGTCAAGTCTAGTATTTCACAAGGTGGCTAATAGAGGCCACCATAATACTTTTCCTACATAGAGAAGTTATATATTATTCCAAAGTTTAACTCGGCATACTTTATGAAAGTAATTAGGGAGGGTTGGGGGTGAAATTTTACTAATAAAATTCTTTTAAGTAGGTGAAAAAAACTGACACTAGGATTAGATGAAAGCTGCCTGGCTATCCTAACGGTTAGCATCTTGAACTTCGATTAATCAAGTGACGGGTTAAATTCCAGGTGGCAGTACATCCACTCAATTAGAAAATGCCTCTGTAGTTGACAATAATTATAATAAAAGTCAACAAATTTATCAAACAAAATTGGTCGTGTCGCTATCTAAAGTATGAATAGTGTTCGTGTCCTCCTAGGTTCAACAATATCTAATGTAATATAGTGACGTCTACCAAAGAAGCATTTCCCTTGTTGAAATTTCCTAATGCACAAAGTTAGTACTTGATTCTTAATTTAAAACACTGACCCAAACTAGAGCATATTTTAAGGTAAATATGACTGAAGGGTTGATGTGATGAGTGTAACAATGTAGCTTTGTTAATGACAAAGACCAGCTGATCGATTTGTCAGGATCATTCATTAATGGACCAATGGACACAAAGGAATCAGGGTTAGAACCTTCAAAAGGCTCATCACTCTTCTCACGATGGAACAGTCAAATTTAAAATTAAAGGCCACCTCTACAATCACTGATCCAGGACGTTACCACAAAAGTGTATTCCATCAAGAAAAAATGACAAAGCTTCCCACTTTCCAAGTTCACCAGCGCTATGAGCTTCACCAGCCATTATAGCTTCACACCCTCACCGCCGTCGGTGTAATATAGCCCCGCCGGATGACTTATTCTCCCGGAGACCAATCACCCAAGTGACGGATGGCCGCTTTGACTCGCCGCCGCTCGCATGATGGACCATCCTTCTCAGCGGTTGTGCTCTATACCGCACTTAGGCTGGGCAGCCAGCGTCATTAGGCAACCTATAAATATCACCAGTAGATCATAATATTGGACCATTTCCTCTGCCACTTACCAGTCTCTTCGTTAGCATGATGATCAGACGATTTGTAGCTTACAGCTCTGGAACAAGTCAATTACGACGGTCCAGTAGTTGGCACTTACTCGTGGAAAATATGGTCTATCAATGGTAAAAATTTGTTGGCCACTAAACAGAAGAAAGTATTTGCTTTGCTTCTGTTATTTTGAAGCTTCTTCTTACCTAGGTCGTTCAAGTTTCCGAATAGTCTGTAGCAAATTTCAGAGTCTACTACATTTAGTTACTTTAAATAGTAATAATATCTTCAAGCATATTAAGTTGAAAATTTTCTATTTTATCATTGTGTTTGTTAGGAGCTTCAAATAACAATTAATTGAAGTTTATGAAGAGGATACTCTTAATGCTCTTACGATGAACTGATATGCATTTATATGCCGGCAATTCTCTTCATATTCTTATTCAACTACATAATTAATTTTGTCTCTATGCATTGTAGGTGAAGAGTCGAGATCATGCTAAAGCGTTAAAATATAAGACTACACAAAAGAATTTCAACGTGGGATTTCAGTATCCTCGTTAAAATTTATGATATTTCGGGAATTCTAAATTTTTTAATATGAGAGGTTTTATATACCTGGAGCAGGCAAAAATTGAACACCAGAACACAATAGGAATTAAAGTTGATTTTCAAAGTCGTTATAATTAAAAATAACAATTTCGCTGATCACCAAGACATAACAAACGTGTTTAAGACTCATTTCATTGAGTAGGTGTTCCAATAGTCTATTGAATTTTCATACCTAAAATTATTGCCGTTTATGGCCACTTGTCCTCCTTTTTTTAAATGTTTCATGACATCCTTCACGCTTCACGCCCTTTCTCAAAGGGGTTTTTACACTGGATGCAACTATGGGATGCATCTTAAAGCCGCGTCCGCACTGGGCGAACATTCGTGGCGAACTTGTTTGGCGAACACAAAAATCAACAAACATTTTTAACAAACAATTAACCGGCCATATGATTTACATTCTAAAAGGTTAGCAACGAACAAACAAATGTTCGGAAGAACTTTGTTCGGCGAACATGTTCGGCCAGTGCGGACGCGGCTTAAGGTGCAAACACTCTCTTAGACGCAATCACAACATCTATATTAAAAGAGAAGTAATATAATGTAAGACTTACACTGGTCTGTGGCGTCTACTCTGCATGCGTTCATCAGGGGTTGGTTTATACGAATACGAACTTTCAGTTGGTTTCCAACAACGGTGTTTTGATTTCAGGATTTGAGACCAGCACTTGTTGTGGTCTATTAATAACCATGGATATAGAATTATTCATTTGGGCAATGCAACAAAGGAGGAATATTTTGGAATAGCTCTACAGCACTTCACAACAATCAAGATTCTAGAACTGGCCCTTGAAGATAATATGTTGAACTTTTGAAACACATGCAGTAAAAAAATATGAATGCGCACATATTCAAATTTTGGAATTTATTTGACTTTCGACTCTTGACAAAATGATTCCCAAACATGTATTGAACAATTAAACTCTTCATTTCAAGTAAAACTTTTTCACCTTATCATAACTTCATATCGTTATCTACAGCGTATATATAGTTATTGTTTGCATCCAATGTTGCTTCTCCAATCTCAATTTTGGTTGCGTGTGTTGGCCCAATATTTGTTTGCGCGAACGTGTACACAGTGTAAACGAGCCCAAAGATTTCTCCTCATGCTAAACACTCCCTCATCTCACTCTCCACGCGAATTTCGCAACCGACAGGTATCGAATCAATCAATCGCCGAAGCAAAACAACAACACGTATCCGGGCCGGGTTTGGACAAGGGCATAATGCGGGTGATGAAGGTGTTTAGCGCTACCGTCACGAAGATCCAAACACCCGGGACCGGGACCGGTGACTCGGCATCTCCCGGGACAATGCCCAATCCCCGGTCGCTAACGATGCTTTATTTACCGCGGCTCACGTCACGAATTATTATCGTTATTACGGCTGCTCCTCCGCTACCGTCAGCTACCTCCGCTGTCTCCATTCAGCCAGCCAATTATGCCGACTAGCCTGGCTCACGGTGGAGCTCTATCCAAGATCAATGTGGGAGTTGCTGGCGATTGAGATGTTGAAGAGCTCTTCTGGACGATTGGGCGTCATCGATTATCATCTTTTTATGGTTTGACCTTCTACCGTTCGTGGCGCTTATCTTTTCTTTTGGGTCTTAATTTGGTTTGTGATGAGTGAGTTAGATTTAACCTCTTTTGAAGGACTCAATGTTATCATTTGAATTACAACTGTTAACCGGTTCAAATAACAAGTAGAAAGAAGAATTTCTTTTATTAATGATTTTCTCATGTTAGAAATTGCTATTTCACGACCCTAAATGGTCAAATGCCGCAGAACCAGCAATAAGAAATCCCAAATAGGATTTAAATGTTTTCAGATTACCTTCCAAAACATTCTGTTTCTGAATGACATGATTAGGTGTGAGGTTTCTTTAATTTATATAATATTTTTGGGTTTCACTCGATTTATATGACTCTTCGGAACTCTTCAAATTGTTGAGACAAACAAAACACATACACTAAACGTAAACCACTAACTTACGTATCTTTTACGTTAATCTATGTGTTTTTGAGTTTATTAACATTTTTATGAGTGCCAAAGTGTCAAAAGGTCTATTAGTAAAAAATATAAACAGAAAGAGTATACATTTTCTAGCAAAACTCATTAGTTTAAGTCTGCTATCTACGATGCACCGAATGCCCTGATTCTTTTCTCTCTTAAGAGTCACGATCGCAAGGAAAAGGTTTGAGAATTTAAAGTCACATCAGATAAGTACGATAAAAAACCCAGTAGAATAAAATCGTGGTGACCAAAATGACTTTTTCTACAGACTAACGAGCCAATACAGGTATATTGCAGTTTCTGCGGTCGCTCAACCCGAACCGAAATTCCCACACCCAAGTCATAAATCTCCAAGGTCATTACGCCACCGTATCCGAAAAGAACGAATCGCCGCCCTCAAAATTAGTAAACGATAAGACGAATCGATAGGCAATAAATCTCTCGCTCTGGACCTATTCCATTACCGGTCCGTGATCATTGCTGCATTGGCGTGCCGTAATGTATCAATCGTTAATACACCGAGGCTGATAACCATCTAGCGTCTAGCGGCCAACAACACAAACTACGGAACACAAACCGCGCGGAGGCAGCAGTAACATAAACTAGATGCATCTCCGGTAATTAGGCTAGGACACGCACGTACGATATCTTAATAGAGAGATGTTCCGTGCAGTATTTTATGTTAATTCCGCCGCGGTCTTGTTTCACTAATATCCTATTATTAGCTGGATTCATAAAACTGCCTAGGCGCGCGATAAGGGTGGATTTGCGACTCGGGTTCAGCGCGGTCGATTTTGTCTGGTAATGATGTTATTATTTCGCTCTTTGTGCGTGATTGGTTATTATGAGAGGCGATATCAATTCGTGATGCGAAATGTAGAAAGTTGTTCGGTGTGGGATTGAGTAGCCAGGAAAACGGTTCGGTGTCGGTTGGGAGGTATTCGAAGAATAATTTAAAGTCATACTTTTATTAGAGGATTAATTTAGTAAATGTTGTAAAAGGCAAAGAATGAAGCTCCACGTTATTGAGTTTAAAATAACTAGTATACGTGCTGCTCGAAATCGAGCAATTTATTTTAATACAATACAAAAATTACTTTTAGCTCTAAATCAATGACATCCGACCAATCCAATATTGTGAATGTCTTTAATCACCAAAACTACACGTATTTACACGTTATTTACACGTATTAAATACATACGTAACTACACGTATGCATTTAACTACATGTATTACAGGTGATTAATAACAGATGTTTAAAATGCTTTATTTAATCTAAATGTTATTTAAATGGGAAATTTTGAAATTTCAATGGTGAATATCGCCTTTATTTTCAGTCCGATTCTCATCAGTTTTTGGCGGAAACAACTACAGACCAAGCCCTATCCAACGACACCAAAAACTTGAAAATCGGTTGAAAATTGTAGGAGGAGTTCTCAAGACAAAAAACCCTTAGCGTATTAAATAAGTATAGATTAGCACTAAATCCAATCAGGGTGGTAAATTTTGACTAAAAGTGCATAAGAGTTCCACCAGAGTAGGTTCCAATATCTGTATTTCACAGGCTTAACTAAAATTTAAAGTCCTTCCATTTTGCTGAAAATTTGAAATGTGGTGATAATAACTAGGCTAAACTATTGAGGAAGGTCCAAATCGCTATCGATAGCACTGCAAGTGTTAAAGGCTATTTGAGGTTTAAATTATAAAACAAGTTGAGTCCGACTATTTCGAATCCCACTTATTCCGAAAACCCGTCTAATCCGAACACATTTTGTGCACAGATACCGTTTTTCCTTAGAAACTCACGAAACCCCAACTGTCGATTTATATTGATTTAATTGTTATTAAACGTGATTCCGTTTTATGGTGGCCAATTTTTGCTGTCCGGTCGTCACTGATTTCGCTAAAATACTTGTTTTAGTATAAAGGACGACAGTAAACAAAAACAAGTAAATATCTGGCATATTATTATTTTTGGATTCGACCTATTGCGAAATTTTGTCAACCAAACAGCCTGATCCCAATTAGGTCGTAGCGGGACTCTGTACCTGGAACAGAATTCTTGGACTAAAAAAGTTTATAATATAATCAGACCAAAAAAAAAAATGACAAGTGTTAAATTTTAAAGGAGGTGCAACAGAAGTCCCAGAAACTTTGACATCACGAAAATTCCAATTGGCCGCATTATCTCCAACACCGAGACCATTCCAAAACCTGATTGATAGCATGGACGCGTCATCGTCGGTGGCAGTGGTAGCCTTTGTAGGCGCGGGGCCCGTGTAGCGGCGTGAATAGCCTGGCTGTAGATGGGCTGATGGTAGAGGCGTGTGCTGGGAGCGTGCGAGGCGGCCAGGTCGTTAGCGGGCCCGGGGACTGTTGACGGAACTGAACGGTCGAGGTGGCAACGTGGGTTGAGAAGAACTTAAAAGACCTGCAGGTCATTAAAGCCGCATTTACACTATACAACTTACAAATATAGTAATTGGTTTGAACATGTTTCAGAATACAATGAAATTTCTTAAACAAGTTGTACAACAAACATGTTTTAAAATGATAAAATCGTGTTTTGCAACAGGTTGCAGGTTTCCCGAGCAATGTCGGAAAGATCAAAGGAAATTTGTGTTTTATAAACTTTTGTTGTACAACATGTTTGATACCTGCTTAAAACGACAAACTTGTTGACCAAACATTGTTTCTGCTGTTCTGTCTCAAGTCAGTACGCTTCCTGTTGCCGCCGCCTACAACAAGAGCTTTTATTTGTAAGTAAAGTGTTTTGTTAAGTTAGTGGAGTGGCTAGTGGACTATTTGTGATGGAGTCTGCACTTGTCATCCTTAAAAAGTTCTTGAAGCTACCATCAGTCCTCAGTTCCCCTACCAACAAATCTTGGTCATCCTGTTCTAAATCTTGTAATATTTCACTGCCACTGTACATACTCCTAGCTTGCAACGAAGGACGTAATCAAAAGCGACGTTTTGCTCTTTTCTTCCTAGCACAGCAAATCACAACACATGTGGCAGCAGCCAACACCACATCATCGTCGCAAGCACTCATGGTGACTGTGGCGTTTTGTAAACATGTTTGACTGAAGTTTAACGCATAAAATGAAATGTTTAACAACAAAAGTTTTACAAACACAAGGTCAAGTTTTAAAAACAAAAACTGTATAAAACATGTTTTACAAACATAAGTTTATAAAACAAGTTGTATAGTGTAAATGCGGCTTAAGGCGAATCGCAGTAGCCAACCAAATTAACCATTCCCCCTCTCCTTGTTGTCGTCATTATCTTTGTTTACAAGCAATACAGATACTAAAATTTAAATAGTTTGTGGCTGATGATTTTGAGAACATATGATTTATTTACTCCTATTCTACAAATTTGCTGTTAGGAGTTTGTGAAAAAATAAGCTTCAGAAAATTGTATTGATGGGTAGTGAAAATATTAACAACATAGTTCTATTCTGGAATTTTTTAAACTTTTTTCTGCCAAAATCACGTCAGGGAATTATAGACAGTTTTCAAAAATTTCCAACACACAACCATTCGAAATTGAATACCATAACCACTGCAATGCTATATGCATATAACTATATCACTATTTTGAGACAGGGACCTCACATAGTGGGTATTTTAAGCTGAATATGAATGAGAGATGAGTGTAGGATGATTGTGGGGGGATCTTGTAGTCTTGTTACTAAAATGTGGCCATGAAAACAAAGTCAACTAATTCTCGAATTTTTCATACTAGGCTATCGAGAGTAAATAGTAAATTATAATTGGCAAAACAAGTTTGGAAATAATGAAACTTAGCAACTATTTTTATTTATTTCTAGTCTTTTCATAAGTTATTATGGCCAAAGAGTTAAGAGTTGAAGTAATGTTTGGTAAACACACATACAATATACATGACCATGACCATTACAAAATCATAATTTCAGCATTTCCGGATTTGTTTATAATTCCAAGACATTGTCCACAAGGTTCATTGTTCAATCCAACACAAACGTGGGGAATAAATTATCCCTTAAGAGTTATCTTCACCCCTTTGCCAGTAGCCCATGTTGCGCTGTCGGCAATGTTAACCATACGCCTTTTAATGCAAAACATGGTATTTTATTCCCCTGTTTCGGACGCCATTTTTCAACCGATTTTCTTTAAACTTGGTAAGTGTTTAGTTGAATAATTATATTAGTTCCCTCATACCTCGACATTTTGAAAATTTAACACATATTACTCTCTGTGACGTCGCAAAGTAACTCAGTTTTCCTTAGTAATATTTCAAAATTTAGTAAAATTTTCAAAATTTCGAGGTATGAGGGAACTAATATAACTATTCAACTAAACACTTAACAAGTTTATAGAAAATCGGTTGAAAAACGGCGTCCGAAACAGGGGAATCCGATACCATGTTTTGTATTAAAAGCCGTGTAGTTAACATTGCCGACTGCGCAACAATGGGCTATTGGCCCAGGCGTGAAGATGACTCTCAAGATAATCTCACTCATAGTTTATTAAAAAATGAGTATTTTGATATTTACTTTCAAATGAAACAGCAACATTTTCATGTAGCCCCAACCGTCCGCGGCGCCATATGGCCGTCGCTCGAGTGGCCAGGCAGATACACGTCAGTGTCTAGCGGTTGAATAGCGGAGGAACCACGGGCGAGCGGTCCAACGTACTGCGAACCACCAGTCATGATTAGGTCTTAGAAAAACGGCTCCGTATACAAACCTGGCTCCAAACACTCCAGAGTGTTGTCGATCAAACCCGCGCCCACGCCTGTGGAGATGTGGAGATGTCAGGAGACCTGGCGCCGCTACTGTGGAGAGGGCCTTCTGGTCAAACCAAGAGGAAGATGGAATGTTGAATCAAGACGCTTGACACGATATTGTCAAACACAATACTCGATTGTTGCTGAGGTTTACGAAAACTATTTTAGTAGAGGGAAAAGTTCATGTTGTTGGCTCTGTTTATAGTTTCTGTTTGGGAAAAAGTTTGGGATTTCAAAAATTTCGTCACGAAATAATTGTGCTTTTATTTAATACTTTCATACTTTATTCCAGACACCGACTTAATCTAGTGCGTATTTTAAGACGAGTATGACTGAAGGATGAGTGTGATGAGTGAATGGATCAGATGAGAAGGGTGAGTGTAATGAGTGTGAATGGATATGATGAGAAGGATGAGTGTGATGAGTAAGTGTATCAGATGAGGAGCATTGTTACTATTAAAGAGCTTGAAGTAGTGACAAATTTTATTGAAATGGCGACCTAATTAAATACGAGTAGGTAGTTTAGTATGAATGAGAGATGAGTAAAAAGGTAGGTCATAGGTAATACACATGATGCTAAAATGACAAGCCGTAAATGTTGAGCGAGACACACTATTCGACTCTCTGTGATTTCTAGTACAATTCAGTATAAGAAGATTATAAATACGAACTTGAACAAGTGTTCCCTTCAATAGTTATGAAATCGAAGAATACCCACTACTGTATCTCCAAAGAAACGAGTTTGTATGAATAAGTAAGTTGAATAAGTGATATCTCTTGTAGCTTTGATACAGACTAAGACCATGTTGCAATAGCATCTAGGGATACTTTCGAAACATTGCGAGATTGATACAGAGTTTGCTCAGGATCAAACCTGCAAACATAGTTGAAAGTTGTAATGCTACCGCTATGGCTTTTCCACTTTGACGCTAAATAATCATGTAACTGGCCCATCAAGAGGGGAATTCCAGCTAACTATATGTGTATAGTCTATAAATCGTCGTATTAGTCCAAACACTTTCTCCCTCAACAATTCAATGTCCGACTTCTCTTTCATTCTGTTCCTTTCATGGTACAGCTCGGTCCACCAGGAAGGCCAAACGAAGCACCACAGAGCTATCTATACGTTGCGTCGTCCTTTTTATCAGAGGAGACCCCTAGCTACACGCACACAAAGCAGCCGAGTCGCCCATTAGGTCACACAATGGGGCGTCCATAGGACACTATTATTTCATTTAAATTATTTGATTGCCCAATATTATGGGCAATTTTGTATGTATTTGTATTTTGTATCCGCCGTTCAATTTCAAAGATAAGGACACCAAATACGATTTAATTATGAAAATATTTAGGTAAATAACTTGTTTGTAATACATTTATTAATACCTTTGTTATGGGTTGTCTCCATAAATTTACTACCTTAATAGGTTGCCTATACTAAATTTACTCATGATTTATCACTGATTAAAATCATAAAGTTTTAAAATATTAATTCATTTGGGCCATTTTGTAGTTTAGTATTGGTGTTATTACTTGCATATCTGCATGCGATATCGAGTGTTATGTCCGGGAGCTTGTACATGAGTACTTACATGTGTGAGTCGAGGATCCACTATAGTCCGTCCAGTCTATGGCACCTAAGGGATGGAAATAGAGTCCCGAGACTTTTTCACGTATACACTCAATCAAGCGCCCGGTCCCGACACCCTCAGTATGGAAGTAGGACAAATACGAAATTTCCAAAATTAATTAATACCTAAATTCAGGTTTCATTAAAGTAGTTAGAAGTAAGTTATAAGTAAATGGAGGAAATTGAATTGAGATAAACCATTATTAAAATATAAAGCAAGGGGTTTTTTTTTATTGCAGACAAGTGATTTTTAGTAAATATTTTCAAATACTGTGTTACGTAATGATTGGTGTTGTTATCTTATCTTTCAATTTGTTCAAAGCCTATACAAATATACCACTAATATTGGTTAAAAGTTTACGGAAATATACCAGTTTCCTGCTTGACGACTCAGTGAGTAAATTGACGAGAAGGTTTTTTTAACCTCCACTGCCCGTCACCAAGGGCCAATAGGCATGTGCGTTGATCAAAAGACAGCAAGGTAGCCTACGGTCACTTCATTCGTGGCATGCAAGGTTCGTGTGGATTTGAGTTCATGCGTTCATAATGTCTCGTATTTCCTTATAGGCGCCAAGGTGCCAAGATAAAACGGACGACGTATAATCCTTCAGGTGGCATGGTAGACCGGACGGACTATAGAGCGCCACACGCACCATCAATGAAGACAAGAGCCGATGATCGATGGACCGCCCAGCGCGCGCTAAACGCTTTGTGCCCAATATTAATCGCCCCGCCGCCGCCGCGCGCTAATAATTACATCCACCTTTCACACCGGCCCCAGTCCCAGTTGGCACTCTCTCACCTTGTCGTCTGTCATCCGTCAATGGAGCCTTTGTTCTGGGGAAGGTTGTGCAAGAGTCGGGGATTCCGGCGGATTTGGGGAATCGGGTGAATAGGTCGGCGTCTGGTCAAGTGCGGAAGAGGGGATACCAAATGTGGGACGGAGTCCTGAGTGAATTTTGAAAAAATGTTTCTAAGTGAGTGCCAATCAACCTTGAATGCCCTAGCTATAGTAATTTTTAAGCCTTTGTGGCTTTTCGTAGGCCCATTAGTTTTTCAGATCAATTGTTTCCTTGGATTGAATTAAAAATTAACTCTCTTATTAGCGTGTATAAACTCTCTGTACACATATTTGGAATAGAAAATGCGCTAGAATTTGAAGCAATGAATGCTGATGTCTGCCACGTAATTATGTCTTATAATCCAAAACAAGTTTTAGAAGCAGTCCAGTGCATGAATAGTGTGACCTGTCCAAAATTAATGATTGGTCAAAAGAGAATGGATTAGAAGTTTAACCTGGAACATGTTCTTTAACACACTTTGCTACCACTGAAATTAATGAACAGATGATTAGGAATAAAATAACTGAAAATTGACAATATCAATTTGACAAATTGTGGAAGAACTAAGGTACGGTACACGGGGTAACCATTGATGCTCAGCTTGCATTTTCAAATCATGTCAAACAAATATGCACTATGCAGCCTGGTTACACTGGCAAATTTAAGAGGGATCAACAGGTTTAGAACACTGTCGTGCTAAACACTGGAATCAGGGGTATAGCACACGCCTGGTTCAAGAGTTATTTAACTGAAAGATTACAACTGGTTTCAATCTGTAGTGTCAACAGCACTACAATGTCAATTGATTATGGGGTTGTCCAAGGAAGCACCCTTGGCCCAATTTTGTTCCTGATATACATAAATAATATTTCAAAATTAAATTTAAAGAGCAAGTTGTTTTTATTTGCAGACGACACTCTAATTTTATCTAAGGGCAAAACGTGGGAAGAGGTACAGTCAAACGTTTCATGGGACCTTATGCAGTTGAAAAAATGGTTGGATGACAATACTTTATATTTAAATGTGTCAAAAACTAAATTTATGCCAATCTCTCTTTCAACGTATTCTGATTTTCATTTACAAAATCTAAAAATTCACACCTGTGGACTCCATCTTAATAATAATTGTAACTGTGAATTCATTGAAAAAGTTTCACATTATAAGTACCTAGGTGTTATTTTTGATACTAGGTTAAAGTGGACGGAACACATTGATTTTTTAAAGAAAAAGATTCGAAAATATATATTTGCCTTCAAACAACTAAGCGAAATTCTCGATGAAAACGATGTAAAACTAGCGTATTTTGCATACGTTCAATCTCTTCTTTCATTCGGTATTATTGCGTGGGGTGGAGCGTTACAAACAGTACTCCATATGCACCCTTTAAATGTCCTTCAAAAAACTATTTTGAAAATTGGTTTTAAGAAATGCAGACGATATCCTTCTGTTAATCTTTTTCAAGAAAGTGGAATTCTAACAATAAGACAACTATTTGTAAAATTTCTTTCTCTCCATATTTATAAAAGAGTCAATTCAATTTTTTTGGTTGTACCACATTCATATAATACGCGTTATTCCCAGAATATCGGCATAGTTTCCCTGCAATTGGTTAAGTCTATTGAAATGACAAATTCATTTTATATTGCCCATGTTTTGTATAACAATATTTGCCGGTATTACAATGAGTTGAACATTTTTAATTGTCTCTCAATTGCAATTTTTAAGAAAAGAATACAGTATATGATTTTCTGATGAGAATTGGATTTGAGGAGGCCGAGTTGATAATTAGAACCGGCTACCGGCGGACCTGACCCCCGCACCGACCACGACTGCCCCTCCCACCCCTCGCCGTCCAGGACAGCACAGCAATGCGTCTTCTTTTATCATTCTTTATCTCGAATATTTAGTGTTCCAAATTCCTTCCTTTAGTATTGAGAGTGACACTGATAACATCCTAATTTTCTTTTATTTGTTAACCTTTTTCATTAAATACTTTATTATTAATTTCAATAACCTATATATTTTTAATCGTATCTATTATTAATAAATTATAGTATTTTTTAAAATTTCGGAAATGAATAATATTTTCAAAATATTTATAACTTGCCATCGACAGTCGCAAAGCAGCTCATCCGGTCTGCGCACAGGCTTTTCGCCCATGCAGACCATTTCCCGTACTGGCATAATTTTTTTTTATTTATTTATTAGTAATATAAGTAATTGTTTATATAGGCCTATCTATGTATGTAATATAAGTTAGTTTTAAGTTAACAGCTTTTGTCAATGTTAGCAAACCTGTGATTTGTATTATTTGTATTTTTTTGGGAGTAGTGGGGTTTGGTTACTTTCAAAACGGAAGTCGTGCCAATTGCCAGCCGCTGCCGGCCAGCTGCCATCGGCCAGCTGCCAAATCAGTCGCTGCCGCCATATGCCATGCCATATAGCTTCCGGTGGGGGAGGAGATGTTATTTGAAATTTGAAATTCAACTTGACAATTGGGTTATGGAAAGTATGTCAAGGTCATCCAGAGTAAGTTTTAAAAAACCCTATCCCGCTACCACCGGAGTAATAGTTTGGAGAGTGGAACTAACTCCGGTGATAGCGGGATAGGTATAGAATTAGGTTTGTAAATTTTATTTGTGAAAAACATACAATCAATGTGTGACAGCAGTGTTTAAACAAGTTGAAGTTTTGTTATGAACTACAGAGTTGTAAACACAAACACCGACGACGATGAGAAGGTAAACGCAGAGTCCCCAGATGATGTATTTAAAAAGTTTAAACAAACGTAACATCTCGAGTTGGTTTTCCCGTTCCATTTCCAATCGTTTGATTTCCAATTTCAATTTATCCTCTTCCATCCTTGTTACAAATGGAACTTCATCCATCATATCCATCATGTTTGTGTTTTTTTGAAATTTTGAAAGAAGCGATGTTGATAGTTGAAGAGGCGAGGATGGAATGAGAGTTAAAAGAGGGAAATGTCGGTTAAATAAAGAAGTGGTGGGGGAAAGAGCGTTGTTACATAGAAGCGGTGGGGGAAAGATGCTGCTCATCATTTGCCTCAGAAGTTGTGTCCGACTGTAGAGGGGTAAGAGGAGTAGTATTTAGTAAACTGTCTTCATCAGAACTTTCAACCTTATTACAAATAGGACAAGCGTAAGTTATTTCCAAATTCATTGTAATAGCGTTAAATTTATCTATAATTTCATTTAAAGCATTAAATATTTCTTGTAAATCATCTTTTGAGTTTATTTCAAAACTAGCATTCATTCGTGCCAATGGAGAGGTGTTCATCGTTAGAGAGTTGGCAATCGAATGAGGATTAGCGCCTAGGGAAGGGGGCTTATATAATGGCGACCTTGAGCAGGTGTCTAGGGAGGGGGGCTTTCTAGGGAGGGGGCTTCTATATAGGGGACCTTTAGCTTATGATTGAATAAAATGTTTAGTTCTTCTTCTTCGTCTTTTAATTCAATTATTTGAACCGAAGTAGTTGTTTCATCCTCTTCACTCGATGAAGAAAACAATTCACCAGGATTTAAATATTGAACTACAATTCTGAACCATCTTATAGGATATTCGTCAATGACAGAAAGTAAGTTTTGAAACAATTCTTCCATCTCCTCCCTGTCAGTTATTATATGTTCAAACTTGATAAATTTTCCTTCCATGTTGTTAGTTAGAGTGTTGGAAGTGGAATGATTTAATATTATATAAAAATTAGAACTAGTGGTGGGGGAAATCTCAAGGTCATCCAATTGAAGTTTTAAAAAAGAGTGTAAAACTGAAATTATACATTTGATGGTTCTACAGGATCGGAATACCAATCTGATCTGTATTTACATCTTTTTATCATATGTGTACAAAAATCATCTTGATGAGACTTGGTGCGTTGACAATGAGCAAGATCTAGAGGGTGAAATTTGAAACATCTTTGAGGACAACATGTATGAAAATATCTTGATTTGTAAAATTTGAAAGTTCGCAATTCCGGTGGCGGTAGTTGTTTTGTTTTACATTTGCAATAACAAGATCCGAAGAATTCACATTTAGTACAAGCTAACCCATCCACCATCATTGGTCCTAAATCTGTACACTGTTGTTCACAACAGTAACGAGGTTTGTACTTGTATTTTTGCTCTTCCATGTTGACGCTGCGGAGTCTAGTGAAAGAATAAGATTGTATAGTGATGAATAGCGAGTTTTATGTACTATGAAAAGTGGTAGGGGTAATTTCAAGGTCATCCAAATGGAGTTTTAAAAAATTATACCTTACAAGTGTAAGGATTATTGAAATTTAGGAAGTTTGTTTCTGTTTGTTTTCTTCAGACTTTTTTTCTCTCTCTGCCTTAGCCATAGCAATAAGTTCTTCTGTTGATAGTGGATGTACTTCAGGAAATTTTAAAATTAATTTAGCTTGATATCCTTCTTTAGTTAATACATCTAAATCTTGAGTCATTTGTTCAACAGTGTTATAATCCTTTCCATAGATTTTCCCATCAAGTTCAATCATCATTCTGTATAACATTTTGTAGAATAGATCTTGTTGTGGCGAGAGCTGAGAAGCGAATGATTATTTATCAAACTGTTACATCCTTTTTATGAACTTGACATTGATCACGTGATTCCTTAGTTGTAATTTTATTTATTAAAAGTTATTCAACATTGGTAATACTTCTGGAACTTGACGTTATGTTGACCAGCTGGCGATGAAGAAGTTGTAGGTTGTGTAGAAAAAAATATTTCATCATCGCAATATTTTGTTTTAGTGAACATCCTTGTATTAGTAGCACTAACATCAACAGTTAAGTGATAACCACCGGTAAGTAAAACTCGCATTTCGTTAGTTAAATCTTCAAGTTGTTCAAAAGTAGTTATGGTGTTGGTATCATAAGATGCACACTTAACCTTTAGGGACATGTTGAAGTTTTGTATTTAGTGATAGAGAGTGAGATGTGTACGGTACGAAAGGTAGTCGTAGACTGATGAATTTAACAAGTTGATTTTCACTTTTATTATCACACAAAATTGGGTCAAGGTCATCCCATGGAATTTTTAAAAAAAGCAACATATTGTAATGTACAAACACATTACAATATGTTGCTTTTTTTATTTATTTATTTTTTTTTTTTTAGGTTTATATCATATTTATTGAGAAACAAATACAAAGACATATTTACAATATTATGTACAAACTAATCAGTAGTAGGTGTTACATGAATTGTAAGTTCAGTAGAGTTGTTTCCACTTGGTCCATGTGATACCAAATAGAGTGCGCCGGGTTGAATTATACGAAGATATTCATTTTGTAGTAGTTGTACGAAGGGCTTTGGTAGGAAGATTTGAAATTTTGCTTCATCACCAATTGTATAAGGTGCCTCGCTTAATGTGCAATTTATAGCATCACCTACTGAAGTTTCCATCTTCTTTATTGTATGAATGATGTAGTGTTTTTCTTCTTTCAGCTCGGAACATTTCTTTGTAGGTAGGATTGTTGATTTTGAATGAGCGTTGAATTGTTCAACTAAATTTTGAAGTAAGTTGTTTGATGCCATCTTAATGTTTTTGCTGATGCTAATCTTCTTGTTAATAAGAATATCCGTTGGAGATGTTGTCTCTTCGGAGGTTCGAGTAATACTCATGCTGTGTCATGGTAGCGCTCTCACTTTTATTATCGAGACTACCCCCACCACTGACACTACCCCCACCACTGATACTACCCCCACCACTTTGTTGAAGGAAATTATTCAAGCGGTAGGCATTCTTCAAAGCACACTGTGACCTTCGATGTTTAAAACTTTTTGATGAAATACAAAGTTCATTAAAGTAGCATTGGAAATCTCTATCTATTATTGCATTTATCACTTCATTGCTTGTAAATGATTGTATCCAATTTGCTTTTTCCAATCCTCTTGTGTAGATAGTTTTAAACTCTTTACAATAATGATTCATAATATGCGGCATCATGTTATAATGAATAAAACCTTCATCCCATTTTAAGTTATGAAAATGTTTGTTTAACCATTTGTTTGTAACTTTCGCTTTAGTTGTTAGTTTATTGAATGGAAATGGAGGTTTGAACAAGTAATGATAAATTACAGATGTGTTCATATCCAAAATTACTAATTCTTTAATAATGAAATTTCCATCATTCCCTCGAAAAGCTTGAAATTCAATTATACCTCTTTTAACTTCCATTAACTGTGATGCAGTAGAAAACGAAACCCGTTTGTTCATGATGAAGTCTCATCCACAACTGACTGTTATTACAAACACGATTGTTCTTCTTTTATTTCTTGCGCTTCTTCGTTTATATTAAAATTGGTGTGATAGTTGTTTAATTGTCTCCACATATCCACTTCTTGAGGTATTCGATTAAAAATTGAAGTATCCACAGGACCATATAAAATTGGAATGAATGGTTGTCTGTCCAATGTATCGATTAGATAATCTTTAATTATTGTACTTGAAAATACTAGTTGTTTTAAGTATCTAGTGACAGGACCGGTAGTACAACTTAAAGTGTAAAATTCTTCTTTAGTGAAATGTAATTTTACATCATGTCTAGTTAAATCTTTGAAGCGAACAACTTGTCCCCCACGATGTTTGATTATATCAACTTCAATATTTGATTCTAATAAACTTAATCTTGTTCTTTTTCCAAATGTGTTGTTAGTTAAATAACATTCCAAAAGATGTAAATGTTTCATTAGAGAATCCCAAGAAGTTTCAGTAAAGATAACCATTTTACTTCCTTGATTTAACATAACAATTGGTGAATAATCCAATGATTTTACAATTCCAACAGATATACTTTTTGTCATGCATGAAGAAATAGGGTAGAAAATTCGAAGAAATACTTCTGTTAAAATATTTGTTGTAATGTTAACTTCAACCTTTTTTCTTTTTACTTCTTTTTCATCTTCTCCTTCTTCTTCTTTCTTCTTATGTTTGTTAAACTTGAGGAATTCATCCATTTCTTGTTCAACTTGCTTTTCTATATCAGAACTATTTTCATCCATTAGAGGTGTATTTTCTTCTCCGTTAGTAGAATTCATCTTGCGAACGATGTTTCCCAGACGACGGTTGAAGATAGAATGAAGTTTCTACTAGTTAATTTCCTGCTTTTATATTTTTTGTAAAATTCTTGAAATTTATACAATTACATAATTGTTTATTTTCAACTTGTGTTTTATAAACAAAATTCTAACCTTAAAAATTGAGGAAGATAATTCTAACCTCAATATTTTGCAGTAGTTGTACTAATATTTTAAAGTACATTTTTCACTATTCCGGTCAGTGGTGTGTAAGTAACTATTTTATCATGTAGAATTAGACAGTATGCCGAAGTTCCATCCGCTACTGGTTCTTCAAATTCCATTTCAATTTTTATATCCACACTTGATGATTTTACTGATTCATTTTGTTTTGAACAATCGATTACAATTATTGGAGCTTTGGAATAATACTGATCAGGTGATAATAGTGGTGTATTAGTCTTTCCATAATATGATGATTGAAATCTTGCATACATATCATATAAAATGGAAAAACGTTTTTTGCTAAACATGACATTTAAATTGTCATATGGAAAGAATTGAGAGTTTAAGAAAACTTTACAATTCTTTATTTTACAGTGATCAAATTGACCAGCATTTGCAGTAATAACATCTTTTCGCTTAGTTTGAAAACCGAGTATTATGTACCTTGCACGTTCCAAGTAAGTTGATGTTTTGACGGTCCATGTTTGTCGTTCTGTTTGAGGTAATGTAGGGTATTCATGAAATTCCCAACTTCGGAATGGCATTACAATGTCACGGTCAGATTTTAACTTTCTTAACAATACGATTCTATGTTCATCAGCCAATCTTACATGAGGTACTCTCCAAACAACTTTATCCAATTGTAGTTGCCATTCCAGTTTATCTTCCGTAGTTGCAGGGTCTGCAAGTATTAAGTCCTTATTAGTTGAAGATCTGAGTAATACTAATTCTTGTTTAACATTTATTATAACCCTTTTGTAATCTTCAGCAAATCCTAAAAGCAATCGTAAAGGTACATGAAAATCAAAATGACCGTTGGAAGCAGGTGTTATAGTGTCTTTATCAGGAGCAACCCATCCGGCAGTGACTATTGAATTCTTCTCATGTGGTGTTAATGATGTTAATCCTTTTAATGTAGTTGTTATACCAACCTTTTTTGTTGAATCAACTGTCACCCCTGATATCTCATATCTTATTTCATCAAAAAGATATGCCATTGGGTTATTTATAAAAGGAACTGTTGAAGCAGTTTTTCCATCCAATTTTAATACCCTTCCTTCGATGTACAAATAACTTTCACATGGTAATGTGTAAATATCTTGTTGTTGAATGGGAATTCTTATTTCATCATTATTGTTTAATTTTGATGAAGTGTAAGGGTTGTGTGTGTGATATTCCTTCTCCCATAGTGTTTCGTCGAATGTCGGTCCTTGAGATATATCCAGGATATCCATCGTTGTTAAGTTTCAATCCAATCTTTTGTAGAAAACGAATGTTGTCTGATGTTAACTCTTCCAATGTCGAGGAGCTACTGAGCTCCCGACTCTTCCGTTGTGGTTTAAATGATAATCCCATGTTGATTTTTATGTCGCCGCTCTGATGTGTATTCGTATAGTAATTGTTTCTCCTCTAAAGTCAACACTATGACCGTCTTGATCCAATATGTTCAGTACGATGTCTGAAATGAAACTGGTGTTTAATGGTAGGTATATCAAGTTTTGTGGCTTCTCAACAATTTTAAAACCTGGAGCAACTGTTGGATAAAATGTATGTAAGATATGCTGATTTACTCCTTCTCTATATGATCCATGTATAATATTACATGTTACATCAATACTATTTACTTTTAATATTGTAACAGTTGTATTACCTGAATGAGTAGTTCCAGGAGTTAAAATTTTCTTTTTTGTATCTGTAAATCCAAGTAAACTGCCAATAGAGTTTTTCATTCCGACATCTATATAATATTTTGAAGTTATTTCTGCTTTTAAAGTATTATTGTTTCCTTTGATTGTGATATTATCTTCTCCGAGTTTTTTCTGTAATAATTGGTTTATATCATCAATTTCATAAGCTCCAGTAGGAAATGTAATTATTTTTAATTCTGAGTATTTTCCTGCAGCATCCTTAGTTTCATAATAATGTAGTAAATTGTTTTTTCCTTCTGTAACATTAGGAATTGAATTGTAGGTAGTCAAATCAAGTAATGCCGCTTCCCATAATCTTTCCTTGGATAAACGCAATGCTGGGAATAGAGTACTTTTTAATGTGGATGAATTTCCACTCAGTGACACTGTATACGATGACATCTTAAAGGTGACTGACACTTTTTGCTAGAAACTCCAAACATAAATGTCCACATATTTCAGTATTGTTAGGTTGTTCTCTTTTGTAATTGTAAAAAATGTTTTTGGAGTTTTGAAAATAATGTTGAAGTTCTTTCGGCGGTGGTAGATTGCCAAAACTGTCAAAGTAGTAAACGGTTTGTCCGAGCTTTTTATAGCATACCCAATGAGTGCCTGGACCATAGGTGGAATCCAAATTTACTATTCCAGTTTCATTTTTCCATATTTTAGTTGGTAATGCATCTTTCATAAAAACTCCTCGAAAGAATGGTATTTTCAAACATTTTACATAATCATTTAACTGATGATTAGTTAAGGCTTTATTTGGAATTATCAATTGATTCTTTTTATTTAGTACACACGGTACGGTCTTAGGTATAAACCTGCTCCATTTTTTACCATTGACCAAACAGAAGCCTTTTTTACTTTTCCTTTACGAGTTCTACGACGTCTCTTTCTAATATTTCCACCTTTTTTGGGAGCTCTTCTTTTTGCAGGTCTTCCTCTGCGACGTCGTCTTCCACCACCAAACTTAGCTTTTGTCTTCATGGCTGTTGTTACTGCCCAAGCCGCTGCTTTTTCTGCAATACTTGCGTCACTTGATTTTACTCTTTGCCAAGCTTTTTCTGCTAGAATTTTATCTGCTATTGATCTATTTGTTGAATCTTTAAACTTTGAATATGCTATATCGTGTTGTTTGCAAGCTTGATCTAATTTATTAATTCCAGGATCTCCTCTTGCTAAATGTTTTGCCAACTTAGTTCCAGGTCCACAATATTGATAACCTCCAGGAATATGTAATTCGTATGGTAGAGCGTCTATCGCTCGATTTACAATAGCACCAACAGGTATCCGTTTAAGCAGGGTTAACGCAGCTGAAGTTATACCACGTCCTCTCTTGTTGCTGTCTTGATGATGACTGAGTGATACAGCCTTCATTATGTAGTCTTATATAAACTGGCGTGTTTACTCCACAAGATACTTTACATAAATGAATAAGTTAGGTATAATTTTATATATTTAAACACTTAGTTATTCAAATTAATGATATACTGATTTATAATTCTATTTTTAATCCAAGCTTCCCGTTCATCGGGTTGAATTATCACATGACTCGTTGTACTAGCTATATGATTATGGGTATCAATAAGTAAATTGCCCACTATTCTTATTAAACAATCTAAATTTACAGCATCTTTTGGATGTTGAGGATCATGTAATTGCATAATACGTTTATCATTACATGTGTAAGCTGTTGAATCACTTTTTGATGTTTTTATGACTTGTCCAATAGTAGCAGCATCATTTGAATCTTCACCTGGTAAAATATTAATTATTTTCTTCATCTTTGCATCATATTGGGTCCCAAAGTGTTTATCCCAAGTTATTGTTTGTTTCATTGTAACACAATCATTTTCTTCGTAACCAGGATAAATATCTTTTATTCTTCTATTACGACCATTGTATGTACCTAATGTACCAACACTCGCAATTAATGTTTGCACCATTAGAGGTACATCTGTATCTTTTATACCAAATCTTCCATTTGTTATTGTTTTATGTCCTGCATCCCATTCATCATTATTTCCTTGCATTAAATTAAACTTTTCATTTCCATGTATAAATTTATCTCCCCGCTTTAACACGGCATCTTCATGTTTTACAAAATTGGATGTTTCCTTTTTTAATTCTTTAGATAATTGTTCCATAGTAACAGCATCTTTTGGTTGAGAACCAAACTTTACATTTGTCAATGTTTTACCATGACAATCGATTTCATTAACATCTTGTAAAATACAGTTGTCCTTGATGTATTTTAGGTTTACAGCATCACCGTCTTCCTTTGGGTATCCAATGTCATTTATAATAAATTTATAAAAAGAATATCCATGTTCAGTTTTTTCCGGTATTATAGAATGTAAATATTCTTTATTAACTGAATCTTTATCATTTTTGGGATTTCCCACGTTGGTTATTCTATAATTTCCAGCATCATATGTTTGTCCATCTTTTAAGTTGTTACCCCATTGCAATTTCAAAGTATTTGAAAGTTCAGATGATAAGTACTCTTTAGTAATTGCATCAGAACCTTCAGTTGGTTTACCAACATTAATTAATCTATGTGATTTAACATCATAAGTATTCTTATGTAATTTCAATGATGTTGAAGTAGCTTCTTTTACTGTCTTTAAATTTGCTCCATCAGTATCTTCTTCTGGATCTTTAACTAATTTTAAACGTTTATTACTTATGTTATAGTCACCTTCAGGTGTTTGCGGTAATCCGCTTCTTTTTCTGTCTTCTCCAACTTGCACTCCTAATGCGGAGTAGCGTCCGAACTTGTCGACGCTCATGTTAGAACTGATACATCTTATACTTGTAACTTCTTTATATTTGCGGACAATTATACAATTATACCACGATTTTTAAGTTCATCAACTAGAGCCACCCATTCATTATTTAAACCAGTATGACCGGCTTCCATAGCTTCATGCAATAGTCTCATTCTGTCAACTAATTTATTTATGTCGTTGTAATAGATAACATTTGTATTGTATAGATTTTTCATTAATCCTTTACCAGATGTTGAAGTATCTCCTTTACTCTTTTTACCATGTTGTTCAAGAAGTGATAAATCCATAAGTGATAAAGATTTTCTTTTTAAAGGTTGTCTCACAGCCGGTGTGGTACGTAATGTTGGTAATTTTCGTGGGGGAAACAATTTTTTTATAACAATACTATATTTTGTTGCACGTGAACGATTAATCATTGCATCCTTTGAGTAGTTTCTTTTATGAGCGTTAGTATTTTGTAAAATTTCTTTAAAAGTATTTAAATCTTTTGCTGAATATTTTATTGGTATATTTTTAAAAATTAATTCATATAATCCTTTTGTTCCTTTATATCTATGGTCACCAATAATGATATAATCGTCTTGAGTTACTTCAAGCTTAGAGTTACCAATTTTCAATTCATTTCCATCAATTCTTGCTCCATATACATGTGATTTACTTAAATTTGGATTTGATTTCATGTCATGTAGCATTTTCATTATATATTTTCGTCCAAGAGGTCCATGTTGTAATATATCACTACTCAATTGAGTTAAATTTGGAATAGATTGTTCTGCTTCAGGTATTGGCTGTTCTTCCTTTTCAACAATTGATTCTTCTTCATTTTTTGTTTCTTCTTGTTCACTAGCACTTGTATATGAATCATCATCATCATCTTCTTTTTTTAATGCTTGTACTTCTTGTTTAGAAACTGGTAGTAAAACATCTCCTTCATAACGAGGTTTACCAATAGTTTCTGATATCTGTTTTAAAGGTTCCGTGATAGGTTTAAATGTATTCTCTAAAAATTCTTCTCTTTCACTTAAACCCATCCTTAATGCACGATTCTTTATCCTAATAGAATCACTGAGTGATTTTATTTCTTTTAATAGTTTTTCTTGATTCACCATGTTTACACTGTGAAGTTCAACGTGTTACTAGATGTAGCATAGGTAGTTCAACGTATTAATACAAATTTATCCAATCCTATACGATATCTACCATTTTTAATATCTTCTTCTTTCATAATAACGAGAAATCCATATTTTTCATTCCATGCTTTACCACACATTTCTTTAAATTTATCAAATGGCATATCCGCATTAACATGATCATTATATATATGCTTTAAATTTGTCTCATCTTGCTTAAAGATGATCAACATATTTGCATTGTCTCTTATAAGTTGTTTTGGAATTTTACTGTATGTTTGACCAATATAAATGCTATCAATATTATTATGTCTTCCCATAGCAAAATAATTTCTTATAGTATCATGATTTTCACAAGAAACATCGTCAAATATAAAAATGGAAAATGGTTTTGCTTCACCTGGTTGCATTATTGTTTCACTAGCATTAAACTTGTAGAAATTCACTTCAGGTACACTTGCAAGTATTTTATCTAATAATTGATATTTTGGTTGTTGCAATGATTTTGAAAAAATATATATATTGTTAAAGCGTAAACCTTTAGGATTAGTTATAAGGTTAAAGACAACATTAGTTTTTCCACAATTTGAAGGACCAGTTATTAAACATCTTATAGTATTTGGTAGTAATTCACCATGTTTACCATGATTTAACTTATTATTGTCAACTGTCAATTCATCAATATTATTAATATTAAATCGATCTTTTTGTTGTACAATCTCCATCTTGTTTAAAGGTTAAACACATAATGAGCTATTTAATAACTATACCAAGTCTTTTGAAGGAATCCAAGAGTCTTCACTTTTATCAAATCCTAACCACCTAACTTTAACCATATCCTTTTTCCTTTGTAAAACCTTTTCAACAAGATATACATCACCAACTGTTGATTTTAACAACTCATGTCCATAGAATCCACCTTGAAGTAATTCACCCTTATTATCCTTTAAAATGTAAGTTTCAGGTATAGTTGGTTGCACTTTATAAATTGTAAATACTTCATTAGTCCAATTTGGCAGATATCTTTTACTAAATACACCTTTGTATTTGCTTATACGAACTTTATCATTAACCTTAAACTTTTTTGGTTGTAACTTTTCTATTTTTGGTGTTGTATTATTTTTGATGCGTTGTAATACAATTTTAGCATTAGCACTGTTTACTTGGATAGGTTTCATTCCAATGGTGCGATGATATTTGTTGTTATACTCTTTTATAAGTTGTGGTAATATGTCATACCACACATATGATCCTCGTTTTGAAAATTGTTTATACATAGCTCCTTTTAATGTTCTATTAAATCTTTCAATTATTGAAGCTTTAACTTCAGAATTTGTAGAATAATGATTTATTTTATATTTTTTCATCAAAGCTCCAAAATCTTTATTAAAATATTCTTTTCCATCATCCGTTTGTAAATGTTTAATTTTAAATTTATTTCTTTGTATTGTTGTCTCCATAGCTTTGGTAACACTTTTACCAGTCTTGTCCTTCAAGGGTAAAGCATCAGCTATTTTAGTAAAACAGTCTATAATTGTTAAAATATATTTAAATCCTTTGTTTAATTTACTGTGTGGTATCATTTCAATAAGATCAGCTTGGTAAAGATCATTCATTCCTTTAATGATTGTACTTCTTCTTGGAAATCTTCTTCTTGCTGGTTTATGTAGTTCATTTACAATCTTATCCTTTACACTTTCCATCTTAAAGTGTTGCTTGCACACTGTTTGTAGAAATACTGATCCATACAATGGTTTATTCTCTTATATATAGTTGAAATATAGGTCAAGGTCATTTAATATTAGTGTAAAAAAGAGGGAACATGGCATTGGGCTTGCCATGTCCCCTCTTTTTTACGGAAAGGAAAAAGGAAGAAGGTAAAGGACGAAGAATAGGTTTACTGGTCGATAGGGTTTAAGGAATAGTGGCCAAATGGTAGAGTATTAATTTTATCTTCTAAAATATGTCGCTTGTCGTCTTTGTAGCTTAATGCCCACTTTGTTTGTTTGACACTAAAAAGTTGGTGGTTATAACTTCTAATAGTGTTAAATGTTGCAGTTGTTTCAACATTTTCAAACAAACATCTTTTATAATGTTGAAACTGTACGTTCTTCTTTAGGAAAGATGTCTTTATTCCTTTAGCTTTTTTTGTGACTTGATATTCGTTCCTTTCATTTATGTACAGTTGAAATGAATAGAGTTTAGACATTAATGCTACAATTTCCATCATCGGCACACCATTTGTTTCATCTTTAAATTTTCCCAATACTTTTTTGTTTTTGTCATAGTCGTAATTTGGATGGTCCTTAGGATAATCGGAAAAATCAAAATCATCTTTATATACAAAGGTCCGTAAATCCTCATACATGTCATTTGTTTTAATCCAGTAAATAAGTGCATCCGTATCCATATATGCAATACCAATGTTATCTCTTCCATAATAATTAACCATCTTCTTATAATGAAACTCGTACATGTGTGTTTTAGAAATATCCAATATTGACATTCCAAGATATAAAGGACGATCCAATAGAACTGATTTTTTGTTCATAGAAATGACGACAAGATTTTCATTTATAATTACGGATGAACCAAAGTTTGGTTGTTGCACTAGTTTCTGTAATTTTACTGGATCAGTTACTAATTTGATATTCTTATGTTTCCTTTTGTTTTCTAAAGTCTTGCCAAATATTGCATTGTTCATCAGTTTGAAGAAATCTTTTTGAAAACTTGATGTAGCAGCAGCTCTTCTTCTTGTGTTGTTGTCGATGTACGGTTTCAGCCAACAAGATTGAGAGAATTGTAGTATTCGATTAATTTTTGTAATTTTTAATCCCAAGTCTAAAGCCTGTTGTATCATCCAATAATGTCCAACATACCTAGACTTATTGTTTAAAGTCATTAATAATTTTGGCCATCTTCCAGTAGGGGAAATTTCAGTCTTTGGAAGAAGTGGTAAATCGTAATGATGATCATGAAGATGTTCAGGATATTCAAAATCGACGTCAAAAATGTAACCAGTTTCACCATGCTTTGGTATATCCATTATGTTTCCAATTGATTCTGGATCTATCCATTTAAAATTATCATATGGAAGGGGATTTGACATTGCCCATCCGTATAAGTTATTTGCATCGAAATAACCTAGAAATGTTGTTGGTTTTGATGCATCATAATCGGGCAGATACTTATTATTAGCCTTAACATGTCTGGTTACACTTTGTGTCAATCCCCCTCGAACTCCTGATTCTAACATTAAAACCATATCTATATCAGTAAGAAGTTGTAATTTACAATTTGTTTCTTTCAACATGGCTTGCCATGCTAGTCCAGGTGAAGTGTATGAATGAAGAGGGTCCAATCCATATGCTGCAAAACACGTATTTCTAAATTCTTCCATTATATCACATAATAAAGTTACATCTAATTTAACATAAAAATCTGAATATTCTCCCAATGTTGTAAATCCTAATTCATTCCATACTTTACATGCATGATCATAATCCTCTTGAGATATGTCCATGTCGTATAGTTTACTTTTAAATTCTTCTTTTGGCGGAAGTGATGTTTCATTAAACTTTTCTAAACTGTCTATATAATCATATGGGAAAACACCTTTCCGAAGTACGAGATCCAGTTTGTCGTTACTTACAATCTTCTTTGTTTCAATAAAATCTTGTTTCCTTAAATTTTCAGAAAGTTTAGACAAACTCGACGGCATAAATCGGTAGGAGTCTAAGAATCTTAATTTGACATTTCCAACTGTTTTAGAGAAACTTATAAATTTTTCTGAAGTTTCAGCCAACACATCTATCGAACCATCGTCTCTTCCTAATTCAGGTATTATAAAATGAGCATCATACCCACTGAGGTTATGCAGAACCACAGGAATAAATAGTGGTAAACGATAGCTCAAATTACATTTATTACAAGCAGCACCCCTGTAATAACCTGTAAGGTGGTCATGATCTTTAACTTTATAATTGTCAATGGTAAATTCATTTTTACATAAGAAACAATGAGTTGCATTTTCATGTTGAATTTCCTCTTCTTCCTCCATCGGTTTCATTGGTATGATATTTGTATATAATCTTTGTACATTTTCAGCTATTAAATATAAATGGTCAAGAAATATTGTTTCCACATTTTCACCACGATATACTAGAGGTTCTGAAGTTAATCCATATTGGTTTAAATGTTCTTCTGATAATGTTGATTTAACCATTAAACAAAAACTATTTGGTTTATGCATTTGATATTTGACACTTTTTCTAGCTTCACAATTTTCATCTTCTATAGGAATTAGTGTTGATTCAAAATCAGCATATACAACTATAGGGATACGATATTGATGATGAACTTTTTGAAATGTAACAAATGCTCTGCTTTCTGAAGGTAAAATAATTTTTGCTTCATAATTATTGTTACATAATCTTTTGTGCTCTTGTAACCATTCCATTCCTTGTCTTCCTTCTCGTTGGAAATTAAAACATCTTTTGCAGATCAGCTTTTTGTTTCGATTTTTTGAAAGTTGTTTATTAACAAGAGAGTCAAATTTCTTTATATACACATAATGAGATACATCTCCTTGTGTTAGAAGTAGTAAATCTGTATGATCTGCTAGTTCTTCTTTAGCAATACGTAAAGGATAAACTTTATTTGAACTATCTAATCCAAAAACATTAATAGATGTGCCGGGATTTTTCTTCTCAAATTTTGATATATCTTTTAGTGATACAGGATAACTAATTCCTTGAAAGTTATATCTATATCTTTGATTTTCATAGTGCTGGTTTGGTTCATTACAATGATTTGGTACAAATTTACATGTCATCGCATATCTAAAACATTCGTTATCTTGATTTTTCACATTAACACATGATCTTGTATCCTCAATTATTTTTGGTAAACGAATATAACTAGATCCCATTAGTCCATATCCATGTTTATGAACTCTTATATTTAATCCTTCAATACTTATAAGACTCCACCCTGATCCTCGTCCTTCATGTTCCTGAATTTTAGTTAATATTTCTTCTATACATTTTTCAACTATTGAATCAATGTCTGAACTTCCTATGATAGTTTGATTTTTAGTTATAAATCCTCTTGGTGATAATTCTTCTTGTACATTTATAAACATAGCTTCTAGTAGTAATCCAAATTTGAGAAAATTTAATCTTTTTAATTCTTCTTTTAAAGTTCTACTGATGATTGGTTTTGCTTCTCTAATAAATTCTTCTAAGTTTAAATCTTCATTTTGAATCTTATGATGCATTACTACCTTTCCGGGTAAAGCTGATACTTGTAAATTTGGTAAAGTTGTTGTAGGTCTTGCTGTTATTTCATTTTGTTCTTCTTGTTCTTCTTGTTCTTCTATGTTGTTGTGAATTAGTTCCTTATGTATTTCTAACAGAATATCATCATTAAACGATTCCAAACATTTATCGCAATGATACATGTTTGGTGGTGTTCACTCTTCAAAATTTCGCCAAGAAATGAAATGAGCTCTCCCTTTCCTTCTTTTATAATAGTTCCCCCACTACTATTTCATCTTCTTCTTCTTCTTCTTCACTTTCAGAAGAAAACAAACGTCTTGGACAAAATATTAATCTTCTACAAACAGATTCTTCATTAGTATTCTCTATATGAATTGGAGTTTCAATATGTATTTCTTCATATTCAAATGATGACGAAGACTCTGATATTACTACATCCATATCCAAATTTTCATTCTCCACATCATTGGCATTTTCTTCTTCTGATGTTGTTACATCCACATCCATATCATTTATAGTTTCTACTTCTGAAGTTTCGCTATTATTTTCATCTTCTTCCATATTTAAATCCTCTAATTGAATTTTATACAATATTTCAATCATAGATTTCCTTGGATAATCGGTGTTGTCCACAGGAGCCATTTCCAGTAAATGAGGAATAACTGTTTTTAATCCGGCTTATATGATATTTTGCTAAGTATGTCAAGGTCATTTTTAATTAAGCGAGAACTGGGAATAGATCACTAAGCAGCATGATGATTCATTACTACAAAGTGATCTATTCCCCATTCTCTAAGAAGTATCCAATCAATAACCAAAGTCCAAGTTCATTTTTTTGTTTTGTTTAATTTAAGTCTTTTACATCTTCTTCTTTTATTACACAATTTATAGGTTCATTGTTCGATGTTTCAATATGTTGTTTTATCTTGTGCTCCAGCTCTTCTATTCTTGCTTCCTTTATCATTAATTCCGATTGTAAGTAACTGATGTAATCAGCCGCCATGTCTACCGTTCTTGATCTTATTTCTCCTAACTTAACACCAGGAATCAATCTCTGTAGTTTGTAAAATCTCAACCTTATTCTTGACTCTCTTACTTTAGCCATTTCTCGAAATCTTTGTTTTCTATCTTCTTCTTTGCTTGTGGTCAAGTCCATACTTCTGACAAGTTTACTTTCAGAGTGATTCCTCTACAGTAGGCTTCTCCTTTATACACTTTCCCCCACCATTTTCAATTTCCCCCACCCTACTAATGTAGGTAAAGGTCATCCAATATAACGCGAGAACGAGGAATAGAGCACTAAGTGGCATGTTAGTCCATTACCACAAAGTGATCTATTCCTCGCTCTCTATTCTACATCTACTTTTTTTTCATTTTACTATTTTATTGTTTTTTTTGTTTTTCTTGGGGGGAATGAGTGTTTACTTTTTACAATGTTCATTCTTCTTCTTCAACTTTTCAATTCTTTCTAACAATTCCAACAAATATGCATTGGTTGCTTGCAAAGTTTGTATTCTAGTACATCCCACTTTAATAGAGGGAACTGTTAACTGTAATTTTGTAAATTCTATCCTTTCTTTCTTGCACCTTTCTCTCATGTATGTGTTTTTCCTGATTCTTCCTGATTGAGCTGATATTAACTTATTACAATCCGAATGGGGTTTTGATACTTTAAATACTGATGTACAAAAATTAGTTGATGTTGTCGGCTGTTGATTTTCATAGAAATTTTGTGTTGAAGTAATAGTTTGCTGATTTCCATAACAATTTATACTTGAAGTGGCCGGTTGCTGATTTTCATACCAAATTGAACTTGAAGTACTAGGCAGCTGATTTTCATACCAATTTGAATTTGAAGTGCTAGGCTGATGATTTTCATAACAATTTGAACTTGAAGTATTTGGTTGATAATTTTGATGCCAATCCACAGATGTCAATACAGGTGTTGTGGAAGGATGCTCCATCGTTGTATAGAGTGAATTCTGTTCTACAATTTTGCTGGTTTTATCTCATTTCCCCCACCAATAACTTCTACATTTCCCCCACCACAATAATTTAAATTAGATACCAAACTTCTAGGGTCACATCCAAATCTTCTTCTTTTAAATATTTTATAAATGCAGAGCTTTCTGATGTTACATTAGGTGTGTTTAAATATGCCATTATTTTGTCATGACTTTCTTCATTGTGAATATAGCAATGTACATTTAGCAACTTTTGATTATCTTCTTTAGACTTGACAAATCCTGCAACAGAGCTCCAATCTTCATATTTAATTTTAAAATGGCAAACTTCGAACTGCATGTTGTTTCAACAAATGCTGCAACAATATTAAAAGTCTCTTCAAACAACCTACATTTATACAAGTTCTCCCACCACTTTATAATCCCCACTCTTTTTCTTCCCCACCTTCTTCATATGTAGAAGGGGTATCATGATTTTAATGCACTATACTTAATAAATTCAAACAAGTTTTGTGCACAAATGTTACATTTTTTCTTGACTGTTTCAAATTTCATCACTTGGCCTTTTACAAGGTGAACTAATTTACCTCCATCATCTTCAAATTGTTCAAAGTCTAAAACAGATGCTTTTCCACAATCATGACACATTTTTGTTCCATCTTCAAAAATAAAAGCAAGATAAATACCAAATCCACTATTGTCCTTCTTAAATTTCATGACCATTTCACGAATTGGTTGAGGTATTTCACATTTATTTGATGTTATTATATAACGGTAAAGAAACCCATTATTGATAATTTGTTGTAAACACAAAACTAACAAGCTGTCCATAGTGTTAGACTTGTACTGAAAGTTATATCCATAACTATTTCTTTATATGCTCTTACCCCCACCACTTTTATGTAGGTCAAGGTCATCGGATATTAAGCGAGAACTGGGAATAGATCACTAAGCGGCATGTTATTACATTACCACAAAGTGATCTATTCCCTATTCTCTAAAAGGGGTGCTGATAATTTAGATTCCTAAAATTTCTTTTCCTTCTTCTTCACCTTCTTGAACAGTTGTATTACCAGACATGTGTGATATTAATTTCTTCAATTCTCGATTTTCCATTTCTAATCTTTTCAATTTTAGATCTCTTGCTTCAACTTGTACTTTTAAAAATTTGATATAACTTCCAGCCCAGTGGAGAGTTTTCAATCTTGGTGCTCCAAGTTCAATTCCTGGTATTTGAAATTGTAGTCTATTAAATTCCATCTTCATATCTTCTCGGTCTTGTCTTTCTTTTTCTAGTCGTTTTAATCTTTGTTTTTCCCTGAAGGAAGAAGTCGGTACATGATGAAACATTTTGATCAACAATTTCTTGAAGAGTGAGCTTCTACACAGATAGTCAACACATTTATCCATCAAATTTAAGTCAGTAGTGGGGAGATGCCAATGGTGGGGAGACGTCAATGGTAGGGAGAGTTATACTAATGTAATGGTTATTTCTACCGTTACACTCGCTCCATTCTCGAAAAGATATTTGTAATATGGTTCGGGATACTGTTCTCTTTCAGATCCCGCATGTTCTTGAATAAAGTTGAAAGCCAATTTTTTTGAATAATCATTGTGAAATACTTCCCTCACACAAACAAGAATTTTTTCTTCCAAAAATTTGACTTGAACTAATGGTATTTTGCTTACATCGTCCTTGTCCATGATAGGTAGCTTGTAGGTAAAAGTATTAGGTGGTAGTTTTTGTGGTTTATCCAGTAGAGAACAAAATTTCTTGTACAATTTCTCCTCAATGTCTGGAAAACGATGTATATCAAACAGATTGTAGTATGAAGGATCAAAAGGTATTTTACGAAACATCTTCGGTCACTAGTCTCTTTAAGACTGATCTCCTGCACAAATATTTAACACATTTATAAACATTCCCCCACCAACTTTTAACTTGTAGTGGGGATATTTTCCCTCCACTACTTCTTCAAAATAGTGGGGGTACCTTAGTCCAATTCAGATTCAGATTCAGAAGACAGTAAAGGTGATATGGGTGATTCCAATGATGAATCCAATATAAATATTTCAATAGCTTCCTTAATTATATCTTCATCACTATCATTTATCATTTCTTCACATAGTTCTTGTTCAATCTGTACCATTTCTTCCTCTTCCATCATAGAATCATTATCAGTTTCGTCATAATTTTCCTCTATGTTTTCTTCCTGTATTTCATTTGTGCTTTCAAAAACATCTTTAACTTGAGAATAATTAATAAATGGAGTATCTCTAGACAACATGTTTGTTTACTACTTCTTTTACTTCAAATAACAAACTATGCATTGCTTACTTAGTCTTATATATATACTCCTACCCCCACTATTTTTGCAAAACCAAGTAATAGGAGGGGGTTTATATCTATTCTTCTCTATCTAGGTTATATTTCATTGCTGTCACATCTACTATAATTTTCTGCTCTTCAACTTTATTGCGAATAAAAATTGTCCAAGGAAATAGTTCATTAATATTGTTAATTGTTACTTTTATACTATACAAAATTTCAAAATGTTCTACTAATGAAACAAAAACTATAACTCCTAGCTCATTGTTTGCCATAATTTTTTCTTCAATTTTCATCCGTAAGTTTGTTATCAAACTCCATATATTAATATCATTGGCTATAAAACCATCAATTCTGGTAAGCATCTTCATGCCGCAAGGTGTAGGTACAGACTAGAAACTTGGAGGTTCATAGCCCGCCTTTTTATTAATTTTAAAAATGGGGAGGGGGAAGGAATAAGGATTGGGAAGGGATAGGGTGTATGGTGGGGGAAAGGTAATTTTTGTTATTACACTACTTGTGCAAGAAAATAGCCACCAGTGTCTACACCTTGTTCATAGCACTCCATCATAGATTGTGCCCACTGCAACATGCGGTCTCTGTCATTTGGTGTGACAAGTAAAGAATGACTATCACCATACAATATAAAAGAGTCAATTCGTATATAACATCCTAAATTTAACCATTTATTAGCTTCAACCATAAACTTTTCTATTGTATCAAATGGAAATTGTGGATCAATTGCTATAACTTTACGTTCTTCACTAAGTTCAACACTATAATCATCATCGTCTTCACTCTCACTCTCACTACCATTATTTAAAATGTCTTCAGGTTGTAAAAAAACATCGGAAATTTCGGAAGAATTAAAATGGTAATTCACATTAGGAGGCATTTTTTCAAACAAATAATATTTTAAAAGGTGGAGAAAAAAATACAAGAGATGTACTTCACGGCACAAAGTGCGAGTACAGACTAGAAACCTGAAGGTTCATAGCCCCACTTTTATAAATTTTAAATATGGGGAGGGGGAAGGAATAAGGATTGGGAAGGGATAGGGTGGAGGTGGGGGAAGGGTAATGTGGTTATTAAGCCACTCTTGCAACAAAGTACCCAACACCAATGTTCAGTTCGTATGATCTCATCACATCGTCCTGCCAAGTAAGAATTTGTTCTCGATCATTTGGAGTTAGAAGGAAGAAGTTACTGTTATTGTAGACAATAGGTGAACCAATTATAATGTTGAATCCTAAATTTAGCCATCTATGTGCTTCAAAAATAAATCTTTCAACTACATCAAAAGGAAATTGTGTTTCTATAAAATATACTTTGAATTGTTCATTAATTTCAATTTCATCTTCACTGTCATCTTCACTTTCATCTTCACTGCTATTATCCATGTCTTCTATCACATCTTCTTCATGTTCTTGGAAAGCATCTTCTTCATGATGTTGGAAACCATCTTCAGGTGGTTGAAAAACATCTGCATTTTCTGAAGGATTAAAATTTTCATTAAAGTAAGGAAGCATTTTAAAAATAAAGATATTAAAACTGGCAGGAACAAAGCAACAAGAGCGGCGAAGCAACAAGAGTGGTGGAAGAAACCAGAATGAAACACTAGCCATAGCCGGCGCGTCTTTTATAACGGTATGCAAATGAGAGGGGTTAGCAGCCGGCCATGACCGGTCATTGGCCCGGGAGGTGGGGGAAGGAGTGGGGGAAGGAGTAGGGGAAGGAGTGGGGGAGAGGGGGGGGCTCCATTTTTTTCGGGGGGGGGGGCTCCATTTTTTTCGGGGGGGGGGGGGCTCCATTTTTTTCGGGGGGGGGGGGGGGGTCATTGACCTTTCAGGTCCGGTCATTGACCCTAAGGAGTGGGGATGGACACAGAACCCTCCTTTGCTTACTACTACACGGATCAAACTAGCCATGTACCAGAACTTATTTCTGCTAAGTCGCATGTAAGCTAAATAGCTTACATCCCTAAATTTAAGTCTTAGGTGGCCCTGAAAAGGGCCGTTTGGCTGGGTTTGGTGGACTGCTATGGAGCTTAAGGCATAAAAAAATAAGGGACTTCAATGTTGTTTTCCAAATGGATTTCAGCAGGATCGGCTTGTATAAACTTGTACAAATTAAGTGCACAAATATCGCATTTTTCTTCTTCTGGGATGATAAACTTGTATGACAAGTAAGATTTGTATTCATAAACTCCACCATCTATTATAAAATCCAATATTCCATTTCCTATTGCAGCCGAACCGCATTCTGGACACATATTTGTTCCATCCATAAATTTATACTGAAGGTAATGAAAAACTCCAAAATTTTCCCTATAAAAAGAATACACTTCTTGACGTAGTGTTAGTGGAAGGTTTGCATCTTGAAATGCAAGTTCCACCAACACTATATTTGAAACTATCTGTCGCAAACATAATTCTAATAGAGTAGGCATGTTGCGGCAGTGGCCTCACGGATTGGAATGAAGACTCTGGAGTAGCTAGTATAACGGTTAAATGAAAGTAGACAACCGGTCATGACCGGCCATTCACCCAGAGGAGTGGCAATAATTTGGAAAAAGCTATGTGAATTTACTTGCTACGCCCCCACCTTGTAATACCATCCAGTTTGTGTCTCAGGAGATAGTCTTTAGAGTCTAACTCATAAACTGATTTCTCTTTGCGCAAGGATTCAATCACTTTAATATTATATCTTAAGCCGTTACAAGTTGCCAAAATGTGTTCGTTGTCAATAACACTTTCAAAAAAATAGACACAACCTCTCTTAAGCCTATTTCCTTTCACACCAATAATTTTGGATTGGTATTCAACAGTGGAGGTTTCTGTCACTTGTGGTTCAGAAATGTGTTTTACGACATGTACACGGCAAAAACTTTCGTTTTTTACACATTTCCTCCCACAAGGTGATCCTTTCTTAATTCCCCTAGTAAGCATTTCAGGGCAAGCAGTGGGACGGCTAAATGCCCTACGACGCTCTTCTTGTAATAATTGAAATTGCTCTGAAGGAGCGGGTTTAGGAGTAGGTTTAGGAGTAAGTTTAGGAGCTGGTTTAGGAGCTGATTTAGGAGATGATCTAGTAGCAGATTGAGAGGAATCAGTTTTGTGATAGGTATGATCTTTAGGTGTACTAAGTGGTGGGGTAGGAGGCAATGGTGATAGTGGGATAATGGGTGTGCTAAGACGATGAACAATGGTTTCAACGGAAGGGGTATTAGGATAGTGATGAACTGGCTTCTGCGGTGGCGGCATAGTAGTTGATGGTGGTGCGGAGTCCTTTGAAGGCGAAGGCGAAGGCGGTGAAAAAATACTACGAAGTCTAGAAGTGTTAGTTGGCGGAAGAATAGCTCTAGAAGTTGAAGGTTGAGATGCAAGTCGGTTCTTGTAGCAATCAGGAAGGTTTTTGAGGCGAAGAGTTTTCTTAGGTGCAGGAACAGCTGTAGTAGAAATAGAAGTCGAAGTAGAAGTAGTAGTCGGTAGAGAAGACATGGTTATAACTCTAAGTTCGCAGCGTAACGTCTGGAATCAGAATGAAACACTGGCCGCGGCTGGCTCGGCTTTTATAACGGTATGCAAATGAGAGGGGTTAGCAGCCGGTCATGACCGGTCATTGGCCCGGGAGGTGGGGGAAGGAGTGGGGGAAGGGGAAGGGGGGGGGGCTCCATTTTTTCGGGGGGGGGGTCATTGACCTTTCCGAAAGTGGGTCAAGGTCATTCAAGATTTATAATGATCCAAGGTGATGGGAACAGTAATACTGTTCCCACCACCCTGTTTGCCTAGCGGTTCCCACTCCCAACCCACTAGTTACGTTCTGCAAGGGAGGTCCCTGGGCCGTCCGCATCAAAGCGTAACTTCCCGTCCGCATCAAAGCGTAACCATTAATTTCAGGGAAACTGGAACAGTTAATGCAGAAACGCAACTCTAACCCCACCCAAACTAATCCCACCCATCATATTCCTAAACAAAATGCAAAAAAAAGTCCGACTTGCGGATGTCCCACCCATTTTAAATGAAGTTCAACTGAACTTCTGAATTTACAGTTAATCTACCCCCTAACATCTAGCTGTAAGGCAAAACAAATGCACAAAACAAACATAAATTATTAGTACCAACACATCATTATTAAAAACCAAATACCATCATTATTCTTAAAATTAATACACCTTAATGCTAAATAACATCATTATTCTTAAAAATTAATACACCTTAATGCTAAACCCAACTTATAACTAACATCGCAATGCGCAAATTATTTCTTAAATTAAATACACCTTAAAACTAAACACACACACACATACCACATTGCATTAAAAAACGCAACATAGTAGAAGAAGTTCAAATATATATAGGCCTACTATATATTTGAAACTTCTTGCTGAGTCGCCAACAACCTTTCGCTATGAAAGTTTGTTGGCAACTGAAGCAAAGGTATAGCTCCTATCGCTCCTCGGGTTTTCAAGGAGTGGGGGAAGTTGTTTCACTCCAGTACAGTGTTCAATCCAGTCCAGTTCACAGCAGTATAAAAGAAAGGTAAAGAAGTGGGGAGCGGCGCATGCGCAACAACACAAAAACAAGGTTTGAGGTTAAAATTATCCATGTGCAGTAGCGCTAAAGTGAGTAATACAAGACTAGGAGCATGCGCATAGCATAGACTCATTCCGATCCAGAGAAATTGTTGCATGCGCAGCAGGTTTGAGGTTAGAATTATCCATGGCAGCTGCCATATTTAGTCTGGTTTCACCACATAAAGTCAACAACCGGTGGTGACCGGCCATTGACCTGGAGGAGTGGGGGAAGGAGTGGGGGAAAGAGTAGGGGAAGGGGGGGGCTCCATTTTTTCGGGGGGGGGGGGTCATTGACCTTTCCGGTCGGTCATTGACCCCAAGGAGTAGGGATAGACACAGAACCCTACTTCTCTTACTACTCAAGTGAAAGTCGGTCAACCAGTCATTTGCTTGCCATCTGCCGCCATCTGGCTGGAGTTATTGCCTCTATAAAGGTGGGTAGTTTATCTCGCTACAAACATTCATTGCCTCGCATCCGCTCGGTCATCATCTCTCGTTAGTTTTATGTTATGACTACTTCACTTACTAGGTTTGAGGTTAGAATTATCCATGAAATAGCCTTTGTAAATTCTAACCTATAAAATTACTACTCTGGCTTTCTGTTTCAATTTCTTTTACACTTTATTTTATATCTCAGTCTTCTTTTAACTTCTGAACTTAACACATCGATTATAATGACTGCACAATGTTTAAAATTAAAGCTTTTGCGAACACAACACATATTACGAAGTACTTCTAAACCTTCAATTTCAAAGTGTAAAACTAATTTAAATAGAGTTAGGAAGAAGTACAGTTTTAACCCATTATACTGTTCAACAACTTCTCATGTTAATGTTGATGATAGTGTTATTTACGACATTTTACGTTCTATGTTACACTTAAATAACTTAGAACTTGTTACACCTATCGACTGTGTTCAACATGTTTTTTTATTTTACCCCCACCATTCCCTATATAAGGGCCCCGACAATAATTCCTACTTCATTATCTTCTATGCTCTTCAGCTAACAACATCTCCACTCTAATTTACACTACAATAATAATGGAAACCAACCAAGAAAATGTTCAAGTTCATGAAATATCATCAACAACTCATCCAAGGGAAAATCCTTCTAGAAATTCAACTTCAACAACTCCTCAGAACCCTGTACAAGTTCCAGATGTATCTTCTACAACAATAAATGATGTAGAAGCTATTCTTCAATCCCTTGTCGGTTTCGACTGACCTGTATGATGATCACCGATAAACTGAACTCTTAGAGTTCAGTCTTTTTTAAAACCCCCTCCGTATGACCTTGAAGCAATTATCCCCTCTCCTTTATACACTAACTCCTACTTCAAAAATTAACACCATCTCCTCACCCCTTCTCCACCCCTTCATTTGATTTAGCCTCTCCCCACCTAAAGCTATATGGCATAGCATATGGCGGCAGCGACTGATTTGGCAGCTGGCCGATGGCAGCTGGCCGGCAGCGGCTGGCAATTGGCACGACTTCCGTTTTGAAAGTAACCAAACCCCACTACTTTTGGGAAATAAATCATTTCTGATTTCTGATATCTGATTACTGTTTCCCGAAAACATAAAGTTGGTGAAGCCTAAAGCTTTTCCAACCATACACTATAGCTTACCAGTGTACATAGTCGATGGTATAACCATATTCTTACTAAAGAGCAAATCGTGTTACTTCATAGGCTGCAAAATAAATCAAGCTCATTGTGGTTTGTCTTCAAGAAGTATGACTATAATCAAGCTACAGAAACATTGTTGGAATGGTATCCATAAAAAGCAGCTGTGAAAAGCAGGTACTTAGCTTGCATTGTTTACAAAAATCTCACTTCAGGAACACCGAATTATTTCAATGAAAAACTGAAATTGAGAGCAGCATTAAGAGAGCGTAGAACCCGGCAGGACTTGTTGCTAGACATGCCAAAGATTAAACTTTAAGCATACCTGCTAAAAAATAGAAATAAATAATTTCTAAATAAATAATAAATAATTAAAAGACCTTATTTAATTATTTATTTAAGTGACCACATAGAAGTAAAAGTGTATCAAAATTTTTAGTTTAAAAAGCAAAATTCTTGGCCTGCCAGCGCTGAGCTAAAGTGATAATCATAAAAAATTGATGTCGTTTCCACTTCTCATAAATATTGGAAATGCCTTATTTTATCATATTGATATTACGATAACCCATTATTCCACCACAAAAACTTTGCAAAGAAGATATCGCTGTTCACCAAACATTTCAAAATGCAATCTGCAATTTCAACATCGGAGGCCATCAGGGAATGGCAAAACGAAATGAAGACAACACAACTATGATTAAACTTTAAACTCTTGGATGTATTACATAAAGATACATTTATTGAAACATGATGTACTCATGATGGAAATGGGTAAGGTGGGTAAGGGGGTATGATGATTGTCTTTATCAGATGAGATTTAGCTTTGTCACAGACATAGTAGCTGGTTTAGTGATATCCAACCCCAAAAAATTTTAGCACGATTTGAGTATCAACTCTGCAGTAGCCACCCATCACTTGTTCAGTGTGCAGTTTCTCACCGTTCCCCACACTTGTACTCCGCCAAGTTAGCCGCTGGCCGCTATATGTGTCACATCCGCCTCCCCGTCAGCTGGAGACGCCATTGTTGCCTCTTGTAGTGCCAACATTTCCTGTGAAAGTCACCGAGTGGCCGTGCTCCTGTCCACATTGTCCGTTGACAAGTTCAACCGCTCCTGCCGAGTCATCCTCCACAATGACCAAGACTCCCGGGTAAAACACCGACCTAATGAGCGGCATGCCAGATGGCACGTCTTGAGAATTCAATTTGAGAGGTGTCCAATAAGCCATAAACCGGGTAGTTTATGGAGGAGGTTCCGCTCCAAGATAACAGTTAACGTCTGGAGCTGGACAAATGTCTGTAATGTGACGGCTGTTATACACGCCTTGCAACAGTTGTGCTGTGAACCCGACGTAAATCTTCTCTGGGCGAAGACGATGCGGAGGGTACGGACAGAACAATGTAACCGCCTTTGCTACAAGGTCTGAATATTTTTTGAATCGTTTGACTTACATGGGTGTACCACCGAAATTCGTAAAACTTTTTTTTTCAATGATTACAAAATAATAATTTCACCTATCTATAGAACATTGAAGGAACAAATAGAAAATGCAATGTGGCAGTTGGTGGCTCAATAGTCTCTGAATAAATACTCCCTTCCTCCCCACCTGTGTAGCGCCATGAAAATTCAAAACATAGTTCTAGTACACATCAAAGTTTATGACCCGATAGTATGACCTGCAAAAATGTGACTTTTGGTCATTTTTACTGTGCAGAAACCAAGTCATATCCACACATATTTGTGGATTTGTGCATATCGTCACAAATTATTCGGTTACATAAACTACAAAAAACCACGAGTAACGTGTTGATTCCATAAGACTTCTTGATATAAATAAAAACCTGATACCTCATTAATAGTAGTAAGTAATAGAGGTTGTCGAAGCTAAATTTAATTTAGTTTATGAGCCCTGTTTTTCATAAGTAAAGTAAATAAAACTGATTGAACAACCAGTATTTAATTGATACTCGTAATAAATTATATCATTATAAAGTTTATAACAGTGTCGTATCTGGTTTGGGACAATTTTTTCCATTTTATCTGGAACCAACCAAGGTAGGTGATGACACCAACAGCTGATTGAAGCGGTCCTGCACCTTTGACGTCATTGATTTTATAATTATGGGTTTTATAGATATCACCTACCTCCTTCTCATTCTAGATTTCTAGGTTAGAACAATACCATTTAATCATGTAGTCTATTACTGTTAAAGTCGTATTGGGACGCCCAAAAAACATAGGTACCTAAATTAAATAATGTGAGTAGTGTGAAATTGTTGGTGCTGGCCCAGTTCAAGGTCACCTGAGGGATGACGTCATCGAGGTCAATGACCTCACCGATGACGTCATCGATGACGTCATCGATTGCGTCATCGATGACGTCATCACCAATGACGTCATTTCGATGACGTCATACCCATGACGTCACAGAAATGACGTGCTGATGACGTCATCACCCCTTACGTCATCAAAATGACGTCACCGACGCCACTAAGGTCAAGGTCATGCCGAAACTTAAAATTTTTTGGCACTTTTGCCGTTTCTCGCACTACGCTCCGAGTTTCAGTCCGAGTCCCCGTGACCTTGACCACTTGGAGCGAATTTTCGACGAGAAACGGCAAAAGTGCCAAGTTAAACTCGAGTTTCTGACATGACTCTGCCTAAATGGGCAATCGGTTATCCCTCAGGTGACCTTGAACCAGCACAACACCAACAATTTCATATTACTGTGACCTTGAAAACCTAACAACGGAGCGCCGACACCGATGCGCACCCCACGACAGCCACCGAGTGACTGACTGTCAGGCTCTGTGTACTCTAGGTATATGGGGAAGTGGAGGGGGAAATCTCAAGGTCATCCAAATGGAGTTTTAAAAAAGTTGAAGAGTAGAAAGACTACTATTGTGCTTCCTGGGCGACTTCATCAATTTCTAACGGATCTGTAAACCAATCCGATCTGTAGCGGCAGGAGTCCAGAAAACAGGTGCACCACCCATCAGGTTGTCCGTAGCATTTCCGACAATTGGTAAGATTGGAGAAGTGGAATTTAATACACCGCTGCGGACAACAAGTATAAAAGTATTTGGATTTGTAGATTTTGAAAGTTTGTAGTACCGGTGGTGGCAGCTGTTGGTTCTTGCATCTACACCTGCAACATCCGAAGCATTCACATTGCCGGCAGGCCAGCCCATCCACTTGCCACTTTGGTAAGAGGAAACACTTATCCTCACAGCAATAGGTTTTCCCCGTCTCTTCCTCCCAACGCTTCTTTGCACAATATGTGACGCCTTGTATCTCCAAACACCTATGCTCGCAACATGAGATGCGCTTACTTTCCATAGTTGATGTTGCTTTGACGAGGGAGCACGATGAAGTGATGCTGTGGTCAGTGGGAATGGGGTTTATATAAACTAAGGTGAGTGGAGGGGGAAAGGTCAAGGTCATCCAAATGAAGTTTTAATAAAAGAAAAGAGTAGAAAGACTACTCTTGTGTATCTATAGCGATTTCATTGATAGTGAGTGCTTCTGTATGCCAAGTTGATCTGTACTGACAGGCTCCTAAATAATGTTTGCAAAAACCTGCAAAATGATTGTTGCACAATTTGCAGCCAGTTAGCTGTTTTAGTGTGAATTCAATGCAACGTTCAGGGCAACAAGTGTACTTATGCCCTCTCATCTGGTACACATGGAATGTCTTCAACTCCGGTTTCGGCTTCTTCCAAGACTTGCACTTACACATGCATTGACCAAAAGCTTCACACTTTCTACACGCCAGGCCATCCGCAACATCAATGTCATTTGGCCACGAAAAACATTTCTGTTTGCAACAGTAGGCGAGTTGACTCTCCATGTTGCTGTGGTGAAGGTGCGCGATGAAATGATGCTGCAGTCATTGAGAGTGCACCTTAAATAAACTCAGTGGAGGGGGAAAGGCCAAGGCCATCCAAACGGAGTTTTAAAAAAGATAACTAGTCGTCCTCCTCCTCCTCGTCTGTTGTACTTAGAGAGCTGTCAGACGAAGAGCCCCGTGCAGGTGCTCCCCAGATGAAAAACAAATCAATTTTAAAACGAAGACCAGGATCTTGCATCATCAATTCCTTTAATTTGTCACATACTAAGTCGACCTTGTGTAAGGTGTCAACAACAAGCTTCCAATTCGTTGGCTCAATATAACTTGTAGTAGAGTCTGCCTCGCTGATAACCACATCCTCCGGCCGTATTGGAGTGTAAAGATGTGTAAAGTTCTTCGGCTGTAGCTGAGGCTCAGGCTGGCTGGAAGTGGAAGGTTGAGTGTGGACCCCTGTCGCATCGAAATCCATAGTCATTCTACATTCAATGTTGGGGTTTTCGTTTAATACATACACCAATTTCTCATGCAACATATCCACTTCTGCCGAGTCTTGCAGATGAACATTCCAGGAAAATGGTCATTCTTCATCCGTAGTGGAGTCAACTCGAGAAAGAGTGCTGTCCGCCATGATAGCTAAGCAAGGAATGATGTGAGCTACAGACTGTGGTAACAGTATTGAAAAGTAGAGGGGGTAAACCAAAAGTATGTGGAGGGGGTATTTTCAAGGTCATTTAATTTGGGTTTTAAAAAAAGGAAATAGTGGAGGGGGAATTCTCAAGGTCATCCAATTTGGGTTTTAAAAAAAAGGAATGAAGGTTACTCCTCTTCAGCCTCGTTGTCCCCCACATCCTCATTAGCCTCATCTTCATCGACGTCAGACTCGCCGTAAGGGTAGATCGGGGACATGGGCGAATATTGTGGAGATTGTTGACGGTTGTTATCGTCCCCTTGCATTCTAACTTGGGACCAATCATAATTTAAATTCATTTGTATTATGATCCCAGGGTTGTCCCGCAGTATTTCCTTCATCCGTTCGCAAATCGTTTCCAAATAGTGTACACTATCGATCGACAGTGTCCAACCCGTACTTGTACCAACATCAGTAGTGGAGTCAGCTTGGCTGATGGTGTTGTTGTCTGCCATGGTTGCTTGTCGGACAAGGAATGACGGTTGATGTGATGCTCATGCAGGAACATGGTGAAGTGGTGGGGGGGGTGTGGTGGAGTAGTGGGGGAATTGTCAAGGTCATCCAAACGGAATTTAAAAAAAAAGGAAAACCTACAAAGTAACATTGAAACTTTCCAATTGATGGTGGCGAGCGTTTTCTTCTGCAACCTTGCCGACACATGTGACTATGCCATACAGTATGAAAAGTACAACCATAATAAGGCCGAACAATAAAAGATAGCCGTTGACTATCATGATATTTTCTGAGTGGATCTGCTTTCTTCTTATCGCCCTCTCCTGCATCCTCTTCTCCAACTCGTGGACGAAGTCACAACATGCGTGAGGACATCTTTCATCTGTTGGTAGGTTTGCCATTGTTGATGTTGTCGGTTTGGCTGTTGAAGATGGAATGAGGTTTCCAAGTGTGATGTGCCATGTACATTAATAGTCAAGTGGTGGGGGTAGCAAAGCAGTGGAGGGGGAAGTTTCAAGGTCATCCAAATTGTGTTTTAAAAAAACCTATCTTGTTACTGAGCTTATAAGTCAGTAACAAGATAGGTGTTTTTGTTCTTTTACTTCTTTAATATAATGAAAAAATATACATATTCTATTATTGTAAGAACAAGGAAGACAACTGCTAGTCAGCTGAAGTAGTCCAAGTTGTCTGGCTCGGTCTTCATCGACGCCGGTGAGGAAGCTGTCGAGGAGTGTCCAGGCTCTTCCTTTGGCTGCCGGGTGTTCCGTATATTGCAAGCGTAAACCTGCACGTTTATACGGTAGCCTCGTGCCACCATCAGCTGCAACTCCTTGTACAAGTCGTTTAGCTCCTGCTGAGTCTTGATGCTCACCTCCTCGTAACTTGCGCAACTGACGTTCAGAGACATCTTGATGTTGCTAGGTTGCCTGCTGGAGTAGAAATGAAGCCGAGGCACAGCGCTTGGAGGTACATGAAAAAGTGGTGGGGGTAATAGTGGTGGGGGTATGGAAGATCCAATTAAACAGTTCTAAACTTTTTCCATCGATACAATGGAATGGAACAAATAGCGCAGGTGTCCTTGTAATTTTCAAATCGAAACAGTGGTGCTAGAAATCCGAATTGTTTTATACCACCATCCTGTACGAATCGCCGAAGGTCTCTGACGGCGGCCTCGCCACAAGGCCTACAAAACTTTTCCCCATCGTGGAACTTATACCAGGAGTATTCCGAATACCCTGTATTTTCCCTCCTGTAGCGTTTGACATCTTCTTTTATTGTTAGTGGGATATTGTCTTGTAAACATGTTGGGAACAAGTCTTTGTGAGTTATAACTCGTTGTATGCAAAGCTCGTACAAGGTGCTCATCGTTTGCTAGTTGGCAACAGACTGACCGTTTTTTCGCATCCAAGCAGGTTTGAATCCTAGTGCGGTAGTGGGGGTAATTACAGTAGTGGGGGTAATTGTGAAATGCAAAGGTCAAAGGTCAAGGTCACCCGCGAAGTTTAAAAAAAAATGCAACATATCAATACGTGAAGTCTGTCACATATTGATATGTTGCATTTTTTGTTTTTTTATTTTTTTGTCTTTTATGATTCGTTTATTTATAAAACATTACAACAACAACAACAACAACAACATTAAAACTTAAATCTAACACTGCTGCTTGTCAGCGATGTGGATGGTCAACTCTGTAGAATTGCTACCCGTGCAGCCGTGGGACACCAGGTATAGACACCCGGGTTGAATAGAGCGAAGATCCTCGTTTTGTAGAAGATGGACGAATCTCTTGGGCAGGTACACCTGGAACTTTGGTTCATCCCCCGGAGTAAACGGTGCCTCGCTGAGACTGCAGCAGATGGCCTCCCCAACTGTAGTCTCCATCTTCTTCATAGCATGGATTATGTAGTGCTTCTCGTCTTTTAGTTCCGAGCACTTCTTTACAGGTAATATTGTTGACTTGGAGTGAGCATTGAACTGCTCGACCAAAGTCTGAAGGAACTGGTGAGATGCCATGGTCAGGTTACAGATCGTCTTCTTGCTCGGAGATGTTGTCGTCTCGGAATCTCGAGTAATACTCATGCCAGGTCCCAGTCTGCTCCCCACTTATATACTCTCCGTTACCCCCACCACTCCCCACTTCCCCATTTTGAAGGTAAGAGGCGAGTTTATAGGCATTTTTCAAAGCGCAATGTCTATCTTTATCATGTTCTGGGCTTTTTGTACAAATACATATGGTTTCCAGCATGTATTGATAATTCTTATCCAATTCCACATCATTAACCGGAACATGAGTAAATCCTTCGATCCATCTTTTCTTTTCCAGCCCCTTTGTGTAAATATCGGTAAACTTGTCTGAAAAGTGATGCATAATGTGATACAAGTCCGTGTAACTTGTAAAACCATCATACCAATCGATATGATGGAAGTGTTTTGAAATCCATCTGTTGGTAGTAGCGGCTTTACTAGTTAAAGACGAATAAGAACATGGTGGTTTAAATAAAAACGAATAAGGAACACTTGTATTCATGTCCAAAAACACAAGTTCTTTTATAATGAATCTATCATCATTACCACGAAACGCTTGAAACTCAATAATACCAGGCTTGGACTTTACTTGTTCTTCTTCTCCCTTGTCCATTTTGAAGGTCACACGTCTGCTCATTACGCAGTCAGGAGGTCAACTGATTTCCACACCACGGTAGGTACTACTTTTATACCAGGCCGTACAGTTGTTGGCGCGTTGGTGTATATTTAACGTGGGCACCGTCCCCAATAGGCCTAACCCCACAAAATGTTGGTTATTGTTTTAAAAAACTAACCATTGTCATTTAAGTTTCCATCTTTATATTTTCCTTGTTTTCGTTTTCATCACTAACACTTGATTCTTCTCCTCCATCTTCTTCTTCCTGTTTTACTGATTTCTTATGTAGTTGAGCGTACTTTTCCAATTGTCTCCACATCTGTACTTCATGAGGAACTCTATTAAATATAGAAGTATCCACAGGTCCGTATAATATAGGTGCGTCCGGTTGTTTATCCAAAGTGTCTTCCAGATAATCTTTAATAATCGAACTTGAAAACACCAGTTGTCTCAAATATCTTGTTATAGGTTCAGTCGCACAAGTTAAAATAAAAAACTCCTCTCGATTAAGTTGAATTTTGTTATCATGTCTTGTTGTGTCTCTAAACCTCAGCTGATGATCACCACGTTGTTTAATAATATCGATTTCCACATTTGAATCTAAAAGTCCTACTCTTGTCTTTCTTCCAAACATGTTACTACTTAAATAGCATTCTAGCAGATGCAAGTGTTTCATAAATGATTCCCAAGCACTGTCCGTAAACAAAATCATTTTTGGTCCATGAGTTAAAATTACAGTAGGGGAATAATCTGTCGATTTCATAACACCGATTAAAACACTTTTGTCCAAACTGGAAGAGATTGGGTAAAATATTCGCAAAAATACCTCACTCAATATGTTTGGAGAAATATTATCTTCAATATCCCTTTTTCTCTTTTGTATATTCTTTCTTCTTTTACCTTTTTCTTCAACATTATTACTGGCGTGAAGTTGTCCGCAAACGTTTTGTTCACCTCCTTCCTGGTGACCTTGAAGATCTAAAAACTCAGATATCTCCTTCTCAATATCTACCACATTTTCAGGTGTACCACTAGGAGAAGCCATATTGAATACGATGCTACCCATTCAACAGTAGGCAACAAACTGATGAGGAGCGGCCTGTACGCTCTGCTTTTATACTCGCGGAATGGAACAAAACCGGTTTTTACAATACATTTTAAAAAATTCCAGTTAAAGGTGTGTATGTTACGATTTTATCATGTAGAATTAAACAGTATGCAGTTGTATTAGCCGGTATAGCGGCGTTAAATTCCATTTCTATTTTTATATCCACACTTGATGATTTTACAGATTCATTTTGTTTAGAACAATCGATTACAACTATAGGGTAACCATCTAGTATTTTTCTGGTGATAGTAAAGGTGCATTTGTTTTACCGTAATATGAACTTTGGAATCTTGCATACATATCGTACAATATGCTGTACTTTTTATTAGCGAATGACACATTTAAATTGTCGTATGGGAAAAATTGTGAATTTAAATAAACTTTAATATTTTTTAAGTCACAATGATCAAATTGGCCTGCATGTTTGGTGATGGTGTCCCTTCTACCTGTTTGTAAACCAAATATAATATACCTGGCTCGTTCCACATAATTAGATGTTTTAACAGTCCAAGTGTGACGATCCGTAGTTGGCAAGCTGGGATGTTCATGGAATTCCCAACTTCTAAAAGGAATTACAATATCACGATCAGCCTTTAACTTTCTTAATAGCAGCATCCTATGCTCGTCAGCTAATTTAACATGTGGAACTCTCCATACAATTTTGTCTAATGTTAATTTCCATTCTAAGTCTGCATCCGTTGTACCGTCTGCAGCTTTAATAATGTCTTTATCGTTTGAAGATCTCAACAAAACTAATTCTTGTTTAACATTTAATATTATTTTTCTATAGTCTTCAGCAAAACCAAGCAACAAACGTAATGGAATATGAAAATCAAAATATCCCTTTGCATCTGGACTGATTGTGTCATTTGTAGGTAAAACCCATCCTGCAGGTTGTAGTAAGTTTGTTTCATTAGGTGATATAGATGTTAACCCCTTTAAAGTTGTTGCAATACCTACTTTTTTAGTGGAATCAACTGTTACACCTGATATTTCGTATCTAATTTCATCAAATAGGAAAGCCATTGGATTATTTATAAATGGAACCTTTGTACCAGTAGTCTTACCATCCTTTTTAGTAACTTTTCCTTCAATATACAAGTAACTTTCACATGGTAGTGTGTAAATGTTTTGATTTTGTATGGGGATGCGAATTTCATCGTTATTGTTTAATTTCGATGAAGTGTAAGGGTTGTGGGTGTGATATTCTTTTTCCCATAGTGTTTCGTCGAATGTTGGACCCTGTGCTATATCCAGTATATCCATAATCGGTTAATTTTAATCCAATTCTCTCTAAGAAACGAATGTTCTCACGTGTTAACTCCTCCACAGCTGAAGAGCTACTAATGCGGTTTCCCGTAGGTTGTTCGCTTTTAAATGTTAAACCCATGATTTTGTATTAAAGTGTAGATTTTAAATGTAATCTAACCGTAATAGGCTCTTCTCTGAAGTCTACCAAGTTACCGTCTTGATCCAACACGCTCAACACGATGTCTGAAATGAAAGTGGTGTTCAATGGTAGATATACCAGGTTTTGTGGCTTTTCAACAATTTTAAATCCAGGTGGTACACTTGGGTAAAATGTATGTATGATATGGGTGTTAGCCCCATCCCTGTAAGCTCCTTGTATAATGTTACAAGTTATGTCTATACTATTGACTTTTAATATTGTTACTGTTTTCTTACCGGAATGTGTTATATCTGGTTCTAAAACAGGCTCATCGTTGGAAAATCCTAATAAATCACCAATTGAGTTTGGTTGAGTAAAGTCTATATAATATTTGGAAGTAATTTCAGCTTTCATCGTATTATTATTACCTTTTAATGTTATATTGTCTTTTCCCATTTTAGTTTGCAAAAATTCATTTATATGATCAATTTCATAAGAACCTGTGGGTAACCTGCACTCTTGTAAGTTTGTAAATTTCCCACTGGCATCTTTCCCCTTATAATAATGCAATACATTATTTTTACCTTCCGTAACATTGGGAATAGAGTTGTAAGTTGTAAAATCCAATAGTGCCGCCTCCCAAAATCTTCCTTTTTGCAAGCGTAACGCTGGAAACAGGATACTTCGTAAAGTGGACGATTTTCCTGTTAATGACACCGTATAGGAAGACATCTCAATAATGACTGATACTTTTAGCTAGAAATTCCAAACATAAATGGCCGCATATTGAAGTATTATCAGGTTGTTCTCTTTTATAGTTATAATATATGTTTTTAGCAGATTTAAAGTAATTTTGAAGTTCTTTTGGTGGTGGCAAATTACCAAAACTATCAAAATAATATACATTGTTATTTAGTTTCTTATAACAAACCCAATGGGTGCCAGGGCCTTCAGTATTATCCAAATTTACAATTCCAGTCTCATTTTGCCACATTTTCTTTGGTAAACTGTTTCTCATGAATACTCCGCGGAAAAATGGAATTTTTAAACAGGAAATATATTTAAATAATTCAACATTAGTTAACGCTTTATGTGGTATAACCAATTGATTTCTTTCATTTAATACGCACGATAAGGTCTTAGGTAAAGACCTGCCCCGTTTTTTACCATTGACCACATGGTGGGCTTCTTCCTGCCTTTTCTGGTAGATCTTCGTCTTCTTCTTATATTTCCTCCATGTTTTCTTGTTGTGGACTTCCTTTTTACCCTTCTTCTCCTCCTTCTTCCACCTCCTACTGCTGTTTTAGCCTTCATACCTGCTGTTACTGCTAAAGCTGCTGCTTTTTCTGCTATGCTAGCGTCACTTGATTTTACTCGTTGCCAAGCTATGTCCGCAAGCTTTTTGTCTGCAATCGACCTGTTTTTTGAATCGGCAAACGTGGAATATGCGATATCGTGTTCTTTACAAGCTTGATCTAACTTATTTATGCCAGGATCGCCTCTTTCCAGTCGTTTTTTCAATTTAGTTCCTGGTCCGCAATACTGATAACCTCCCGGTATATGGAATTCGTATGGTAATGCGTCTATTGATCTATTTACAATGGATCCTACTGGAAGTCGTTTTAAAGCTTTACTTAACAGAGAAACAGCTGTGGACGTGATCCCACCTCCTTTCCTTACAGTGTCTCGATATGGACTGATGTACTGGAATGTCATTATTGTCCTTTTATAACCGCAATGTACAACTTATGTGTTAACTCTATGACGAGTTGGACATAAATGAAGTAGTTTATTGTGTTGTTATATTAAATATCAATATCACCCCAATCTGATGATCTAAACTTTTGCGTATTAGGGTTAATAAAGTATTTATTAAAAATTTCCTTTTTAATCCAATTACCTCTCTCGGATTCAGACACCCAATTACCCCAACGTGTACGGGTTGCAATAATATTGAACATATCAAATAATGCATTTCCTAAAACTTTAATAAGAAAATTAACAGTAACAGCATTATCCACATGTTGAGGGTCTTTAAGTTCTGTAATACGTTTATTATTACAAGTATATACTTTATGGTCGTTTAATGAAGTTGTTATAGCCTGTCCTACAGTTGCAGCATCATTTGGATCACTTCCTTGTTTTAAATTACCTATTTTCTTATCATTTGCATTAAAAATATCACCAGTTGGTTTATCTAATATCAAAGATTGACTAACTACAACACAATCGAAATCGTTGATACCAGGAGATACGTTACGTATTTTTTTAAACCTACATATGTAAGGTTCATCATTATATGGATTAGAACATATAGTTTGTGCTACAACTGGAACATCAAAGAATTCTGTACCCATACCTATATATGATAATTTCTTTCCTTTACCATCCCAAGCATTATTCTTTTCTTCAAGTAATGTAAACTTTTCATTTCCCTGCACAAATACATCCCCTTTCCGCGATACTACTTGGTCTTGTTTTACAAATCCAAATGTTTGTTGTTTTAAGGTTTCCATCATTTGACCCACTGTTGCACCATCTGATGGCGCCGAACCATCTTTAACATTTGCTAAACAATTATTAAAACAATCTATAACCCCTACATCACGTATGATACAATGATCTTTTATACAGGGTGTCCAAAAAAAACCTTTACAAACTTTTCCAGGTTATTGCGCACGTCAAAATAAGCAAAAAAGTTCCTATAAACATATGTCCTAAAATTCTTCGTTAACCCGCTAGCCGCCATTTTGTTTTTTACACTAAATAATTTTTATTTCCGTAACGGATCATTGTATTAAGTTAATATTTGGCATGAACCTTCATTATAACAATACCCATTTTCAGTAAAAAAATTATTTTTTTCCAATGTGTATTTTCAAAATGGCGGCCATTTTAAAATTTTAAACTCAAATATCTCAAAAACGGTCAGTTTTATAAAAATGTTTCAAGAAACAAAAAAGTTGACGAATTAAATTATCTAAATATTGATACCAAGTTTGTAAGGATCCGACAACAAATAACGGAGTAATTGAGATTTTTCTCTTAAAGTAACCTAAATTCGCATTAATCATAGAGCAAAATCAGTGTTTTTCTGCAGGAAAACCACAATAACTCCGTTATTTGTTGTTGGATCCTTACAAACTTGGTATCAATATTTAGATAATTTAATTCGTCAACTTTTTTGTCTCTTGTAACATTTTTATAAAATTTACCGTTTTTGAGATATTTGAGTTAAAAATTTTAAAATGGCCGCCATTTTGAAAATACACATTGGAAAAAAATAATTTTTTTACTGAAAATGGGTATTGTTATAGTGAAGGTTCATGCCAAATATTAACTTAATACAATGATCCGTTACGGAAATAAAAATTATTTAGTGTAAAAAACAAAATGGCGGCTAGCGGGTTAACGAAGCATTTTAGGACATATGTTTACAGGAACTTTTTTGCTTATTTTGACGTGCGCAATAACCTGGAAAAGTTTGTAAAGGTTTTTTCTGGACACCCTGTATATTTGAGGTTTACAGCATCATTTTCATTTTTTGGATAACCTATATCGTTAATAACAAATTTATAAAAAGAAAATCCATCTTTTGTCTTTTCAGGTATCAAGGAATGTAAATAGCGTCTATTTACGCTGTCTTTTGCGCATCTTTAGGGTCATCTACGTTGGATATACGTTTATTGTTAGCACTATATGTTTTTCCATTGAATTTTAACGTATTTTTTAATTCAGATGACAAATAACCTTTGTTTATCGCATCACCGTTTTGATTTGGTTTACCAACGTTGATGATTCTATGATCTTCTGTGTCATATGTGTTATTTTGTAGTCTTAATGTTGGCGATATCTTTTCCTTTAATATTTTTAAATTTATTGCATCGTTTTCATCCGTAGGATCTTTTATGTTTTTTAACCTTTTATTACTCATATCATAATCTCCATCAGGTGTTTGTGGTAAACCAGCACTTCTTTTTAAACTATTGGCATAATATAACCCATCCGAGGAGTAACGTCCGAACTTGTCAACACTCATGGTGCAACTGAATAGTATTCTAGGGAGTAACGCATTTTTATGAGATTACCCCACGGTTTCGGAGTTCATCCACTAAAGCCACCCATTCGTTTTCCAATCCAGTATGACCCGCTTCTTTAGCTTCATGTATTAGTTTCATTCTATCCACCAATTTATTGATATTATTGTAATAAATCACATTTGTGTTATATAGTTTCTTCATTAAACCTGTACCTGTAACAGACTTACTTCTTTTTCTTCGTTCCTGAGCACTTACATCCAAAGTGGATGCCATAAATCTTCGTTTTACAGGTTTTCTTTGTGTTAACGGCATTGTTTGTCTTCTAGTTGGTATTAACTTGGATACAAATTCTTTATATCTTAAAGACTTAGATCTAAAAGGAGGCTGGTCAGGTAAATACTTTCTCCTATATGCATTTGTCTGTTCCAAAATATTTTTATATGCTTCCATGTCTTTTTCTTTCACTAACGATACTGAAGGCTTATTTTCAAATAATAATTCAAATAATCCTTTTGTGCCCTTATACCTTTGATCACCAATGACAATATTATCATGTTCGTCAACGTTTAACGGGCTATTACCTATCATTAAACCATCTTCTGTTAATCTCGCTCCATAACTATGGTAATCCTTATTAGGAATTGTTCCGAGTAACATTTTTACCATGTATTTCCTTCCTAAAGGTCCTTTGTTATGAATGTTTTCACCCAACAAGCTTATGTTTGACGGTCCTTCTCTTGCCTCTTCTCTTTTTTCCTCTTCACTAGCAGTTGGTGCTTCTTCAGGCCCCCTTTCACTATATCCTGGTGATTCTAGCTCTCTTTCAGATTCTGCTCCGGTAAAGCCGCTGTATGTAGAGGATTCCGGGTCTTCATCACTAAAACCTTCATATTTTACTCTTTCTCTTTCAAACTTTGTGATAGGTGCAATCGCATCTCCTTCCAATACAGGTTTCGCGAATTTTTTGTTTAATTGTTTCAAGGGTTCAGTTATAGGTTTAAAAGTAGATTCAAGGAATTTCTCCCTCTCGCTAATACCTAGTTTTAATGCTCTGTTTTTAGCCCGAATAGAATCACTAAGTGATTTTATTTCTTTTACTAACTTTTCTTGGTTAACCATGTTTGTAGCAAGACGTGTTGTACAACAATGATTATTTTATACCACGTTCAATGTATTAATATAAATTTATCAAAGCCTATTCTGTATCGACCATTGTTTAGCGGTTGTTCCTTCATAATTGTTAGGAACCCATACTTTTCAGCCCAAGCCTTTCCAAATAACTCTTTAAATCGTTCAAATGTCATATCCGCATTTACATGATCAAAATATATATGTTTTAGGTTGGTTTCGTCCTGTTTAAATACAATTAACATGTTTGCATTGTCTCTAATGAGTTGTTTAGGTATTTTGCTGTAAGTTTGGCCAATATAAACGCTATCTATGTTGTTATGTCGACCCATAGCGAAGTAATTCCTTATTGTGTTTTGGTTTTCACAAGATACATCGTCGAATATGAACACGGAGAATGGTTTAGCTTCTTGTGGTTGCATGACACTCTCGCTTGCATTAAACTTTAAATATTTAACTTCAGGCACATTAGTCAGTATCTTTTCCAACAATTGATACTTTGGTTGTTGTAGTGATTTTGAAAATACATATAGATTGTTAAAACGTAATCCTTTAGGGTTTGTAATCAAATTGAATACTACATTAGTTTTTCCACAGTTGGAAGGTCCGGTAACCAGACAGCGCACGGTGTTTGGTAACAATTTGCCATGTTTCCCACTATTGAATTCTGAATTATCCACTGTGAGTTCATCTATATTATTAATAGTAAAACTCTCCTTTTGTGGTATTATCTCCATCCTTTGTAATGGTTCAACCTAAAGTGATTCTCTATCGTTATATCAAATCCCTTTTAGGTATCCAAGAATCTTCCGTCTTATTAAATCCTAACCATCGTACTTTAACCTTGTCTTTTTTCCGTTGCAACACCTTTTCAACTAAATATACATCACCTACTGTTGATTTTAACATTTCATGTCCATAAAACCCTCCTTCAAGCAATTGTCCTTTATTATCTTTTAAAATATATGTCTCAGGTACTGTAGGTTGTACTTTGAATACAGTAAAAACCTCATTGGTCCAATTTGGCAGATATCTTTTACTGAAAACACCTTTATATTTACTTATTCGCACTTTATCACCCACATTAAACTTTTTAGGCTTTAGTTTTTCAACTTTTGGTTTAGTATTCGTTTTTATACGTTTTAATACAAGGTTTTCATTTTTACTAGTTACTTGGTTTGGTTTCATCCCGATGGTCCTATGAAATTTGTTATTGTAATCGTTTATAAGTTTTGGTAACATATCAATCCATATGTGCGATCCTCTGTTGGAAAACATTTTATACATTGCACTTTTTAAGGTTCTGTTGAATCTTTCAATTATGGAGGCTTTTACCTCTGAATTGGTTGAATAATGGTTTATATTGTGTTTTTTCATTAAATTTGCAAATTCCTTATTAAAATATTCTTTTCCATCATCTGTTTGTAAATGTTTAATAGTATGTTTGTCTCTTTGTATAGCTATTTCCATTGCTTTTGTAACACTTTTACCGCTTTTATCTTTTAGCGGTAAAGCATCAGCCATTTTTGAAAAACAGTTAATAACAGTCAATATGTATTTATATCCTTTATTTTGTTTGCTATAAGGAATCATTTCGATTAAATCCGCTTGATATAAATCATTAATTCCTTTTATCACAGTATTTCTTCGTGGAAACTTTCTTCTTGCAGGTTTATGAAGTTCGTTGACAATTTGTTGCTTCAAGTCCTTCATATTGCAGGTTTCAATGTTTGTTGTATCACATGTATAATCACAATGAATGTTGTTTTAAATATTCACATCATTTATATGGGTCAAGGTCATCCAAACTTGTGTAAAAAAATGGGGAACACGGCGTTGGACTTGCCGTGTTCCCCATTTTTTTACGGAAGGAGAAAGGAATAAGGTCGAAGTTGTAGAAGGACGAAGAATAGGTTACTAGTTGATAGGGTTTAGGGAGTAATGGCCGAAAGGAAGAGTGTGGATTTTGTCGGGCAAAATATGTCTTTTATCATCCCGAGCTGACAGTGCTTTTTTAATTTCGGTGACACTGTAGACTTGATGCTTGAAACTTCGGATATTGTTGAATGTTGCTGATATTGTAGTATCTTCAAACAAACAAGTCTTGTAGTGGTCAAATGTCACGTGTTTTTTCAAATAAGATGTCTTCACTCCTTTTGCTTTCTTGACTGTCGGTGTGTTGTTCTCGTGGTACATCTTAAATGAATACAATTTCGCCATCAGCGCCACTATTTCTTCTAAAGGCATTCCATTTGCTTCATCTTTGAATTTTCCGATTACTTTTTTATTTTTTTCATTAAAATTTGGATGGTTCTTCGGATAGTCAGAAAAGTCGAAATCTTCTTTGTATGGAAAAGTCCTTAGGTCTTCATACATGTCCAAAGTCTTTATCCAGTAGATAAACGCGTCCGTATCCATGTATGCGACTCCAATGTTTTCCCTTCCGTAGTGTTTAACCATTTTGTTATAATGGAAATCATACATCAGGGTTTTACTTATGTCCAAAATCGACATACCTATGTATAACGGACGGTCCATGACTATTGTTGTTTTCTTCATACTGACAGCGACTAAGTTTTCGTTTATAATCATGGATGTTCCGAAGTTTGGTTTTTGCACTAATTTTTCCAATTTCCTAGGATCACCCACTAATTTTACATTTTTGTGTTTTCTTTTGTTCTCCAAGGTCTTTCCAAAGATGGCGTTGTTCATTAATTTATAGAAGTCCTTTTCAAATGCTGTTGTCGCTGCAGCTCTTCTTGTAGTGTTGGAATCAATGTATGGTTTCAACCAACAAGACTGGGTGAATTCAATTGCTCTATGAATTCTCACTATACGTAGACCCAATTCAAGAGCCTGTTGAACTACCCAGTAGTGAGCCACATAGCGATCTTTATTCTCCAAGGTCATCATCAATTTTGGCCATCTTCCTGTCGGTGAAACTTCAGTCTTGGCTAGGAGAGGCAAGTCGTAGTGATGGTCATGAAGGTGCTCCGGGTATTCAAAATCACAGTCCAAAATATAGCCTTTTGGACCATCCTTTGGAATCTGTGAAATGTCTCCAATGGTGGCCGGGTCGATCCATTTGAAGTCAGCGTAGGGAAGCGGATTTGACATTGCCCAACCATAAAGGTTGTTTGCGTCGAAGTAGCCAAGGTAGACCGATGGTTGTTGCTCGTCGAAGCCGGGGATGTACTTGTTATTGGCTTTGACATGACGTGTTACAGCTTGTGTCAAACCGCCCCGTACACCAGATTCCATCATGAGCACCATATCAATATCCGTTAGAAGTTCCAGTCGACAGTTGGTTGACTTTAGCATAGCTTGCCATGCTAATCCTGGAGATGTGTACGAGTGTAGAGGGTCCAGTCCATAGGCGGAGAAGCAGGTGTTTCTGAATTCTTCCATCACATCGCACAGCAGAGTTACGTCCAATTTTATATAAAAGTCAGAATATTCCCCTAAGGTTTGAATGTTTAGTTGGTTCCAAACATTACAAGCATGATTGTAGTCTTCAACGGAGATTTCACTTTCGTTTAATTTGCTGTTGAAGGCTTCAATCGGTGGTAGACTGGTTTCTTCAAATTTTTCTGTAGAAGTTATGTAATCGTAGGGGAACACTCCTTTACGTAATACTAAGTCCAATTTATCTTCAGGTACAATCTTGCTGGTTTCTTTTAGGTCTTCTCTTCGTAGATTCTCAGACAATCTGCTCAAACTAGATGCCATAAATCTATAAGAGTCTACAAAGCGAAGTTTAATTTTACCTACTGTTTTTGAGAAACTGATATACTTTTCCAATGTTGTAGCAAGAACATCAATTTTACCATTATCTCTTCCTAACTCTGGAATAATGAAGTGGGAGTCGTAGCCGCTAAGATTGTGTAACACGACAGGGATAAAGTGGGGCAGTTTGTAATTTATATTGCATGAATTACAAGCAGCTCCTCTGTATAAACCTGCCAAGTGATCGTGATCTCTTACTTTTGGATTTTCTTCACTGAAGCTCTTCTCGCATAGATAACATCTTGATGTCATATTGTATTCTTCTTGTTGATTCTCATTCAAAGGTTCCATAGGTACGACATTACCATACAAGCGTTGTACCTTTTCAGCAATGTCATACAACAGGTCTACGAAATACTTAGCGGCTTCTTCACCACGGTAGAGTATTGGAGTGGATGTTAAACCATAGTCTTGCAATTGGTTTTCAGACAAAATTGATTTAACTAGTAAACAAAAACTGTTGGGTTGATGCAACTGATATTTTGTTCTTCTAGTCACTTCACCGTCCGGCAGCTCCTGTGGTACTAACGTTGATTCAAAATCTGCGTAGACCACTAGTGGAATTCGATATTGGTGAACCGTCTTGTTAAATTGTATTGAAGCTCGGGTAGGCGGTGGAAGACTTATCTTTACTTCATAGTTCTCGTTGCAAAGTCTTTTATGTTCCAACAACCAGTCCGATCCTCCACGTCTTGAATCTTTCCAAGAAAAGCAGAAACATCTCTTGCAAGCTGTAATCCTATTTACTCTTTTGGTCAATTGTTTTACAACTAAGGCTTCAAAGTCCTTTATCCATACATAATGGGAAATTTCACCCTTAGTTATCAATAGCAAATCCGTGTGGTTTCTTTGCTCAACCTTTACTACCCGCAAAGGATAAACGTTGTTTGAATCATCCAGACCAAAAACATTCACTGAAACGCCAGGATTTTTCTTTTCAAATTTGTCTATGTCTTTCAATGTAACTGGGTAGGTGAGGCCTTGAAAGTTGTAGCGGTGTTCATTTTCGTAATATTCTCTACCAACTCTTTCAGGATGATCTTTAACATACTTGGTTAACATTGCATACTTGAAACATTCATTACCTTCATTTTGCACATTCCTACACGATTTAGTGTTTTGAATTTTCTTTGGTAAAGGGATAAAACTACTACCCCTTAAACCATATCCATGTTTATGAACCCTAACATCCATACCTTCTATTGATGACAAAGTCCATCCAGATCCTCTTCCTTCATGTTCTTGGAGTTTAGTTATAAGTTCCTCCAAGCATTCTTCAATAATATCATCAATGTTGGAGGTGGAGGTAAGGGTTCGGTTTTTGGTAATGAACGCTCTCAATGCTATTTCACCATCAGTATTGTTAAACATAGCCTCTAACACCATTCCAAATTTAATAAAATTTAGCCTTTGTAGTTCTTCCCTCAAAGTTTGACCAACAAGTTCCTTAGCCTGGGTTATAAATGTTTCTAGTTCCAATTGAACATTATTAATTTTGAAATGTGTTACAACTCGTCCTGGCAAGGCTGTAGTGCGCAGTTGTTTCACATCTTCCAGTTCTTCTTCAGTGTCCTCTTTTTCCGTGTCCTCTTCTTCGGTGTCCTCTTCTTCATAAGATCTTCTAGCAGTAGATGGTCCAGCACCAGCAAATTGTATCACACTAGGTCTTCTTCTTTGCATTTGCTGTAGATAGCTGTCCCAGTAGTCCGTCTGCTTCTGGTGCTGTTCCAAAAACCGGTCAATTGAGTCTAAGTCTATTTCATCCATGGTAATATCTTCTTTTCTATCTTCGTCTTCATGTAATTCTCTGTGTAGGGTGAAAAGATCTTCGTCTTGAAAGATTTCCCCACAAATGTCGCAAAGAGCCATTTCAAACAGTTTGGCTTTGAATGCACACTCTGTGAATGTCCACGCAATAATGAGCAGCGCACTCCACAGGGATCCTTTATATCCGAGGCAGATAGGTGGGGAAAGTGACGTCATATAGGAACAGGTTATCAATCATGTGCTAAATTTAGCCTTTACACAACCGTTTGTGATAAATTTGATGATATTTGGTCTAGATTCAATAATTTGTACAAGTTTTTTTAAAGACGTCTGTTTGAGCATAATTTATATAGGTCAAGGCCATTTGGAATTATTATTTTGAGCGGGGGATAGAGCACTAAGCAGCATCATTTACTACAAAGTGCTCTATCCCCCGCTCACATTCTTTTTAACTTTTTGTTTAAACTTTTTACAAAGGTGAAACATCACCATCAGAGTCGGAATCATTCTCATCACGAAATAGGTAGCGATGACAATACATAATTCTTCTGGCTACTAACGTCCTATCCATTGGACGATGAGGAGTGTCTTGTTCTTCTTCTTCTTCAATTTCCGACTCAGATGATGACTCTAACGTTTCGTAGGCGTGCAAGTCCATTTCATTATCCGTTAAACCAGCTTCGTCAGAGTCCGTTTCAATATCCATAATTTCTTCCTCCTCCTCTTCCTGGTCAACCGCAGGTAGTTGGTCCTCTGCTTCTATAACTTCTACAGGTATTACCTCCAGAATTGAAAGAATTCTGTCGCGATGGAACACGGTGTTGTCAAGTGGAGCCATGGTATGAAAGTGGTGTATCTATCCAATTGGTTTGCCCTTTTTATACCCCCACCAACTATACATTTTATGTGGGTCAAGGTCACGTAAAGATACCCTTTGAGCGGGGGATAGACCACTAAGCAGCATGCTAGTCCATTGCCGCAAAGTGATCTATCCCCCGCTCTATTCCGCAGACCACACTCGAGTCCAAGTCCACATCCAAGTCCACATCCATATGTTACACTTTATTATTACTGCCACCAAGTAATTGTCACTCGCACGTTTACGTGGTTTTGATAAAGGTACTGCACAAACTCCATATTGGTTGTTTGTTCGTTATACAAATGCATCATGAAATATGCAATCTTATCGATTGCGGCATTGTCCAACGGTTCGCAATTCACAAGTTCCAATGTGCCCTGGCTGGTCTTATCCTCTATAAGTTCCACCACTTCGTTGATGTCTTCTTCCAAGAGGATGAACTCAACACTGAAGCTCTCCATTGTTGTTGATAGTGTCTAGACAAATGCTTGACTAAATGCTTTATTCATCAGTCCTACATATATACCAATTTCCCCCTCCTATTACCCATTCCCCCTCTACCTTTATATGGGTCAAGGCCATCCAATAATACCCTTTGAGCGGGGGATAGACCACTAAGCAGCATGCTAGTCCATTGCCGCAAAGTGATCTATCCCCCGCTCTGTATTCCACACAAGTCCAATGATCAGTGATCCACTCATTTTCTAGCGTTCCACTGGAAGGTCCAAAGCAGAATGAAGTCGGGATGTACAGACCCCCTCTTTTATACCAGTTAACCGGTTGTCCTTCGTTTAAAGTGGGTCAAGGTCATTCAAAAGTACCCTTTGAGCGGGGGATAGACCACTAAGCAGCATGCTAGTCCATTGCCGCAAAGTAGTCTATCCCCCGCTCTGTATTCCACACAAGTCCAATGATCAGTGATCCACTCATTTATACCAGACTCACAGACCCCCTCTTTTATACCAGTTAACCGGTTGTCCTTCGTTTAAAGTGGGTCAAGGTCATTCAAAAGTACCCTTTGAGCGGGGGATAGACCACTAAGCAGCATGCTAGTCCATTGCCGCAAAGTGATCTATCCCCCGCTCTGTATTCCACACAAGTCCAATGATCAGTGATCCACTCATTTTCTAGCGTTCCACTCGAAGGTCCAAAGCAGAATGAAGTCGGGATGTACAGACCCCCTCTTTTATACCAGTTAACCGGTTGTCCTTCGTTTAAAGTGGGTCAAGGTCATTCAAAAGTACCCTCATTTTCACTCCACTCATTTTCTAGCGTTCCACTGGAAGGTCCAAAGCAGAATGAAGTCGGGATGTACAGACCCCCTCTTTTATACCAGTTAACCGGTTGTCCTTCGTTTAAAGTGGGTCAAGGTCATTCAAAAGTACCCTTTGAGCGGGGGATAGACCACTAAGCAGCATGCTAGTCCATTGCCGCAAAGTAGTCTATCCCCCGCTCTGTATTCTACACACACACACACACACACACACACACACACACACACACACACACACACACATGTCCCTGTCTTTTCATTACATACCTAATATATATTCACTACCTTCATCGTCACTATCACTCATCACCGTTTCTACAAACTCCACCGGATTAAAGTTAAATTGTTTCAATTGTTCTTTTAAGTTTTCAATTTGTTGGTCCTTTACTTCTAAAACACTGTGAAGGTGTGATATGTAGTCCGCTGCCTCGTTGATGCTTGCTACTCTGGGATCGCCTAACTTCAAGCTGGGAACTACACCCTGCAGCCTGAAGTACGCCATACGCCTTTCTTGCTCCTGCCGTTGACCAGGACTGAGCAAGCCTTGCCCGTCTTGGCTCACCTCCAGCAAGGTCCGTAGCATCGGAGCTTTGCAAGCGTTTGCCCGAGCAACAGTTATGCTATGGAATGGTCGAGCAGGTCCACGAGTAGCAGGCAGGACGTTGGCAGCACGCCTTCTTGAAGAAGAAGCCCGAGAAGTTTTGCAGTTGGAAGCCATGTTGAAGTGCGGTATTCAGCTAAGCGATACAAAGCAGAATAACCAAACTGCACATCAATACCCGTATATATACACTTATCAGTGGTGGGGGTACTAGCTAACCTTGGTAAAGTGGGTCAAGGCCATCCAAAAACATTACCAGAACGGGGGATAGATCACTAAGTGGCATGTTAGTCCATTGCCACAGAGTGATCTATCCCCCGCTCTGTATTTCACATTCACGCACACATTCATACATACACACAAGTCCCAGTCCAAGTCTTTACCCACACACCTATCCACTCTCATCCTCACTATCATCACTGTCCAACAGGCTTTCACACTTCCTAATTAGTTTTTCCCATTTACTCCGGATATGAAGTAGCTCACTGCGAGTATTCTCTAGCATTCTGTCCCTTTGCTCTATGACTTCGTCGTACCACTCGATGATGCTTGGTGGAGTCTGAGTTGATGCGTCCGTCGTGGTTGGTTGAGAAGCTCCGCTGCTTCGCAACTCCTTCCTCACAGGACCAAAGCCGGAGAATCGGACACGACTCCTTGACGAAGGCCCCGATCGGATTGGTCCAATGCTCGGGCTGGAGTTGGAGGCGGCCGGGCCAGAGGTAGAGGCTGGGACGTTCATAGCAGACATGGTGGTGTTCAGCTTAACGGTGTAAAGCAGAATGAGAGGACGGTTGATCACCACTCCTATATATACCCATTTTTAGTGGTGGGGATAACACGAGGGGGGGGGGGCCAAAAGAAATTTTGCTTAGTCTTCCCGGTCATCAGTTTTACATACCTTTAGCACACCCATTATTTTTGTTTCTTCAATAACTTTACACACCTCAAACACCCAAGCAAACAGCTCATCTATGTTGTTATAATTGATTTTTGTCCAGTGTTCATACTTATGAGTTTGGTTGTTTATAATACATAAATAAAATGTAGACCCATCTCGTCTTATACAACACTCAACTTCCATTCTATGCCGGTTTAGCACTTCCCAAGCATTGTGTTGATCTATAAAGAAGTCACCACCTTTGTAATTGTACCGTGACATGTTTATTACAAAGCACAGGAACAGACTGAAGCAAATAAACGACTCATACAAGCTTAGTAAGAGCGTTAGAGTGGGGGTATCACGTGATACACAACATTAGTTGTAAGGTTAGCACTTTATTTTAAACAGTAATTTATATGGGTCAAGGTCGTTTAAACTTTGAAAAATTTTTACCTCCAAACACTTGTAGCAAGCTACAAGTGTTTGGAGGTAAGTTTTTATTTGTTAATGATTTATTTGTAACTTAGTCTTCACCCTCAAGGACACGGTTTGAGATTGTCCCAGTGATTTTACATCACCGCCAGGTTAAAGTATTATACAAGTCAAGTATTTTTTTTTTTTTTTTTTGTTGACTTGTATAATACCCCTCTCCCTTACTTTAAGAGGGTTGAGACTAAATTTGGAAAAATTAATTTGGAAAAGACTTTTAAATATTGTCCAACACAACCTAACAATTTTGATTTTTTTTTAGTGGGCCCATGTCCTAGTCCATTTCCCACACGGTTTGGCATCCTTCCCGTCGTATTAGATAGGCTTTAGGAATGAAAAATTCTCTTTGTACCATCCGAGGTGGTACTTGCATTGTACAAAGGCGGCCTTCACCTTTTACAACAATTTCTACTTTCTTATTACCCGCTCCGTAGGTTTGACCAATAAAGTAATATTTTTCATCAACCTTTAGCCTTCTAATATCACGCGGTTGCGGGCCGTGGGGATGTCTGAACTTGGACGTTTTAGGCCTAATATAAAGAGTGTAGGGTTTGAATTGCCGAAATTTGACTGTACTTTTAAGGTGTCGTTGGCAGCGATCCCCTTCTGCACAGGCAAGGTTCTGGCAACACAACACCCCGAACACACTTGAAAACCGAGCGTAATCGCATTTCTTACCCTTGCCAGCAGGGGCTTTAACGCGCTTACGTTTCTGTGTTGGACGCTTTACTGTAGTGTCTTGGAGCTTCTCCGAATTAGGCTGGCTAGAAGAAATGTGGGTGGAAGGGGGTGGAAGAGGCAAAGATTGGTCAAAAGGAATGGAGCAAACAATTTTGGGTGGGGTAGCAGAGCGTGTTAGGTCTATGGAGGGAAGTTCAGGGGAAAAGATGGATTTACGGGGTACTTTGGTTGGTGTGGATGGCATGGGGGATATGGGTGAGGGACATTGTGATTTGGTATAGGATAGGATTTTTCGGGTTCTGCTGTAGGGGGTTATCCTCGACCTGGACGTCTCTTCGAAGACTGCAGACTCCGATCCTGAGTCCGATAGCAGCGAGAGTGCTGGAGAGGCTACCGGGACTCGACCGCTGAGTTTTCCTGACGATGGTGGAGGTGCACCGGCCTCTTCCACTGTCGGCGGCAATGGCGACAGGCTGGGCATTGAGGCGGGCTGTGGTGGTGGCGGCGGCGGTGGTGGCATCGTCAGGCAGCTCAAGATGTTTGCAGTCATCAGATATTCCAGGATCGAGGTGGAGGATGATGGAGGTTGAGTCGTGTCGGTTGAGGTTGAAGCTGGCGGGTAGTTTTTCAGTTTAAGGCCCATTTTACCCATTTTAATGAATGGACTTAATGAAAAGAATAGATGAGAATAAAAAAGTAAAGTTATTATAAATGATCCCAAGAACAAGAGAGAACCTGTCCGTACGGGGGCTTGGACGGGAATGAGAAGTGCATGCAGCCGGGCCGCCTTATATCCCCACCGGGGCTGCCACGCCCAGGATATCAGGGGGGGGGGCTCGCACTTTTTGTCGGGGGGGGGGGGGGGGGGGCTCGCACTTTTTGTCGGGGGGGGGGCTCGCATTTTTTGTCGGGGGGGGGCTCGTATTTTTTGTCGGGGGGGGGTAATTTAACAAAATAAACCCCACTTGGAGCCTTTGTGTTGACATCGCTAAAACCTCCTAAAAGACCCAACTATAGACAACTCCAACTTTGTGTGTTACTAATACCTAACTGTTCGATTTTTAAAAGACCTTAATTTATTTACCGTGTTGATAAGACCGGACTGTTAAAGATTTTAAAAACTTTTACTTATTTAGGTCAAGGTCATGAAAAAAATTTAAAAAAATTAAGCCCCACACCCCCTATGGGGGTGTGGGGCACTTGGGTTGTCATCGCTGTAGCCTCCGAAGAGACCCAACTATGACAACAAGGCAACATCCAATGTCGTGTACCCTTCGCCACGCAAGACTTGTAAACATTTACTACATTGTCTTTTCAGTAGCTAACAAAGATTCATTTACATAATTTTGAGTTTCCAGAAGGAAACAAACTGAGGACACCCTAGTGGCTTACGTCCTCGTCCGAGTGCAGAGGCCGCCGCAACCTTTTGCATGCCAGCGTACAAACGGACATGCTCCCAAATGCCATCCGCAACCTTTTGCATGCCTGGCAGGAGCCTACCGATAATTAAAATAGGCTTTACACGAGGGCCTACTCCCGTAACCTATCTTTAATATTTTTAATTTAGCAATGCATTCAATTTTTACAAGTCTTTGTAGGTCAAGGCCACACGGACATTAAAAAATTTCGGCCCCCGTACATCCATGGCGAACCACGAATGTTCGGGGGCCTTGGGGACTAAAAACACAAATAGCTAACAAAGATTCATTTACATAATTTTGAGTTTCCAGAAGGGAAACATACTGAGGACACCCTAGTGGCTTACGTCCTCGGTCCGAGTGCAGAGGCCGCCACAACCTTTTGCTTGCTAGCGTACAAACGGACATGCTCCCAAATGCCATCCGCAACCTTTTGCATGCCTGGCAGGAGCCTACCAATTATTAAAAGTGGCTTTACACGGGGGCCTACTCCCGTTCCCTGACGTTACAATTTACTTTGAGCATTAAAAAAGCTCAAGGGGGGATTGCTAAAACAAGCGTATACACTTTAGAAACATATAACACACTTACAACACACAATTGAACTCAACGTAGTCAATGCTGGAACAAGCACATACACATTAAACACATATAACAAACAAGACACAAAGGATAAAAGACACACAGGAGACATAGGGTACAAGTAAAACACTCTCATATAAAACAATTCGCAATACCCAAACGCAAGCGCAATATCTTACAACTAATACAAGTCTTAAAGTTAGAGTAGACTTCGCTAAACACTGAAGGCGCCATTCAATGTTTAGTGATGCCTATGGCGGTCCGTCCCGATCGTTCACGTTCAACGCGCGGGAGCGGACTGCGAGCCGGCTCTGGCCGGGCCCCCTTATATCCCCACCGGGGCTGCCACGCCCAGGATATCAGGGGTGGGGGAGGGGGTGGGGGTGGGGGTGGGGGTGGGGGTGGGGGTGGGGTGGGGGGGGGGCTCGCACTTTTTGTCGGGGGGGGGGGGGGTCAGGTAAGTTAAGTAGGTCAAGGTCACCCACAACACTTGTACTCTAAGTGTTGGCTATACCCCCACCACAACTGGGTCCCTAGGCTGCACAACACCGCTTCGCCAGTATGTCTCCGGCTTCCATGCGGTGCGTCTCGCTGTTCTCTAGCTCTCTATATGTAAGTAATTTTACAAGTTCTGAATGTAGGTCACTACACTTTAACTCTGGGACGATATCGACTTGTAGTATTTCAGTGTTTTGACTCAAGGTCATCACACTTTAACTCTAGCACATCGGTTATCGTACCAGAGGTGCTCAATAACCTAACTTGTAATGTTTAGGGTGGCGTTTGCACGCCACGTGGTATCGCCATGAGTGTCCAGTCCAAGTTTTAAGTTAAATTAATTTTACTGTAATCTTTTCCATTTCCGCTTCGTTTTGCCAAAGTATAAGGTGTCGCTTAATAAAGTGGTATTTCTCTAAAGTTATAGGAGATTGCAGGGATACAATTAGTTTATTTAGGAGACTCTTCATCTTGGAGTTTAACACAATTTCCACTTTGACTTTGCTTCCTCGGCTCTCACAGCCTAAGCTGTACAGAAATGTTTCTTCTAGTGCCAACTCGGGCCAAGAGAACAGTGTGTTGACTGTAGGACAGCTCATGGTGAAGTGATGCGATACTCCAGCGTACCACCTCACCTTCCCCCACCACTGTGACCTTCCCCCACTCCTGCTGTTTCCCCCACCTCTTTTCCCTTGACTCATGCGCTACAAGCAGTCTCTCAGTATTGTGCAGACTTTTGTGAGGGGAAGCCATGTCGCGGGACGCTTTAGGTAAGAAACTTAGCCGTGTTAAGACTTTATTAGTGGCTCACTGTCCACCACTCAAAGTTAAGAAGGTTTCGACTTTAGCTAAGTGGCGCAAACTGTTGCGTGGACACCCTAGGTTTTATACCAAACAGACTAATGTCAGTTTTACTGATGAAGATTTGTTTAAAATATTGGATGAAATGACTTTTCCTTGCAAAATTCAGTTAGTTACTCCCATTCCTGACAGTTTAGAGTCTTAGTCTCTCAAGCCGATATACCTAGAGTACACAGAGCCTGACAGTCAGTCACTCGGTGGCTGTCGGGTGCGCATCGGTGTCGGCGCTCCGTTGTTAGGTTTTCAAGGTCACAGTAATATGAAATTGTTGGTGTTGTGCTGGTTCAAGGTCACCTGAGGGATAACCGATTGCCCATTTAGGCAGAGTCATGTCAGAAACTCGAGTTTAACTTGGCACTTTTGCCGTTTCTCGTCGAAAATTCGCTCCAAGTGGTCAAGGTCACGGGGACTCGGACTGAAACTCGGAGCGTAGTGCGAGAAACGGCAAAAGTGCCAAAAAATTTTAAGTTTCGGCATGACCTTGACCTTAGTGGCGTCGGTGACGTCATTTTGATGACGTAAGGGGTGATGACGTCATCAGCACGTCATTTCTGTGACGTCATGGGTATGACGTCATCGAAATGACGTCATTGGTGATGACGTCATCGATGACGCAATCGATGACGTCATCGATGACGTCATCGGTGAGGTCATTGACCTCGATGACGTCATCCCTCAGGTGACCTTGAACTGGGCCAGCACCAACAATTTCACACTACTAATGTGATAGTCGAAGTAATTATTTCGATCATCACAATGTGTTGGGTTATTAAATGGCATATAGCCCTTGTTATCCTGCCTCAGAGTTTGACTTTTCTTATTTAAGTATGTTGTAGTAGTGAAAACATGGAACGGAATAAAATTAAAACTCATTCTATATTGCTGCAGTATTTTTACTTTCTCCCCCTATACCATAGTATATGGAGAAAGTATTGTTTTCGTCAAAATTTTCGAATTTGAGTTGTTGGTGGATTTATCCATTATGGTTCCCCCTGAGTCCAAAAAAGTGGTTTTCGGAGTGATGTCTGTGTGTGTGTGTGTGTGTGTGTGTGTGTGTGTGTGTGTGTGTGTGTGTGTGTGTGTGTGTGTGTGTGTGTGTGTGTGTGTGTGTGTAAGGATGTAAACAGAGCTAGAGAATGCCCTAATGGTCCGATTTTAATGAAATTTGGTATATAGGTCCAAATCCACGATAATTCCAGGCGTTTTTTTTTCATTTTTTTGAATTTTGGATTTTTAAGGGTATTTTACCCCCAAAAACCCGCAAAAATCGTCAAAAATCAAAATTTCTCAAAAACGGCTCTAACGATTTTGATTAAAATTTTGTGGTTTATTAAGCTTAAAATGGTGGATAAAATGACACCACCCGCATCTCTGAGAAAATGCGCGTTCAAAAGTTATGGAGTAAAAAGTGTTTAAAAATCATTTTTTTTTATTTTCAAAATAGCTGTTGTCTCAAAATAAATTTTACTTATCACCATTAAATCAAGCTCAAAAAACTAAATAATCCAGTACTTTAAATTATTGCTCTACGTCAAGTGGTTGAGGAGAAAATACAATTTTTCGTTTAGCGGTAAACGCAGTACGTTGTTAAAAGTCACAGATGCGCGTAGGGTCAAGCTCGCGCTGCTCAGCTGGTAGCTATCCGACAGAGTCATCTAGACATTAATGTTTAAAGCTTTTAACACATGTTTTTATATTGTTGGGAGAAAGTATGTGTCAGTTATCTGATACCGTTTATTTTTTTTTACCAAAGTTTGATATTTTGTTATGTATTATTTAACTAACAAGCCCACCTCTCAACAGATGAGCAATAAAACTCTCAGCTGATGTTTTTTTAGCTTGCATTGACATTTATTTGTTGACTATGATAGTTTTGATGCGTTGATAAAAGCTCGAAAAACTCTATAAAATGTGTTTTCTAATGGAAGTGGTCCAACACCAAAAATTAGTAAGTTTCCTTATATTCATAAGTTTACTCGTTACTCTGTACCAAAAGATCGATGTGGTCAAACAAGGTTTGGTCGATCTCAACGGTAAATGCGAGCACAATATAGATTCTTACGCGAACTCGTTGATCACTCTGAAGAATACTGTTGATATTATGAGAAAGCAACTTCGAGAAACTGAGTCCAAACTGAAGAAGGCTGCAGAAGAATTTGCGCTCTACAAAGCTGACAAGACCGGGCTAGTCGATTATGCTTATAGAGGAAGAGTGACAGCGACGGGAGGCACGGAGACGTACGAATCTGAAGGGCTTTCCTTGATCGGCGTGCCTATCTGCGGCCAGACCTACCTGGAGGGTCGGATCGTGGAGGCCGCCGTCATGCCCGGGGACTGCTGGCCCTTCAAAGGTCAACAAGGGTCGGCGGTGATAGAGCTCACCGACGAGGTGACCGTGAGCAGAGTCACTGTGGAGCACGCGCCCAAGGAGCTGCTGCCCAACGGCACCGCCTCCGCGCCCAGGGACTTCTCCCTGCTGGGCTTGGCGGGGGACGAGCAAGGCAGTGGCAACGCCAACGGCAACGGCAATGGCAACACCCACTTCTTCGGCAGGTTCACGTACAACGCGAGCGCCGCCGAGGTTCAGACGTTCGACGTGCAGATCCCCAGCGACAAGTCCTTCGCCAAGGTGGAGGTGCAGTTCCACTCCAACCATGGTCATCCGGAGTTCACCTGCGTCTACCGGGTCAGGGTACACGGCGAGCCGAGGCGGGGCAACGCCTGACGTCTGGCGTGGATTACGGATGAAGGTTTTGCAGTTAGCATACCTTTTATTACACCCTACACAATTACCAAGGTCAAAAACAATTCCAGGAGTATACTTATAGAAAATTAAAAGATAACCTTATCCTCAATGTCTGGATGTAAAAGTTTAAAATAGTTTGTAAAATATTTCTACTAACATAATAATAAAGAGTTTAAACAAAAACAAGTTTTTTTTACTCTGCAATGTTAATGTGATAATTTAAATAAGGTAGTCAAGGAATTTTAGTTACAGAAAATGATTTTTCAGTCAAACCGATTCAGAACGTTAAGAACTTAACAACTAACTTATTAAAGTATGTTTTTTTTTTGTTCTTTTAGAACACTGTTATGATTTAATACAGCATCGGGTCTCTCTGGTAAAAAAGTTAAGCTATACTGCTTAAGGGAAAACCTGAAAACGTGTTATCATTCCCTACACTTCACTTTTCAATTTTCCAGGTATTTTTATTTTATAGGCAGGCTTAAAGGCAATAAATATCATTATCATTAAATATCACTTAAATCACCTCTTGAGGACCACTAGCTTACGTTTGCCCAAAATAACAAAATAAATGTTAGGCAATGCTTACCTATAGACTTAAAATGTAAACTAAAACATAAAATTTCATCAGTTTACTTTACCATGGTAATATCATTGGCATATTTTGATTGTATTTATCTGTTAATCCTCCAAAACTACAATTTCTCAAAGTGAACAAAGACAAATTAATTTGAGTTTCATTAATCTATCATACTTTATTATACAGCCATTTTATGAAAACGTGTAAATTTGAAAATATGAAGCCTTAAAAATTAGATTCACAAATATACTGTTGAGAATACATAAATTTTCAAAACTTTAAAACTTGACCATATGCATTTCAAGGATTGATTCTTTCTGAAGTATTTGAGACAGGATTCTTTCTGAAGTATTTGAGACAGTAGGTAGTGTATAGAGTGTCGTTTGTCCACTATACCCCCTCACACGTCAGGCGTTGCCCCGCCTCGGCTCGCCGTGTACCCTGACCCGGTAGACGCAGGTGAACTCCGGATGACCATGGTTGGAGTGAAACTGCACTTCCACCTTGGCGAAGGACTTGTCGCTGGGGATCTGCACGTCGAACGTCTGCACCTCGGCGGCGCTCGCGTTGTAAGTGAACCTGCCGAAGAAGTGGGTGTTGCCATTGCCGTTGCCGTTGGCGTTGCCACTGCCTTGCTCGTCCCCCGCCAAGCCCAGCAGGGAGAAGTCCCTGGGCGCGGAGGAGGTGCCGTTGGGCAGCAGCTCCTTGGGCGCGTGCTCTAGAGTGACTCTGCTGATGGTGACCTCGTCGGTGAGCTCTATCATGGCCGACCCTTGTTGACCCTTGAAGGGCCAGCAGTCCCCGGGCATGACGGCGGGCCTCCACGATCCTGCCCTCCAGGTAGGTCTGGCCGCAGATAGGCACGCCGATCAAGGAAAGCCCTTCAGATTCGTACGTCTCCGTGCCTCCCGTCGCTGTGACTCTCCCTCTAAAAGCGTAGTCGACTAGCCCGGTCTTGTCAGCTTTGTAGAGCTCAAATTCTTTTACAGTCTTCCTCAGTTTTGCCTCGGCATCTTCCAGGTCATCAATCAGCCCATGGACTGTAGTCGTCAAAGTTTTCATCGCCTTCAAACACAGATCTACGTTGTGGTCGTATTTTCCGTTGATATCTCTTAGGCCTTGTTTCACCACATCGATTCTTTCGTATAAAATAAGGAAGAAACATCCTAATATGAGGAAAACACCTATTTTTTGGTTGTGGATTGGTTCTGGGTCTGGAATAAAACACATTTTTTTATGAAACGACGATGAACATTTTTATTGATTTTTTGCTTTGTTGATTGTTAACAGAACAAACAGCTGTCATAGTATACTTGAGTACATCCATGTAGTACCAAGGTTCAGCTGAGAGTCTTTCTAACAAAACCTGCTTGGTGGTGAACGGGTAGCCCATTAAAAAGTATATAGTGTATTTGTTGCTCGAAATCGAGCAATTAATTTTGATACAACACTAAAGTTACATTTAGGCCCCCCATACACGTAACGATCGGTCGACGACCGGCGAACCACGACGGATCGCAACAGATCGGTCTCTGAAGAGTGATTCCCCACACACGTGACGATCGGTCGACGACCGGCGAACCACGACCGATTGGAACAAATCGGAACCCTTTACTTTAAATTAAACAACAACCTACACAAACTATATAACAACTAACTAAAATAACACTTCACTTTAAACTAAACAACTACCTATTCAAACTATATAACAACTAACTTAACCTCTGTGAAAAACTGAGCCCAGCAAAAAGTAGGGTTATGTCTCTATGCATGAACAAATTCACAATGAGCTCGCGGGGCGGGCTCACTCTGGGCCTTCCGTCCGTCGTCGACCGATCTGAAGCGTCCCCACACACGCAACGATCCGTCGCACGTCGAGGCTGGTCGGACGCGGTCGGACGACGACTGATGGGATTCTCATCAGTCGTCGTCCGACCAAAATCGTCGTCAATCGGTCGGAAGCGTCCCCATACGGCCGGCCGCACACTGCATCGAACGCGACACGACACGACACGACAATTTCTGTTTTGTTTTGTTCTGTTTTGTCGGATGCGCGAAAAAACATCGTCCGACACGACAAAACACGACGGCTTCCTACGACCCCTCAACCCGTCTATTTCACTGATTAACCTGTGACTATATTATTTCACTGTGATTATTGCCTGATACATCAATCTCTTGCCCTATGTCATTCCAAATTTTTTAGTTAACATCGACCTTGTGATGCTCTTTCAAAGTAGAGTTGTAAATAGGCGGGTTGTTTTGAATTAAAAACAATAGTTTGTCCACATCCACGGCCGCACTGTCTTCACTAATTTTCACTTCAACTTCCCAAGCAAGCAAAGCAAAAATCCTGCGTACACGTTCCGTAGATTACATGTGTTTCTGGAGAGGGAGAGGGAGGAAGGATTCGCAACGCATGCGCAGAGCTGGATTCTCTGAGTTTGTCTGATAGCGTTTTGTCATAAAACGAAATTTTCAGTACCTTCGCCAGACAAGGAAAAAACGCCTTAAGGCGTTTTATCGTCGTGTCGTGTTTTGTTCGATGTAGTATGCGTCAGCTTCATTTAAACTCATACAAACTGAGCCGTATAAAACGCCTTAAGTCAAAATGTCTTGTCGTGTCGTGTCGTGTTCGATGCAGTGTGCGGCAGGCCTACACGTGGCCCATGTTATACGGGCAGCTAAAACGCGACGTATAAAACGCTGACGCTGGACATAAAAAACGTAGCAGTTATACGAGCATCAATAACGTCGCGTCGCCGACGCACACGCTCGGTGGGTGGAGCTGTTACACGAGCGGGAAAAACGCCGCGGCAATTACCGAGTGAGCCCGAAATTGATGGTGGGGGGAGGAAGCAGATCTGCCACGGCAAAGCTGCCCGTATAACACCGACACGCGTCATGGCTGCCGCGTCTTTGCTGCCTGTTTACCGGTCCGGACGCGTAAAACACGTCGACGCTGAGTTTACCGGGCAAGACGCGGCAGCTAAAACGCTCGTATAGTTGCACACCACGCAAGTCCATTATCCCGCTAGGCTTGACGTCGACGCGACGTAAAAGCTGCCGCGCTTTTGCTGCCCGTATAACATGGGCCTAACGATCCGTCGCACGACGAGGTCCGTTCGGATGGATCTGACGGACCGATCGTTACGTGTATGGGGGGCCTTAGTTCTAAATCAATGATAACCTCGTTTTATCCGACTAATCCAATATTGTGAATATCAGTGATCACCAATAAACTACATGAATTTACAGCTGCAAATTACTAGGTGTTTAAAATTTTCGATCCCATCCTAATTTCATTCTAATGCGAACATTTCAAATTCAATTTATGAATAGTGCCTTTATTTTAAGTCCGATTCTCATCAATTTTTTGCGGAAACAACTACAGACCAAGTCCTATCCAACGACACAAAAAACTTGAAAATCGGTTGAGAATTAACTGTAGAAGGAGTTCTCTTAACAAAACAAGCCTTTAGCGTGTTAAATAAGTATAGATATCCAACTGCATTGACTCAACTGTACTATCCACCATGCTTCACTATTATGTATGATGGCTTTATATACACCGATTATAATCACTAAAAATTTTAAATTACTTGCTTAGAAAACAAAGTAGAAAAGCAATTTGTTTTAAGTGATTTTTTACAATGTCCAAGTGTTTGCCAGCAGGAAGGTCGCCTCGACGATTCCTCATCAGGTCTACAGTCTGACATTATCCCTGCTCGTTCCCCCGGGACGGCCCACCTTAACTCTCTCCGTCCCATTGTCCCTTCCCATATCGAGTTATCCTTTTTCGTGTCAATATAGGCTCTAGAAATAACAATTCCTCTCCGATCCATCGTCTTTTTTCTCTATCTCTGAATATACAAGGGATCGCAAATATTATCTCGAGTATTCTTCCCTTTTTAAAGAGCTTCTTTTAGGAAAGAAATATTGTAGTTCTAAATTTTCAATTTTATTTACCGTATTGCGAGGCTTTGTAAATTATGATGTGCGTTTAGGATCTTAAAATGTCTTTTCACTTGTTTTTTATAGTGAAAATGTTTATACTTTCAGCCATATCTAGTGTTCGATATGCACATTGTATTTTATTATAACTCGTTTTATAAAGATTTTCAGTAATTCATTTTTCTATCAATTCACCAGCCACAGTTATTCAATCTAATTGGCTGATTTTATTAGCAAAGTATTTGTTTGACTGATGATATTTTGCCATTACTTATTTTGCCATTAAATCTGTATGTTTGTGGAAAGTAATATTTAATACTCTAAATATTCTATTTGCCATGTTGATAAATATTACATTTTACATGCCCATGTCATAAATAAACAGTTAAACAGACAAAAATAATAATTTTCAAACAAACATCTTATTTCAGTCTGACTACAATATTTGACAGAGGAATATGTGTTACAAATTGACAGTTCCCTTGATTCTTTTCTGGAGGTTGTAGAGTATTTGTGCATTTTGAGATTCATTAGAAGCGAGTTAATCATCATAAATGCGAGTAAAATATGTGATTTCTGAAGACAGTAGTTGATTGACGAGGTACATTTAATGTGCAATCTAACTTACTTCTTGGGTTGTATGTTTGGGGTCAGGAAATAGAATCTTGAAATTAGTGAAATTCTTTCACATAAAAGACAAATTTTACAGAATACAGAATTTAACAGAAAAAGGACTGTCTCAACAAAATTGTTTTTTTTTTTTCTATTACATGAATGCCTTTTTTGAAAATCAAATACGGTTTTTGTTTTTATTTCTATCGACACTTGTAATCGGAACTCCTTCTGAAATTTTCAGTTGACTTTCTAGTTTTTGGTGTTATTGAGTAGGGCTTGGTCTATAGTTATTTCCGACTAATTTTGATAAGAATTGGGCTTAGAATAAAGACGCAATCCTCAATTTAAATTTAAAAATTTCTCATTACTAGAGATAACCTAATGGCCGAAATTCGACCACTATTTAAGTTGATCTGGACTCCGGACCGTCTGGAAATTAGTGAATAAAATATTTAACCTCTGAAACCTCTGTTCTTTGTGATTTGCTAGCATTTGTTATTACAACAGGTGTTTAATGATTCACCCAATCAACCCTTCTTCCATAAAATTAGCATTTCAACTTTGAAAGCGTGTAGGGCATACCCATGGGTGCCGATGTGAATTATAATGTGATTCTGCTCATCTACAAGCCACTACCTTTCGAGCAATATGCGCGGATTTCTCCTGCGATACACACGAGCTGAGAAAAAAGAGGAAAAGAAAACATGCTTGACTATTTAATATAGATTGGCTTTGATTTGAACATTTCAAACATATGTTACTGTACAGCTGTAAATACGTATATTTTATGGTGACACTGGTAATCAATGGTCGGGTTCACGTTCATCCACCGCAATCCACCGCAATCGTCAGTCGGTGGATTTTTTTGCGGTTAGCAAAAAAGGCAAGTGAACATCAACAGTCAATTCCGGTATGGGTTCATAAGACGGCAGCAAAATGACGTCACTAGCATCCACCGGGATTTATCACGTGACCATTGGGATTTGTCACGTGATTATCTAAATCCCGGTTGCGGTGGATGCGGTTGATGAACGTAAACCCGACTATGTTATGTAGAACAAACCATGGTAGGTCACACAAACCGCTGAATGAGGCGGTCCTGCACCTGATGTTGTTTATCTTGACACATGAGTGGTTTGGAATATTATAAAAGGTGCAACTTTTACTTCATAGATTTTGTTTATGTTTTTGTCGATGTCATATACCTCCTTCTTATTGTATATTTCTTGCTGGTAATCACAATATTCACTTGTTTGGGTGTAATTGATTTAGTACTAAACTTGACATTTTTTAGCAATGTCGTAACATTCCAAAATAAATTGCTTGATTTCGAGCGGCAAGAACACTAGTTCAATCAATTGTTTACAACTGAGAAAAATGCAATATACGTATGTAATGGTATAACAGTTTTATCATTATGAAGTATGAATCATACTTAAATAACTATATAACACATAATGTAAGTAATAATCTAACGTATCCAAAAAATCATGAATGTATGTTTCACCATGTCAAATAAGTATGTTTCAATTATTTCGTATAAATTCATGAAACATACCTAATACCAGTGAAACACGATTTTATGATATTTGTAATGGTGAAACATACTCCTAATAAAGTTTAAGTCCTAAAACGGTGACGTCATCGTTAGTGACATCATATCAGTTTTCCGTCGAAACCGTGTTACACACTTATTAACTGACTTGAAAGTATGTAACTTACTTGTGGTGAGACTAAAATTATGCATTTTACTTAAATCTGTACTGAACACAATTATAAAATGCAATAAGTAATAAACATCATTAACAAGGAAAATAAGTATGTAACCACAGTTTGTCTTTCTCTCAGTCTGTGTCAGTCTGCAGTGAATTCGTGTAGTGACAGCTTCGTCGTGCCGCGCCGGTCGGTCAGTGTTTTCATAGGTGTTGGGCGTGTTTTCACGGTTTGGTGTTGTGTTTGTGTTTGTGTGTAGCTGTGAAAAAAAAAACGCTTTCAAATCATACACTGGAAATGAGCAGTTTTGTAAGTGTATATAATACATGTTTAATAAATATTTTCTTTTAAATTCATTTACTGTATTTTATTTTTGCCTACACCTCCATAGCTATTTAATTTTTATCTTATCTAGATTTTTTTAAAATAGCATTAACCCGTTATAAATGAGAAAAAAATAAAAGTTAAACTGTGATTTGTTATATTTTTTCCCAATTCTATTGTAATTGTTAAGTACCGTAGTGGGAGGGAAAGACTTGAATAAGGTTTGATATTTATTCATAACCGTTCAGGTTAGATCTCTGTAGGCTGTATTATATTTGACTGATGTAAAATTGTTTTTATTAAAAAAAACCGTAAAAATATAATGGTTTCAGGATGTAAAACTGAGCATCACATGACATAGCATTAAAATTACATTAGTCAAAATCAGAAATAAAACATACATCCAAAAATATTCATATTTCAAGTTTTGAAACAGCTTGTCTGCCACTTAACTTTTAAAAATAATATAAAGGTGGGATAGTATTCTAATTTTGGTGTATTTGTAGTATCTTATAACTTGGCTTCATACACAACAAAGCATCTGTATGATACTTAGATAAAATAGTAAATGCCATGTAATACAGTCGAAGTAAAACAATCACATTTCCGGACTTAATTTGAAAAAGTATTTTTCCTTAACGGTCAACTACAAAATGTACGCAAAAGCATGAGCCAACATGATGAAACATATTTACAGTAAGTATGTTTCATTTAGTGACAAGTAGGTAACGTACGACAAAGATTAGTTCATCTTTATGAAACACAATTACTATAAATATGTCTCATATAATTGGAAGTACTGTAAGTTACATACGTCAAACGAAAAACTATAATGATGAAACACCATTACAATAAGTATGTTTCATGTATAGTTTCAAGTACGTTACATGCGACCAAGAATAATTAATCAGGATAAAACATAGTTACAATAAGTATGTTTCATACAGTGGAAAATAAGTAACATACGGCAAAAACTAAATCATCAGTATAAAAAAACCATTACAATAAGTATGTTTCATGTGTTGGCAAAGAAGTTACATACAACAAAGAATGGTCCATGATGACTGATCATCTTTATAATACGTATGTTTCATACAGTGGTAAGTAACTTGCAGTGACGTCACACAGTGTGACGTCATTAAACTACTGCCGGACTGTACGTATGTTACTTACTTATGCATTTAGAATGTCTGAACATACAGTAACATACTTATAGCATTAAGTAATGAAAAAGCCACTATTTAAGAGTGTTTCGTCATTTTTTAAATATGTTTCAACACCTTTTTTCTCTCAGTGAAAAACCCAATTAGCATCTCATTCTGCGGCACATCTGTGACAACCTCCCCACGGTGTCCACTCCTTCCCCGCACCACTTTCTCGTTGTAACCTATATATCTACTATATCCTCTCCCTCCCAGCACCCTATTCCTATCCCCTGGCCGACCCGTTATGATATGATGAAGCCATCCGTTCCCAGAGCGGCTGGGGTGTTACTGACGGAATAATTCCGTCATCAAAAGTCCATCTGCGCTAAGCCGCCACAATTAGGCCAATGCTGCGGGCACGATTCACTTAGCCCTCTTGTTATGAATACGGTCATTAATTGTCCACTGGTGATTTATCATTACGCGGGCTATAATCAGGGAGTTGTAAAGTATCGCGGTTGGATCACGAATCCTCGCCACGCGCCGCCGCGCAGCCACCGCCGCATACCGGCGGCTCTGGAGGTCTTTGAAGCAGCCACCGCCGCATACCGGCGGCTCTGGAGGTCTTTGGAGCAGCCACCACCGCATACCGGCGGCTCTGGAGGTCTTTGGAGCAGCCACCGCCGCATACCGGCGGCTCTGGAGGTCTTTGGAGCAGCCACCGCCGCATACCGGCGGCTCTGGAGGTCTTTGGAGCAGCCACCGCCGCATACCGGCGGCTCTGGAGGTCTTTGGAGCAGCCACCGCCACATACCGGTGGCTCTGGAGGTCTTTGGAGCAGCCACCGCCACATACCGGCGGCTCTGGAGGTCTTTGGAGCAGCCACCGCCACATACCGGCGGCTCTGGAGGTCTTTGGAGCAGCCACCGCCACATACCGGCGGCTCTGGAGGTCTTTGGAGCAGCCACCGCCGCATACCGGCGGCTCTGGAGGTCTTTGGAGCAGCCACCACCGCATACCGGCGGCTCTGGAGGTCTTTGGAGCAGCCACCGCCGCATACCGGCGGCTCTGGAGGTCTTTGGAGCAGCCACCGCCGCATACCGGCGGCTCTGGAGGTCTTTGGAGCAGTCACCGCCGCATACCGGCGGCTCTGGAGGTCTTTGGAGCAGCCACCGCCACATACCGGTGGCTCTGGAGGTCTTTGGAGCAGCCACCACCACATACCGGCGGCTCTGGAGGTCTTTGGAGCAGCCACCGCCACATACCGGCGGCTCTGGAGGTCTTTGGAGCAGCCACCGCCGCATACCGGCGGCTCTGGAGGTCTTTGGAGCAGCCACCGCCGCATACCGGCGGCTCTATTATGGAGGTCTTTGGAGCAGCCACCGCCACATGCCGCTTTGAAAGGCTTTGGGATAGCTTTTATCACATAACTTTCCTTTTGAGGTCTTTGTAGGAGCCACCGCCACCACCTAGCGGTGGCTCTGGAGGTCTTTGGAGCAGCCACCCCCACATGCCAGCCACTCCAAAGGTCTTTGGGTAAGTTAGCGTTGCCTTTGTAAACTTTACAAGTCTTTGAAATAGCCAGCACAGCATTCCGACGGCTTTGAATGTCTTTGGGACAGTCATACTAAGCACCAACATACCAACATACTAGCTGCTTTGGAGTTCTTAGAATTTCGTTCCGGAAGTGGCAATTTCTGCCCTGCATTCCAGTTGCTCGGAATGAATTTGTGTTTTCATTCGGAAGTCTTTGCTACTTCTGCTCTGCAACCGTGCGCTCTGGTGGTCTTTAGATTTTGTTCGTGATGTCTTTGCCAAAACCACATCCCACTGATATGTACACCAGACTTAGGTCAAAATCTTTCTTTTCGAAAGCCACCTCATATCCTCTGCTCATCGTGCAAAGTGCTTTTGATGATCCGATTTCGTTTCGGAAGTCTTTGTCACGTCGTGGTAGCCACTACTACGAATTCGATGTCTTACTTCTTCGCGTTTTACTTCCAGGATGCTGCTACTCATGGCTCGGCAAACAATCATTCTCACCAGATATCTAAAAGAAGAACAACACATTGGAAGATTAACACATAACTAAATAATAATTAATTACAAATTTTATTCAAAATATACTTTTACGTTTCAATTTTTTTTATTACATTACGTTAGGTATGGGGTTTTCACAATTTTCCCTCAATCGCCTTCAAATAAAACGTAGTTCGTTTCGGTTATTCTTTTCAAATTCTCAATTTTTGTATCATAAGCAAATTCCAACGGATATATAAACAATATACGTATATTGCATTTTTTCAAAATTGAGCATTTAAAATCAATTGTACAAATAAAAATCGAAAAAATATGCAAAATTTACGTGGGGAGGATGTTAAAAGGTATTACATGTTATACAAGTAAACATATTTTATTAATTCAACAATCTCTTCTGTCGCCCCCACAACGGACCGTTAACCGATCCCAACTCATCACAATCACATCACAGCACATCGTCCCCTCCTGCCCTTCACAACAGATTTCCTGCAGATCGATTCGATTGTGACAAGGAGCTATCGAGATGATTGACCAGTGTTGGGTCACTCCACGCGATTGGTACTTTATACGCCTTTGGACGGCTCAACCCCACTCGGCGGTCTTTGTGTCGGCGTCCATTCCAATAAAACAGTTAACGCAACCATTTCCTCCTTGAATGCCTCAAATCGGAGCCCCTTTGCATATCAAATCCAGCCCTCCTTTCATATGTTCCCGTCAATTTCCTGATCCTCGGAAAGGACTTTGGTTGTGATTTAACGTTTACGTGTTGAATCGCCTTCCGGAACGCTTTGAAAGGTGGACTTTGGTTTGTACTTGGTAGATCGTGATGTAAATCAAGTATTTTATTTGATTTTGTATGTATTTTTATTGTATTTTAAAGAGAAAAATATTTACAACAATTTTTTTTTTTTTTGGGACAAATTAGTATTCGTAAACACAGGCTATAAACTATTAAATAGATTATTTTATCAGAAGATTCTGCTGTCACTATGTTGAAAAATTAAATCATTATCAGTTTTCAACAAAAATCGTCAAAAAATATTAATTCCTATAACAGGAAATCCCACCGATGTGTTTGTATTTTCATTAATTAAAAATCGTATCATACATCGTGGATTCACAAGAATTATTTTGCAGGTAATGTCCATGCGAATGTCTAGGGCTTATGTGTGTATGCCATATGTAAAGTGAAAGCTTCTTGTGCATTTTCAGGATCGATTTACTAAATAGTGTTTACTTTTCATGACTTACAGTGTATATAATAACACAGTGAGAAAAATAATTCATGTCTCATAAGATTTTTTAATTTATGAGAAGCATTTGGGCACCGTACTCGGCTGATGGAGTAGGTCTGACTGGATTTGTTTCTTTTAAAGCTTGGTTCTCCTTACTCTTTTCATTGTTGGAAGAAACTACAATTACTTAAATTTATCATTTTTATGCTAACAAAAAATTCAATAAAGGAGAACGTACTTTCCATATTCCCCAATAATTTTACTTAGTCAAACCTCGATATAACGAATCTCAAGGAACTGAACCTTAAATCCGTTATGGCGCTGGAGATTTATTATTGCGGATATTACTAAAGATTCGTTATGTTGTTGGTCAGTCTACTTGCTATGGAGGTGAAATTTACAATGCTTCTTTTGGAGAGTTCTTGGGGATTGAAAATCGTTGTCAAAGCATTTATTATACCGAAGTTCGTTATATATAGAGGTTTATATTTCCAAACTAAACACTACAGGAAACCTTTTCCACCAAATCCCAAAATAGCTTATCATGTCAAGAGTTTTTCATCAGACACTGCGATGTATAGTTTACTTCCCTACGGTGACACACCTCGCGCATCCGATATCACCCGTGTTACATCGACCGGGTGGAATCCGGGCTCATTGGCGATGATGCGATCGCCGCCGACTGTCCCCGGATGATTTACACCCTCGGCACACAAACCTGTAACTAAGAGGCTGATTTTATTACACAAATAACACCGGATCGCCGCCTCCGGATGATGTATGGCCGCTAATTAATGAGTTGATACCAACACCCGATAGCTGGACCGGACCCGGCACAGCGGCGGTCGAGCCGGACAATCCGGCGGGTGCTGCTATGGGGCGTGGTTATACAGTGTATACACATTGCAAACCCTACAGGGCAAAACGCACGCAATCAGATTTATTTAAATTTGGTGACTGATGTTTACACTGGACGCAACCACAAACCACTAAATTCCCGCACTCATCGCTCCGGTTGAGATGGGGTTATCACAAATGATGAAGTTTTACTTGAAAATGCAGAGTTTTACAAAGTGTTTTATGTGTTTAACGATAGAAAAATATACGTTCAGGAGTAAAAGGGATAGGGAAGTGGGAAATAAATTTGGACGTGCTTTACAAAGCTTAGGGAATCCCAAAATTTGCATATTCCTTTCCAAATTTGTATACTCTACATTACAAAAGTACAATGTACCAATTTGAAGGGTAATTTTAGAATTTTTAGGACCATCAGTTATAAAACTTTGATTGTTGTGAAGTTTTAAAGTTCCATCCCAGGTACCATAGGTATTCTTTTTTTATACTGGAGATATTAATGATTTCATATCAATGTTCTTAGCTCATAACAAGTGATTTTTAGTGCTGAAAGCAAACGCCGGTGAACTCGAACTCATGAATTCGTATAAAAACAAACACGGATGAATGTGATGGTTGTGTTTGTGCGAACAAGTTGCACGCAGTGACACGGCTCAGACTCTTCTATATAAAATTACTATGGAAGAAATTAAAAAAAACAATACCTATATGTCACGTCCAATAAACAATTCATTATAATCATTGGAAGGCACTTGGATTACATGCTCTGGTAATACAGTATATTTGTTATGACTGCATCTCCGACCGAGTTCGCTCAACTACAGTTTTAGTGACAATTAATTGCATCCAGTGTTCTATATCTTACACGACCAAAACCGGCTCAGAAAAAAATCTGGTTGAATGGCGAACAAATATCTCCTGGAATACCATCTCAAATATCTTACCAGAGTAATATCATATGAAACACCCTGGGCCGCATACCGAAACATTTTATGTCACACGTTGAATAGATTGGAAAACCTAAATGAACTAATGAGCTGAGATATATTAAATTAATTGTGTTACCTAGAAGAAAAACATTTCAAAAACACTATTTTTTTATGTGTCTGATTCGGACATGGTAGCCTATAAAAACCACGAAAGTAAGTCTCATGTAACAAATTTTAAATGCAATAATATCAAACACTTTGATTATTTGTAGATACGCACTTACGCACAAAACGCTTTACCTTGAATTTGTTTTTGTTTGTTTTTTTTTCTTTTTATTTATGTCTGGCTGTAGCTGGGGCATAAAAACCCTTCTTGACGACTTCTGGGATCACATAGGTTTAAGAGGCAGTATTATAGACATAGGTCTGACATACAAAACATTACAGCATGTCTTTGTATTGAAAATTGTCCAGAAACCAGACTGCAGAAGGTATGCCGGAAGTACATCCATTTCAAAGTTTTGATAATGTGATCTTGATCCAAATTTTGCCTACGGCTGCATGTTGACATCCACATCGTTGATTACTTTTTTACAAACACAAATTCATTGTGTTTTGGTATTGTTATATGAGAGATTTTTTCACTTTAATACATCTCAACTTTTTTATTCCTCGTGTGCCTTCCTCCAACTTGTATGTTTCCCATTATATTAGGATGACATTGTGGTCTGTATTCCTGCGAATATGCTGTGAGAGAATATTAAAAATGTTAAAACTTTATGTAACTCCATTTGGCACTTTAGAAGCTTGACGTTATTTATTGCACACAATAAACTAGGAGAATTAGCCCTCTACTGTAGAAGTTGAATAGAGCCACATGAATGAGCATTTCACACTCGATCGAGAGAACGTAACAATAAAGCAGCTTAATTGTCGAGGAAAGCCTGTTAATTAATCTGTGTATTGGACAAACTATTCAACCTTACACCAGTGTAACACCAGCCAACAGAACAGAGAGTTACCAACATACTTAATTGTTTGGAATAATTTTACAAAACTGTGCAAACCTTATTGCAACAGTGTATTTGTCTTAATGAAAGCAAACTATTTGTTTAGACCCATCTGGTTTGTTGTTAGAAATATTACTTTTAAAGGAGGTTTTTTATTTCACCCATGACCTTTTTGGTTCGACGTGTCATTGTGAGCACATAAATTAGCTTCAAACAAATCAAAAGTTTTGAGGTTGGACAATAGTAATAAATACTCAACGTTTCAGTCATTATTTTTTTAACTTGATCATGTTAGAGAATTTTATGCGCATTAAATTATAAATAGTGGGTAGTTAAATTGAAATTTTATAAAAAATATTGAAACATCGGTTGTTTGTTTCGAATTCTACCAACTTCTTCATAATCTTAAACAATAAACGTTAAATAACAATTGACGAAGAAAAATCATGCAGTATAGTTTTAAACAGCAATTAATTACTAAATTAGTCTTCTATCAATGACAAATTGCGAAATACAAACAAATCAATCACATTCCTCACTACGTCCCACTCACACGTATAAACATTGAGAAACATCTCCCCAGATTTGAAAACCGCTCAATGCCTAAGAAATCCCCACAATAGCTTCACTTCAGAGACGTGAACTTTCATTGTTTTGCGAGAAGAAAAGTGCTTTGTGAAAAGGCCAAGTGATAACTTGGCAACAAAGGAGAGAAGAGCGGCAGACAAACAGGCGATGAGAGACAGTAACAAGGAACGTCCGAGGAAATACGTTTTCCTGACACATCGTTCATCATCAGCGCTCCCTTGCTCAGCGTGAGTGTAGCATCAGCAATGCTGCAGCCGGGGCGGTCTGGCGATCAGAGGGGTACGTTATGTCTCTTGAGGACAATGTGGAACTTTGCATTTTATTTTAATTTTATTTTGACTGTATCTATGCCAGTTTTTTAACGTTTTGACGGGGAACGGTCCAAACCCCAGTCTTGTTACGGTACTATCTAACATCGACTAGTTGTTAGAAAGCATCATTAATTAATATCCCAATGACAAATGGCAACAGGGTCCGGAATCGAACCTTTAAAAAGCTACTAACTTTTCTCAGGATCGAACCGGCAACCTTTGGATTCAAAAGCGAGCACTATTACCACTCAGCTACCCAGCTAGTTAATATAATTTCAGTTTAAATAATTTCTGCATTGAAATTAATTTTAAAGAAAGTACAACGGTGAAAAATATTTGTAGCATCAGTTATTCAGCAAAATTCACATAAGTTTCTTCGCAACGTGCGTAAAAATCATAAGCTATAACTTACTAGTGTACTTATTGCCCTAAATCGAGCAATTTAATTTGAACTATGAGTAGTGTGTTTTGGTTACTTCTGGACCGGAAGTCGTGCCATCTGCCCGAGCAGCTGCTCGAGCAGATGGCGTCAGATGCTGGGGTGCAGATGGCGAGAGCATATGCCCTGAATTTGAAGTAGAATTGGGCATGAATTAAGAGTTAATTTAAAACTGAAATTTAACAGTTATAACTGGGGCTTGGAAAGTATGTCAAGGTCATCCAGAGTAAGTTTTAAAAAAGCCTATCCAACTACCACCAGAAATAGTTGAAAGTTGAACTAGTTGGTGATAGTGGGATAGGTTGAAGTAACTTTTGAATTTTATTTGTGAACATACAATTAATGTGCAACAGCAGAGTTTAAACAAGTTGAACTTTTGTGATGAACTACAGAGTTGTAAATGCAAACACCAACGACGATGAGAAGGTAAACGCAGAGTCCCCAGATGATGTATTTGAAAAGCTTGAACAAATGTAACATTTCGAATTGGTTTTCCCGTTCCATTTCCAATCGTTTAATTTCCAATTTCAATTTATCCTCTTCCATTCTAGTTATGAAGGGAACTTCATCCATCATATCCATCATGATTGTGTTAGTGTTTGAAATTTTAAAACAAGTGATGTTGATAGTTCAGAAGTCGAAGACGGAATGAGAAGTGAAAGGGAGAAATGTTAGTTAAATAAAGAAGTGGTGGGGGGAAGGATGAATTACAAAGAAGTGGTGGGGGAAAGAAGTTGCTCTTCATTATTACCATCAGTAGTGTCAGATGGTGCAGGAGTTAGATTTAGTAAACTGTCTTTGTCCAAACTTTCAACCTTATCACAAATAGGACAATCGTATGTTATTTCCAAATTCATTTTGATGGTTGTAAAATTATCTACAAGTTCTTGTAAAATATTAAAAATGTCTTGTAACTCTTCTTTAGAGTTTATTTCAAAACTAGAATTCATTCGGGCCAATGGAGAGTTGTTCATTATTGGAGAGTCGGTGATGGAATGAGGATCGGCGCATAGGGAGGGGGCTTATATAATGGTGACCTTGAGCAGGCGTCTAGGGAGGGGGGCTGTCTAGGGAGGGGGCTTTTATATGGGGAGCCTTGAGCTTATGATTGAATAAAATGTTTAGTTCTTCTTCTTCGTCTTTTAATTCAATTATTTGAACCGAAGTAGTTGTTTCATCCTCTTCACTTGATGAAGAAAACAATTCACCAGGATTTAAATATTGAACTACAATTCTGAACCATCTTATAGGATATTCGTCAATGATAGAAAGTAAGTTTTGAAACAATTCTTCCATCTCCTCCCTGTCAGTTATTATATGTTCAAACTTGATAAATTTGTTTTCCATGTTGTTAGTTAGAGTGTTGGAAGTGGAATGATTTAATATTATATAAAAATTAGAACTAGTGGTGGGGGAAATCTCAAGGTCATCCAAATGAAGTTTTAAAAAAGAGTGTAAAACTGAAATTACACATTTGATGGTTCTACAGGATCGGAATACCAATCTGACCTGTATTTACATCTTTTTATCATATGTGTACAAAAATCATCTTGATGAGAATTGGTGCGTTGACAATGAGCAAGATCGAGAGGGTGAAATTTGAAACATCTTTGAGGACAACATGTATGAAAATATCTTGATTTGTAAAGTTTCAAAGTTCGCAATTCCGGTGGCGGTAGTTGTTTTGTTTTGCATTTGCAGTAACAAGATCCGAAGAATTCGCATTTAGTACAAGCTAACCCATCCACCATCATTGGCCCTAAATCTGTACATTGTTGTTCACAACAGTAACGAGGTTTGTACTTGTATTTTTGCTCTTCCATGTTGACGCTGCGGAGTCCAGTGAAAGAATAAGAGTGTATAGTGTTAAATAGCGAGTTTTATGTACTGTGAAAAGTGGTGGGGGTAATTTCAAGGTCATCCAAATGGAGTTTTAAAAAATTATACCTTACAAGTGTAAGGATTATTAAAATTTAGGAAGTTTGTTTCTCTTTGTTTTCTTCAGACTTTTTATCTTTCTCAGCTTTAGCCATAGCAACTAGTTCTTCTATTGATAGTGGATGTACTTCAGGAAATTTTAAAATTAATTTAGCTTGGTATCCTTCTTTAGCTAATACATCTATATCTTTAGTCATTTGTTCAACAGTGTTGTAATCTTTTCCATAGATTTTTCCATCAAGTTGAATCATCATTCTGTACAACATTTTCTTAAATAGGTCTTGTCGTGGTGAGAGCTAAGAAGCGAATGATTATTTATACAAGTATCACATCCTTTTTATTAACTCACATTGATCACGTGATTCTTTAGTTGTAGCTTTGTCTGTCAAAAGTTATTCAACATTGGTAATACTTTTGGAACTTGATGTTATGTTGACCAGTTGGCGATGAAGAAGTTGTAGGTTGTGTAGAAATAAATATTTCATCATCGCAATATTTTGTTTTAGTGAACATCCTTGTATTAGTAGCACTAACATCAACAGTTAAGTGATAACCACCGGTAAGTAAAACTCGCATTTCGTTGGTTAAATCTTCGAGTTGTTCAAAAGTTGTTATGGTGTTAGTATCGTAAGATGCACACTTGACCTTTAGGGACATGTTGCAGTTTTATATTCAGGGATTAAGAGCGAGATGTGTACGGTATGAAAGGTAGCAGTAGACTGATGAATTTTGCAAGTACATTTCCCCTTTTATAATTATACAGAATTGGGTCAAGGTCATCCCGTGGAATTTTTAAAAAAAGCAACATATTGTAATGTACAAAGACATTACAATATGTTGCTTTTTTTATTTTTATTTTTTTTTGTTTTATATCATATTTATTGAAAAAACAAATACAAAGAAATATTTACAATGTTATGTACAAATTAATCAGTAGTAGGTGTTACATGAATTGTAAGTTCAGTAGAGTTGTTTCCACTGGGTCCATGTGATACCAAATAGAGTGCGCCGGGTTGAATTATACGAAGATCTTCATTTTGAAGTAGTTGTACGAAGCGCTTTGGTAAGAAGATCTGAAATTTTGCTTCATCACCAATTGTATAAGGTGCCTCGCTCAAAGTGCAATTTATAGCATCACCTACTGAAGTTTCCATTTTCTTAATAGTATGAATGATGTAGTGTTTTTCTTCTTTTAGTTCAGAACATTTCTTCGTAGGTAGAATTGATGATTTAGAATGAGCGTTGAACTGATCAACTAAACTTTGAAGTAAGTTCTGTGATGCCATATTGATGTTGTTGTTAATCTTCTTGTTAATAAGAATGTCCGTCGGAGATGTTGTCTCTTCGGAGGTTTGAGTAATACTCATGCTGTGTCATGGTAGCACTCTCACTTTTATAATCGACACTACCCCCACCAGTTTGTTGAAGGAAATTATTCAAGCGGTAGGCATTCTTTAAAGCGCACTGTGACCTTCGATGTTTAAAACTTTTTGATGAAATACAAAGTTCGTTGAAGTAGCATTGGAAATCTTTATCAATAATTGCATTAATCACTTCGTTGCTTGTAAATGATTGTATCCAATTTGCTTTTTCCAATCCCCTTGTGTAGATAATTTTAAACTCTTTGCAATAATGATTCATAATGTGCGGCATCATGTTATAATTAATGAAACCTTCATCCCATCTTAAGTTATGAAAATGTTTGTTCAACCATTTGTTTGTAACTTTCGCTTTAGTTGTTAGTCTATTAAATGGTACTGGAGGTTTAAACAAATAATGATAAACTACTGATGTGTTCATGTCCAAGATTACTAATTCTTTAATAATAAAATTACCATCATTTCCTCGAAAAGCTTGAAATTCAATTATACCTCTTTTAACTTCCATTATATGTGGCGCATTAGAAAACGAAACCCGTTTATTCATGATGAAGTCTTACTAACAACTGACTTAAAAATTGAATGAGCCGATGTTTATAACAGACAAGATTGTTCTTCTTCTTTCACTTCTTGTGCCACTTCATCAATATTAAAATTGGTGTGATAGTTGTTTAATTGTCTCCACATTTCAACTTCTTGAGGTATTCTATTAAAGATTGAAGTATCCACGGGACCGTATAAAATTGGAACAAAAGGTTTTTTGTCCAATGTATTAATTAGATAGTCTTTAATTATTGCACTTGAAAATATTAGTTGTTTCAAATATCTGGTGACGGGACCGGTAGTACAACTTAAAGTGTAAAATTCTTCTTTAGTGAAATATAATTTAACATTATGTGTGGTTAAATCTCTGAAGCGAACAATTTGTCCTCCACGATGTTTTACTATATCAACTTCAATATTTGATTCTAATAAACTTAATCTTGTTCTTCTTCCAAATGTGTTGTTACTTAAATAGCACTCTAAAAGATGTAAATGTTTCATGAGAGATTCCCAAGTAGTTTCACTGAAAGTAACCATTTTGTTTCCATGATTTAAAATAACAATTGGTGAATAATCCATTGATTTTAAAATTCCAACTGATATACTTTTTGTCATGCATGAAGAAATTGGGTAGATAATCCGAAGAAATACTTCTGTTAAAATATTGGTTGTAATGTTAACTTCAACCTTCTTCCTTTTTACTTCTTTTTCAGCTTTTTCTTCTTCTCTCTTTTTATGTTTGTTGAATTTTAGGAACTCGTCCATTTCTCGTTCAACTTGTTTTTCTATATCTGAACTATTATCATCCATTAGAGGTGTATTTTCTTCTCCGTTAGTAGAATTCATCTTGCGAATGATGTTTCCCATACGACGGTTGAAGATAGAATGAAGTTTCTACTAATTATTTTCTCGCTTTTATATTTTTCGTAAAATCCTTGAAATTTATACAATTACATAATTGTTTGTTTTCAACTTGTCTTTCACAAATGAAATTCTAACCTCAAAAATTAAAGCAGATAATTCTAACCTCAAAAATTTGCAGTTGTTATACAATTCTTCTTAAAGTACATTCTTCACAATTCCGGTCAGCGGTGTGTAAGTAACTATTTTATCATGTAGAATTAGACAGTATGCCGAAGTTCCATCCGCTACTGGTTCTTCAAATTCCATTTCAATTTTTATATCCACACTTGATGATTTTACCGATTCATTTTGTTTTGAACAATCGATTACAATTATTGGAGCCTTGGAATAATACTGGTCAGGTGATAATAGTGGTGTATTAGTCTTTCCATAATATGACGATTGAAATCTTGCATACATATCGTATAAAATGGAAAAACGTTTTTTGCTGAACATGACATTCAAATTGTCATAGGGAAAGAATTGAGAGTTTAGGAAAACTTTACAATTCTTTATTTTACAGTGATCAAATTGACCAGCATTTGCAGTGATAACATCTTTTCGCTTAGTTTGAAAACCGAGTATTATGTACCTTGCTCGTTCCAAGTAAGTTGATGTCTTGACGGTCCATGTTTGTCTTTCTGTCTGAGGTAGTGTAGGGTATTCATGAAATTCCCAACTTCGGAATGGCATCACAATATCACGGTCAGATTTTAACTTTCTCAATAATAGGATTCTATGTTCATCGGCCAATCTTACATGAGGTACTCTCCAAACAACTTTATCCAACTGTAGTTGCCATTCCAGTTTATCTTCCGTAGTTGCAGGGTCTGCAAGTATTAAGTCCTTATTAGTTGAAGATCTGAGTAATACTAATTCTTGTTTGACATTTATTATTACCCGTTTGTAATCTTCAGCGAATCCCAAAAGCAATCGTAAAGGTACATGAAAATCAAAGTGACCGTTGGAAGCTGGTGTTATAGTGTCTTTATCGGGGGCAACCCATCCGGCAGTGACTATTGAATTCTTCTCATGCGGTGTTAATGATGTTAATCCTTTCAATGTCGTTGTTAAACCAACCTTTTTTGTTGAATCAACCGTCACCCCTGATATTTCATATCTTATTTCATCAAAAAGATATGCCATCGGGTTATTTATAAAAGGAACTGTTGAAGCAGTTTTTCCATCCAATTTTAATACCTGTCCTTCGATGTACAAGTAACTTTCACACGGTAAAGTGTAAATATCTTGTTGTTGAATGGGGATCCTTATTTCATCGTTATTGTTTAATTTTGATGAAGTGTAAGGGTTGTGCGTGTGATATTCCTTCTCCCATAGTGTTTCGTCGAACGTTGGTCCTTGAGATATATCCAGGATATCCATCGCTGTTAAGTTTCAATCCAATCTTCTGTAGAAAACGAATGTTTTCCGATGTTAACTCTTCCAATGTCGAGGAGCTACTGAGCTCCCGACTCTTCCGTTGCGGTTTAAATGATAATCCCATGTTGACTTTTATGTTGCTGCTCTGATGTGTATCCGTATAGTAATTGTTTCTCCTCTAAAGTCAACACTATGACCGTCTTGATCCAATATGTTCAGTACGATGTCTGAAATGAAACTGGTGTTTAACGGTAGGTATATCAAGTTTTGTGGCTTCTCAACAATTTTAAAACCGGGAGCCACTGTTGGATAAAATGTATGTAAAATATGTTGATTAACTCCATCTCTATACGATCCGTGTATAATGTTGCACGTGACATCAATACTATTTACTTTCAATATTGTTACAGTTGAATCACCCGAATGAGTAGTTCCAGGAGTTAAGATTTTCTTTTTTGTATCTGTAAATCCAAGTAAACTGCCAATCGACTGTTCCAAGCTGACATCAATATAATATTTCGAAGTTATTTCTGCTTTTAAAGTATTATTGTTTCCTTTAACGGTGATATTGTCTTCTCCGAGTTGTTTCTGTAATAATTGGTTTATGTCATCAATTTCATATGCTCCAGTAGGAAATGTAATTATTTTCAATTCTGAGTATTTTCCTGCAGCATCCTTAGTTTCATAATAATGTAGTAAATTGTTTTTTCCTTCTGTAACATTAGGAATTGAATTGTAGGTAGTCAAATCAAGTAATGCCGCTTCCCATAATCTTTCCTTGGATAGACGCAATGCTGGGAACAGCGTACTTTTTAATGTGGATGAATTTCCACTCAGTGACACTGTATACGATGACATCTTAAAGCTGACTGACACTCTTCGCTAGAAACTCCAAACATAAATGCCCACATATTTCAGTATTGTTAGGTTGTTCTCTTTTGTAATTATAAAAAATGTTTTTGGAGTTTCGAAAATAATGTTGCAGTTCTTTTGGCGGTGGTAGATTGCCAAAACTGTCAAAGTAGTAAATGGTTTGTCCGAGTTTTTTATAGCATACCCAATGAGTGCCTGGACCATAGGTGGAATCCAAATTTACTATTCCACTTTCATTTTTCCATATTTTAGTTGGTAATGCATCTTTCATAAAAACTCCTCGAAAGAATGGTATTTTCAAACATTTTACATAATCATTTAACTGATGATTTGTTAAGGCTTTATTTGGAATTATCAATTGATTCTTCTTATTTAGTACACACGGTATGGTCTTAGGTATAAACCTGCTCCGTTTTTTACCATTTGCCAAACAGAAGTCTTCTTTACACTTGCCTTATGAGTTCTACGACGTCCTTTTTTAATGTTTCCACCTCTTTTGGGAGCGCCTCTCTTTGCAGGTCTTCCTCTGCGACGTCTTCCACCACCTAACTTTGCTTTTGTCTTCATGGCTGTAGTTACTGCCCAAGCTGCTGCTTTTTCTGCAATATTTGCGTCACTTGATTTTACTCTTTGCCAAGCTTTCTCCGCTAGAATTTTATCTGCTATTGATCTATTTGTTGAATCTTTATACTTTGAATATGCTATATCGTGTTCTTTGCAAGCTTGATCTAATTTATTAATTCCAGGATCTCCTCTTGCTAAACGTTTTGCCAACTTAGTTCCAGGTCCACAATATTGATAACCTCCGGGCAGATGTAATTCGTATGGTAAAGCGTCTATCGTTCGATTTACAACAGCACCAATTGGAATCCGTCTGAGCAGGGATAATGCAGCTGATGTTATACCACGTCCTCTCTTGCCGCTGTCTTGACGATGACTGAGCGATACGGTCTTCATTATGTTGTCTTATATAACTGGTGTGTTTACTCTACGAGATACTTTACATAAATGAATAACTTGTGCAAAATCTTTTATATTTAAAGACTTAGTTATTCAAATTAATTATATACTGATTTATGATTCTATTTTTAATCCAAGCTTCTCGTTCATCGGGTTGAATCACCACATGATTCGTTGTACTAGCTATATGATTGTGGGTATCAATAAGTAAATTACCCACTATTCTTATTAAACAATCTAAAGTTACAGCATCTTTTGGATGTTGAGGATCTTGTAACTGCATAATACGTTTATCATTACACGTGTAAGCTGTTGAATCACTTTTTGATGTTTTTATGACTTGTCCAATAGTAGCAGCATCATTTGAATCTTCGCCTGGTAAAATATTAATTATTTTCTTCATCTTTGCATCATATTTGGTCCCAAAGTGTTTATCCCAAGTTATTGTTTGTTTCATTGTAACACAATCATTTGCTTCGTAACCAGGATAAATATCTTTTATTCTTCTATTACGACCATTGTATGTACCTAATGTACCACCAGTAGCAATTAATGTTTGCACCATTAGAGGTACATCTGTATCTTTTATACCAAATCTTCCATTTGTTATTGTTTTACGTCCTGCATCCCATTCATCATTATTTCCTTGCATTAAATTAAACTTTTCATTTCCATGTATAAATTTATCTCCCCGCTTTAACACGGCATCTTCATTTTTTACAAAATTGGATGTTTCCTTTTTTAATTCTTTAGATAATTGTTCTATAGTAACAGCATCTTTTGGTTGAGAACCGAACTTTACATTTGACAACACTTTCCCATGACAATCGATTTCATCATCATCTTGTAAAATACAGTTGTCCTTGATATATTTCAGGTTTACAGCATCGCCGTCTTCCTTTGGGTATCCAATGTCATTTATAATAAATTTATAAAAAGAATATCCATGTTTAGTTTTTTCCGGTATTATAGAATGTAAATATTCTTTATTAACTGAATCTTTATCATTTTTGGGATTTCCCACGTTGGTTATTCTATAATTTCCAGCATCATATGTTTGTCCATCTTTTAAGTTGTTACCCCATTGCAATTTTAAAGTATTTGAAAGTTCAGATGATAAGTACTCTTTAGTAATTGCATCAGAACCTTCAGTTGGTTTACCAACATTAATTAATCTATGTGATTTAACATCGTAAGTATTCTTATGTAATTTTAATGATGTTGAAGTAGCTTCTTTTACTGTCTTCAAATTTGCTCCATCAGTATCTTCTTCTGGATCTTTAACTAGTTTTAAACGTTTATTACTTATGCTATAGTCACCTTCAGGTGTTTGCGGTAATCCACTTCTTTTTCTGTCTTCTCCAACTTGCACTCCTAAAGCGGAGTACCGTCCGAACTTGTCGACGCTCATGTTAGAACTGATACGTCTTATGCTTGCACCTCTTTTATATCCACGGACAATTATACGACTATACCGCGATTCCTAAGTTCATCAACTAGAGCCACCCATTCATTATTCAAACCTGTATGACCGGCTTCCATGGCTTCATGCAATAGTCTCATTCTATCAACCAATTTATTGATATCGTTGTAGTAAATCACATTCGTATTGTATAGATTTTTCATCAATCCTTTACCAGATGTTGAAGTATCTCCTTTACTCTTTTTACCATGTTGTTCAAGAAGTGATAAATCCATAAGTGATAAAGATTTTCTTTTCAGTGGTTGTCTCACCGCTGGTGCAGTACGTAATGTTGGCAATTTTCGTGGAGGAAACAACTTTTTTATAACGATGTTATATTTTGTTGCACGTGAACGATTAATCATTGCATCCTTTACATAGTTTCTTTTATGAGCGTTAGTATTTTGGAGAATCTCCTTAAAAACACTTAAATCTTTGGATGAATATCTTAGTGGTATGTTTTTAAAAATTAATTCATATAATCCTTTTGTTCCTTTATATCTATGCTCACCAATAATGATGTAATCGTCTTGTGTTATTTCAAGCTTTGAATCGCCAATCTTCAATTCATTCCCATCAATTCTTGCTCCGTATACGTGTGATCTACTCAAATTCGGGTTTGATTTCATATCATGTAGCATTTTCATTATATATTTTCTTCCAAGAGGTCCATGTTGTAATATATCGCTACTCAATTGAGTTAAATTTGGAATAGATTGTTCAGCTTCAGGTATTGGCTGTTCTTCTTCCTTTTCAACAATTGGTTCTTCTTCTTCTTTTGTTTCTTCTTGCTCACTAGCACTTGTATATGAATCATCATCTTCTTCTTTTTTTAATGCTTGTACTTCTTGTTTAGAAACTGGTAGTAAAACATCTCCTTCATAACGAGGTTTACCAATAGTTTCTGATATCTGTTTTAAAGGTTCCGTAATAGGTTTAAATGTAGTCTCTAGAAATTCTTCTCTTTCACTTAAACCCATCCTCAATGCACGATTCTTCATCCTAATAGAATCACTCAGTGATTTTATTTCTTTCAATAGTTTTTCTTGATTCACCATGTTTACACTGTGAAGTTCAACATGTAACTAGATGTAGCATCGGTAGTTCAACGCATAAATACAAATTTATCCAACCCTATACGATATCTACCATTTTTAATATCTTCTTCCTTCATAATAACGAGAAAGCTATATTTCTCATTCCATGCTTTGCCACACATCTCTTTAAATTTTTCAAATGGCATATCCGCATTTACATGATCATTATATATATGCTTTAAATTTGTTTCATCTTGCTTGAAGATGATCAACATATTTGCATTGTCTCTTATAAGTTGTTTTGGAATTTTACTGTATGTTTGACCAATATAAATGCTATCAATATTATGATGTCTTCCCATAGCAAAATAATTCCTTATTGTGTCATGATTTTCACAAGAAACATCGTCAAATATAAAAATAGAAAATGGTTTTGCTTCATTTGGTTGCATAATTGTTTCACTGGCATTAAACTTGTAAAAATTCACTTCAGGTACACTTGCAAGTACTTTATCCAATAATTGATATTTTGGTTGTTGCAATGATTTTGAAAAAATGTATATATTATTAAAACGCAATCCTTTAGGATTAGTTATAAGGTTAAAAACAACATTAGTTTTTCCACAATTTGAAGGACCAGTTATTAGACATCTTATCGTATTTGGTAGTAATTCACCATGTTTTCCATGATTTAACTTATCATTGTCAACTGTCAATTCATCAATGTTATTGATATTAAATCGATCTTTTTGTTGTACAATCTCCATCTTGTATAAAGGTTAAACACACAATGAGCTATTAAACAACTATACTAAGTCTTTTGAAGGAATCCAAGAGTCTTCACTTTTATCAAACCCTAACCACCGGACTTTAACCATATCCTTTTTCCTTTGTAAAATCTTCTCGACAAGATATACATCACCAACTGTTGATTTCAACAATTCGTGTCCGTAGAATCCACCTTGAAGTAATTCACCCTTGTTATCCTTTAATAAATAGGTTTCAGGTATAGTTGGTTGCACTTTATAAATTGTAAATACTTCATTAGTCCAATTTGGTAGATATCTTTTACTAAATACACCTTTGTATTTGCTTAAGCGAACTTTATTGTTGACCTTGAACTTCTTTGGTTGCAATTTTTCCAATTTTGGTGTTGTATTATTTTTAATACGTTGTAATACAATTTTGGCATTAGCACTATTTACCTGGATAGGTTTCATTCCAATGGTACGATGATATTTGTTGTTATACTCTTTTATAAGTTGTGGTAATATGTCATACCATACATATGATCCTCTTTTTGAAAATTGTTTATACATCGCACTTTTTAATGTTCTATTGAATCTTTCAATTATTGAAGCTTTAACTTCAGAATTTGTAGAATAATGATTTATTTGATATTTCTTCATCAAAGCTCCAAAGTCTTTATTAAAATATTCTTTTCCATCATCGGTCTGTAGATGTTTAATTTTAAATTTATTTCTTTGTATTGTGGTTTCCATAGCTTTTGTAACACTTTTACCAGTCTTATCCTTCAATGGTAAAGCGTCAGCTATTTTAGTAAAACAGTCTATAATTGTTAAAATATATTTAAATCCTTTATTTAATTTACTGTGCGGTATCATTTCAATGAGATCAGCTTGATAAAGATCATTCATTCCTTTAATGATTGTACTTCTTCTTGGAAATCTTCTTCTTGCTGGTTTATGTAGTTCATTTACAATCTTGTCCTTCACACTTTCCATCTTCAGATGTTTCTTGTACACTGCTTGTAAAAATACTGACCCATAGAATAGTTAATTCTCATTTATATAGTTTGAATATAGGTCAAGGCCATTTCATATTAGTGTAAAAAAGAGGGAACATGGCATTGGGCTTGCCATGTCCCCTCTTCTTTACGGAAAGGAAAAAGGAAGAAGGTAGAGGACGAAGAATAGGTTTACTGGTCGATAGGGTTCAGGGAGTAGTGGCCGAATGGTAAAGTATTAATTTTATCTTCTAAAATATGGCGCTTGTCATCTTTGTAGCTTAATGCCCACTTTGTTTGTTTGACACTAAAAAGTTGATGATTATAACTTCTAATAGTGTTGAACGTTGCAGTTGTTTCAACATTTTCAAACAAACATCTTTTATAATGTTCAAACTGTACATTCTTCTTCAGGAAAGAAGTTTTTATTCCTTTGGCTTTTTTTGTGACTTGATGTTCATTCCTTTCATTTATGTACAGTTGAAATGAATACAGTTTGGACATTAATGCTACAATTTCCATCATCGGCACACCATTTGTTTCATCTTTAAATTTTCCCAATACTTTCTTGTTTTTGTCGTAGTCGTAATTTGGATGATCCTTAGGATAATCGGAAAAGTCGAAATCATCTTTATATATAAAGGTACGTAGATCTTCATACATGTCATTTGTTTTAATCCAGTAAATAAGTGCATCCGTATCCATATATGCAATACCAATGTTCTCTCTTCCATAATAGTTAACCATCTTCTTATAATGAAACTCATACATATGTGTTTTTGAAATATCCAAGATTGACATTCCAAGATACAAAGGACGATCCATTTCAACTGACTTCTTGTTCATGGAAATAACAACTAGATTTTCATTAATAATTACAGATGAACCAAAGTTTGGTTGTTGCACTAATTTCTGTAATTTTACTGGATCAGTTACCAATTTGATATCCTTATGTTTCCAATTTCATAGTGGAAGATCTTATGTTTCCTTTTGTTTTCCAAAGTCTTGTCAAATATTGCGTTGTTCATTAATTTGAAAAAATCTTTTTGAAAACTTGATGTAGCGACGGCTCTTCTTCTTGTGTTGTTGTCGATGTAAGGTTTTAACCAACAAGATTGAGAAAATTGTAGTACTCGATTAATTTTTGTAATTCTCAGTCCTAAGTCTAAAGCCTGTTGTATCATCCAGTAGTGTCCAACATATCGAGACTTGTCGGTTAAAGTCATCAATAATTTTGGCCATCTTCCAGTAGGGGAAATTTCAGTCTTCGGAAGAAGTGGTAAATCATAATGTTGATCATGAAGATGTTCAGGATATTCAAAATCCACATCAAAAATGTAACCAGTTTCACCATGCTTCGGTATATCCATTATGTTTCCAATCGATTCTGGATCTATCCATTTAAAATTATCATATGGAAGGGGATTTGACATTGCCCATCCGTATAAGTTATTTGCATCAAAATAACCCAGGAATGTTGTTGGTTTTGATGCATCATAATCGGGCAGATACTTGTTGTTCGCCTTAAAATGTCGTGTAACGCTTTGCGTCAATCCCCCTCGAACTCCTGACTCTAACATTAAAACCATATCTATATCAGTAAGAAGTTGTATTTTACAATTTGTTTCTTTCAACATGGCTTGCCATGCTAATCCAGGTGAAGTGTACGAATGAAGAGGGTCCAATCCATAAGCTGCAAAACACGTATTTCTAAATTCTTCCATTATATCACATAATAAAGTTACATCTAATTTAACATAAAAATCTGAATATTCTCCTAATGTTCTAAATCCTAATTCGTTCCATACTTTACATGCATGATCATAGTCCTCTTGAGATATGTCCATGTCGTAAAGTTTACTTTTAAATTCTTCTTTAGCCGGAAGTGATGTTTCATTAAATTTTTCTAAACTGTCTATGTAATCATATGGAAACACACCTTTCCGAAGTACCAAATCCAGTTTGTCGTTATTTACAATTTTCTTTGTTTCGATTAAATCTTGTTTCCTTAAATTTTCTGAAAGTTTGGACAAACTCGACGGCATAAATCTGTAGGAGTCTAAGAATCTTAATTTCATGTTTCCAACTTCTTTGGAAAAACTGATGAACTTCTCTGAAGTTTCAGCTAATACATCAATTTTACCATCGTCTCTTCCTAATTCAGGTATTATGAAATGAGCATCGTACCCACTGAGGTTATGCAGAACCACAGGAATAAATAGTGGTAAACGATAGCTCAAGTTGCATTTATTACAAGCAGCACCCCTGTAATAACCAGTGAGGTGATCGTGATCTTTAACTTTATAATTCTCAATAGTAAAATCATTTTTGCACAAGAAACATCGAGTTGCATTTTCATGTTGAATTTCTTCTTCTTCCTCCATCATTTTCATTGGTACAATATTTGTATATAATCTTTGTACATTTCCAGCTATTGAATATAAGTGATCAAGAAATATTTTTTCTACATTTTCACCACGATATACTAGAGGTTCTGAAGTTAATCCATATCTGTTTAAATGTTCTTCTGATAATGTCGATTTCACCATTAAACAAAAACTGTTTGGTTTGTGCATTTGATACTTGACACTTTTTCTAGCTTCACAATTTTCATCTTCAACAGGAACAAGTGTTGATTCAAAGTCCGCATACACAACGAAAGGGATACGGTATTGATAATGAACCTTTTCAAATTTAACGAATGCTCTGTTTTCCGCAGGTAAATTAATCTTTGCTTCATAATTATTGTTACATAGTCTTTTGTGCTCTTGTAACCATTCTCTTCCTTCTCTTCCTTCTCGTTGAAAATTAAAACATCTCTTGCAAATTATTTTTTTGTTTCGATTTTTTGAAAGTTGCTTGTTAACAAGACGATCAAATTGCTTTATGTACACATAGTGAGACACATCTCCTCGCGTTAGTAGTAGTAAATCCGTATGATCTGGTAGCTCTTCTTTTGCAATACGTAAAGGATACACTTTGTTTGAACTATCTAATGCAAAAACATTGATAGACGTACCGGGATTTTTCTTCTCAAATTTTGATATATCTTTCAGTGATACAGGATAAGTGATTCCTTGAAAATTGTATCTAAATCTTTGATTTTCATATTCTTGGTCAGGTCTATTCGCATTATGTGGTACAAATTTAGTTGTCATTGCATAACGAAAACATTCATTGTCTTCATTTTTAACATTAATACAAGATTTTGTATCTTCAATTCTTTTTGGCAGAGGAATGTAACTTGATCCCATTAGTCCATATCCATGTTTGTGAACTCTTATATCTAATACTTCAATACTTGTAAGACTCCATCCGGATCCTCTTCCTTCGTGTTCCTGAATTTTTGTTAATATTTCTTCTATACAGTTCTCTACTATTGAATCAATGTTTGAACTTTCCATAATGGTTCGGTTTTTTGTTATGAATCCTCTTGGTGATAATTCTTCTTGTACATTTATAAACATAGCTTCTAGTAGTAAACCAAATTTAAGAAAGTTCAATCTTTTTAATTCTTCTTTTAAAGTTTTACTTACAATTGGTTTTGCTTCTCTAATAAATTCTTCTAGCTTCAAGTTTTCATTTTGAATCTTATGATGCATTACTACTTTACCAGGTAATGCAAATACTTGTAGATTTGGTAAAGTAGTTGAAGATGTTGCTGTTATTTCATATTGTTCTTCTTGTTCTTCTTGTTGTTCTTGTTCTTCTTGTTGTTCTTGTTGTTCTTGTTTTTCTTCTGGGTTGTTGTGAATTAGTTCTTTATGACAGTCTAATAGAATTTCATCGTGAAACGATTCCGAACATTTATCGCAACGATACATGTTGAGATGTTTACTCTTCGAAATTTCACCAAGAAATGAAGTGGGCTCTCACGTTCCTCCTATTATAATGGTTCCCCCACCACTATTTCATCCTCTTCACTATCCTAGAAAATCAAACATTTTCAACAAAATATTAACCTTCTACAAACTAATTGTTCATTCGTGTTCTTTATTCCCATTGGAGTTTTAGTATATACTTCTTTATATTCAAACTTTAACAAACTTTCTTTTAACATCTGTTAGGACAGATGTTATGGGACAGATGTTAAAAGAACAAATGTTGGAGAGGAAATGGCTAGAGCACAGGCACTTGGTTAAACTAAATTTGCGCATAAATTAACTAGAGTTGAACTGAAAATTCGCATAAATTAAAAGTTAGTTCAAAACTAAAATTCGACAGTGTTAAAAAACTCTAACAGTTGAATAAAAATAAACATTAATTCAAAACTGAAATTCAACAGTGTTAACCAAATTCTAACAGTCAAACAAATAGGTCAAGGTAATCCAATTTAACGCGAGAACGAGGAATAGAGCACTAAGTGGCATGTTAGTCCATTACCACAAAGTGATCTATTCCTCGCTCTCTATTCTACATCTACTTTTTTCAGTTTACTTATTTATATTAAAATGTTCAAATTTTACTATGTAGAATGTCCATTCTTTCTCTTCAACTCTTCGATTGTTTTTAGCAATTGTAACAAATATTCGTTAGTTTTCACCAAAGTCTTTAGTTTGCTACATCCAATTTCAATGGAAGGTATTATAAGTTGTAATTTTATAAGTTCAATCTTTTCTTTCTTGCGAATTTCTTTCTTTATTATATTATTCCTTATTTTGCTGAAGATTTAAACTCCATGTTGTTTCTGCTAAAGCCACAATAATAATAAAAGTCTCTTGAAACAACCTGCATTTATACACATTCCCCCACCACTTTATAATCCCCACTCCTTTCCCCTTCTTCTTTATATGTGGAAGGAAGTATTATAATTAGATTCCTAATATTTCTTTTCCTTCTTCACTACGTGGGGGAAGGGTAATTTGTTATTACACTAGTTGTGCAAGAAAATAGCCGCCAGTGTCCACACCTTGTTCGTAGCACTCCATCATAGATTGTGCCCACTGCAACATGCGGTCTCTGTCATTTGGTGTGACAAGGAAAGAATGACTATCACCATACAATATAAAAGAGTCAATTCGTACATAACATCCTGAGTCCAACCATTTATTAGCTTCAGCCATAAACTTTTCTATTGTATCAAATGGAAATTGTGGATCAATTGCTATGACTTTACGTTCTTCACTAAGTTCAACAGTATAATCATCATCGTCCTCATCATCTTCACTTTCACTGTCGTTACTTAAAGTGTCTTCAGATTGTTCAAAAACATCAGAAATTTCAGAAAAATTAAAATTTTCATTCAGATGAGGAGGCATTTTCAAGCAAGAAATATTGTAAACAGCAGAGACGAAACGACAAGAGCGGCGTGTAGAAGAAAAATGAAGGGGTGACCAACGCTCGCTCCGCTTTTATAATAGTATGCAAATGAGGGATAAGTGCTGACCATGACCAGTCATCGACCCAAAGGAATGGGGGAAGTACTTTTCTTACTACTTGGATGGAAGTAGGTTAGTAGGTCACGAGACTTAGAGTGTTAAAAAATAATGGGGGAGAAACACAACGCTATAACGCGTTGTGTTTCTCCCCCAGTATTTTTTTAAGCAATAATTTGGAAAAAGCTATGTGAATTTACTTGCTACGCCCCCACCTTGTAATACCATCCAGTTTGTGTCTGAGGAGATAGTCTTTAGAGTCTAACTCATAAACTGATTTCTCTTTGCGCAAGGATTCAATCACTTTAATATTATATCTTACGCCGTTACAAGTTGCCAAAATGTGTTTGTTGTCAATAACACTTTCAAAAAAATAGACACAACCTCTCTTAAGCCTATTTCCTTTCACACCAATAATTTTGGATTGGTATTCAACAGTGGGGGTTTCTGTCACTTGTGGTTCAGAAATGTGTTTTACGACATGTACACGGCAAAAACTTTCGTTTTTTACACATTTCCTCCCACAAGGTGATCCTTTCTTAATTCCCCTAGTAAGCATTTCAGGGCAAGTAGTGGGACGGCTAAATGCCCTACGACGCTCTTCTTGTAATAATTGAAATTGCTCTGAAGGAGCGGGTTTAGGAGTAGGTTTAGGAGTAAGTTTAGGAGCTGGTTTAGAAGCTGGTTTAGGAGCTGATTTAGGAGATGATTTAGTAGCAGGTTGAGAGGAATCAGTTTTGTGATAGGTATGATCTTCAGGTGTACTAAGTGGTGGGGTAGGAGGCAATGGTGATAGTGGGATAATAGGTGTGCTAAGACGATGAACAATGGTTTCAACGGAAGGGGTATTAGGATGGTGGTGAACTGGCTTCTGCGGTGGCGGCATAGTAGTTGATGGTGGTGCGGAGTCCTTTGAAGGCGAAGGCGGTGAAAAAATACTACGAAGTCTAGAAGTGTTGGTTGGCGGAAGAATAGCTCCAGAAGTTGAAGGTTGAGATGCAAGTCGATTCTTGTAGCAATCAGGAAGGTTTTTGAGGCGAAGAGTTTTTTTAGGTGCAGGAACAGCCGTAGTAGAAATAGAAGTCGAAGTAGAAGTTAAAGTAGAAGTTGTAGTTGGCAGAGATAACATGGTTGTGGCTCCAAGTTCGCAGCGTAACGTCTGTAATCAGAATGAAATGTTAGCCGCAGTCGGTGCGTCTTTTATAACAATATGCAAATGAGAGGGGTAGCAGCTGGCCGAGACTGATTATTGACCTGGTAGGTGGGGGAAAAGGGGAAAGAGAAGGTATTTATTTAAAATAATTCGCATAACTTTTGACTAAAATAAGATAACCAAATTCTTCTTTTACCAAAATGTTTGTCTTACATAGACCTTTTCAATGATGTATCGCTTGTCCAAATCCGTCAATCCATTATCAAGTTATAGCCATTTTAATTTTTCAGGTCATGACCGGTCGTTCACCCGTAGTGGGGGAAGGAGTGGGGGTAGGAGTGGGGGAAGGGGGGGGGGGGAATCGACTCCATTTTTTCGGGGGGGGGGAGGGGGGGGGAGGGGGGGGGAATCGACTCCATTTTTTCGGGGGGGGAGGGGGGGGTCATTGACCCTTCCGAAAGTGGGTCAAGGTCATTCAAGATTTATAATGATCCAAGGTGATGGGAACAGTAATACTGTTCCCACCACCCTGTTTGCCTAGCGGTTCCCACTCCCAACCCACTAGTTACGTTCTGCAAGGGAGGTCCCTGGGCCGTCCGCATCAAAGCGTAACGTCCCGTCCGCATCAAAGCGTAACCATTAATTTCAGGGAAACTGGAACAGCAGGAGGCCCTGGTCCGTCCGCATCAAAGCGTAACGTCCGTCCGCATCAAAGCGTAACCATTAATTTCAGGGAAACTGGAACAGCTAATGCAGAAACGCAACTCTAACACCCCACCCAAACTAATCCCACCCATCATATTCCTAAACAAAATGCAAAAAACCTAGTCCGCAATTTGCGGATGTCCCACCCCTTCTAAGTGAAGTTCAACTGAACTTCTGAATTTACAGTTAATCTACCCCCTAACATCTAGCTGAAAGGCAAAACAACAACATAAATTATTAATATCAACACTTAAAACTAACAACACATCATTATTAAAAACCAAATAATTCAACACAACCAAATACCATCATTATTCTTAAATAATACACCTTAATGCTAAACACCTCTTAAAATTAATACACCTTAATGCTAAACCCAACTTATAACTAACATCGCAATGCGCAAATATTTCTTAAATTAAATACAACTTAAAACTAAACACACACACACACACACATACTACATTGCATTAAAAAACGCAACGTAGTAGAAGAAGTTCAAATATATATAGGCCCTACTATATATTTGAAACCTCTTGCTGAGTCGCCAACAACCTTTCGCTATGAAAGTTTGTTGACGACTGACGCTAAGATCAGGCTCGTATTGCTCCTCGGATTCTCGAGTAGTGGGGGAAGTTGTTTCACTCCAGTACAGTGTTCAATCCAGTCCAGTTCGCAGCAGTGTAAAAGGAAGGCAAAGGAGTGGGGAGCGGCGCATGCGCAACAACACAAAACCAAGGTTTGAGGTTAGAATTATCCATGTGCAGTAGCGCTAAAGTGAGTAATACAGGACTAGGCGCATGCGCATAGCATGGACTGATTCCGGTCCGGAGAACTCGTTGTATGCGCAGCAGGTTTGAGGTTAGAATTATCCATGGCAGCTGCCATGTTTGGTCTGGTTTCACCACATAGAGTCAGGCAACCGGTGGTGACCGGTCATTGGCCTAGAAGGAGTAGGGAAAGGTGGTGACCGGCCATTGACCCAGAGGAGTAGGGGAAGGAGTGGGGAGGGGGGGGGGCTCCATTTTTTCGGGGGGGGAGGGGGGGAGGGGGGGGGAGGGGGGGGAGGGGGGGGAGGGGGGGATGGGAGGGGGGGAGGGGGGGGGTCATTGACCTTTCCGGTCGGTCATTGACCCAAGGAGTAGGGATAGACACAGAACCCTACTTCTCTTACTACTCAGGTGAAAGTCGGTCAACCAGTCATTTGCTTGCCATCTGCCGCCATCTGGCTGGAGTTATTGCCTCTATAAAGGTGGGTAGTTTATCGCGCTACAAACATTCATTGCCTCGCATCCGCTCGGTCATCATCTCTCGTTAGTTTTATGTTATGACTACTTCACTTACTAGGTTTGAGGTTAGAATTATCCATGGAATAGCCTTCGTAAATTCTAACCTATAAAATTACTACTCTGGCGTTCTGTTTCAATTTCTTTTACACTTCATTTTATATCTCAGTCTTCTTTTAACTTCTGAACTTAACACATCGGTTATAATGACTGCACAATGTTTAAAATTAAAGCTTTTGCGAACACAACACATATTACAAAGTACTTTCTAAACCTTCAATTTCAAAGTGTAGAACTAATTTAAATAGAGTTAGAAGAAGTACAGTTTTAACCCATTATACTCTTCAAAGACTTCGCAGGTTAATGTTGATGATAGTGTTATTTACAACATTTTGCATTCTATGTTACAATTCAACAACTTTGAACTTGTTACACCTATCGACTGTGTTCAACAAGTTTTTTTATTTTACCCCTACTATTCCTCATATAAGCGCTGTCACCACAATTCCTACTTCATGCTCCTCTATTCTCTTCAGCTGAGCTAAGATTTGAGGTTAGAATTATCCATGGCGGCCGCCATGTCTAGTTCAATTTTACCACATAGTGTCGGCAACCGGTTATTGGTCTAAAGGAGTGGGGGAAGGGGTGGTGGGGGGAGGTTGCCGTTTTATAAGCCCTCTCCCTAGGCGGCATTTCTCATTCGATCGCCAACTTTCATACGATAAACACCTCTCCCATGGCACGAATCAATTATCCCGCTATCACCAACTACTTCAACTTAAAACTATTTCTAGTAATAGTTGGATAGAATTTTTTAAAACTTACTCTGGATGACCTTCACATATTTTCCAGATTCCAATTATAAGTTTGAATTTCAATTTTGAACTAACTCTTAATTTTTGTTCAACTGTTAGAGTTTCGTTAACACCAACGAATTTCAATTTTAAACTAACTTTTAATTTTATGCGCAAATTCACTTCACCCTAACGCCAACACTATCGCCATCTCCACCCCGACCTATATGGCATAAAATATAACTACAGCATCTCATATATACACTCTAACCCCCACCGGAAGCTATGTAACATAGCAGCTGGCGCCAGCTGCTCGAGCAGCTGCTCGGGCAGATGGCACGACTTCCGGTCCAGAAGTAACCAAAACACACTACTACTATGACATGTCATTACTACAATTATTTAGTTTAGTTCCAAATCAATGACATAAGACAAATCCAATATTATCACATAGTTATCACCCGAAACTACACTTATTTACATCTGTATTGTTTGAAATGCTTCACCCAATTCCAATGTTAATTTAATGGGGAAATTTCAAATAATTATTTATAACGCCCTTATTTTGAGTTTTATTCTCATCAAATTTTGGCGGGACCAACTTCAGACCGAGCCCCATCCAACGACACCAAAAACATAAGAAATGGTTGATATTTGTAGAATGAGTTCCAATTAAAAAAACCATCTTAGCGTATTTAATTATAGTTTAGGATGAAATACTGTATTTAATCCACCAACATATTCAGAAATTACAAAATAAATTTCTATTTCTAATGATAAGACTTGTTTTGGTTTAACACGTTTTGGTTCTTTAGGGTTGAGGAAGCTGATTTTTCGTTCAGATAAACTGACACTTTATCTCATGAAACTATCAAGGTTGATTCTATTTATTCAATTCAATACAAATCTTTATATGGTTGACAGTCATAAATTGAATCCGCCTATTCATCGAAATTTAATTATTCAACTTTGAAAATTATTTAAAACGAAGAGGAAGAGCCTGAGATCAAAATTGGAATTGAATTTGATGACTATTGAAACTTTTGTCATAGCCATATTTGATATTATAAAAAAATTATGTTCTTGATGACTGGAATGTTATAACAGCAGTTCTTTCTCATAGGTTCATGTTGGTTTAAGAGTTTCTATGATATAAAATGTAATCTTTACATTAAAGGAATAAAAATCATTAATCGGTTCCGTTTAAAGAGATCTCTATATATACGACTGGCTTCCCTCAATCTAAAAATGGTCGGAGTTGCTGTTTTTTGCAACCTAAATTTCACGTTATAAAAGTAAATATTGCTTAAAAAATCTGAGTTCATCTAGTACCCCCTAAGAGTCATCTTCACCCCTGTGCCAGTAGCCCATTGTTGAGCAGTCGGCAATGTTAACCATACGGCTTTTAATGCAAAACATGGTATTTATTCCTCGGTTTTGGACGCTGTTTTTCAACCGATTTCCTTTTAACTTGGCAAGTGTTTAGTTGAATAGTTATATTAGGCCCCTCATACCTCGAAGTTATGAAAATTTAACAAATATACTAAGGAAAATCGAGTTTTTTTTTGCAACGTCACAGAGAGTAATATTTGTTAATTTTTCAAAATTTCGAGGTATGAGAAACCTAATATAACTATTCAACTAAACACTTTCCAAATTTAAAGAAAATCGGTTGAAGAACGGTGTTCGAAACGGGGGGGGGGGGGGGGAATAAAATACCATGTTTTGCATTAAAAGCAGTATGGTTAACATTGTCGACTGCGCAACAATGAGCTACTGGCCCAAAGGTGAAGATGACTCTTAAACCGTTCAGAGAGAGAGAGAGAGACTGAATCATTAATAGATAAAAATGATTCGAAAACGCCGGGTGGCGGTGTTGTGTTTCGCGGGGAATATTCTGTAAAATAATAACTCTCTCTGATCCTGCGATATGAAATGCAAAGCGTCCGTCTCCAAGGGTAATCTCCTTACACCAGAGCGGCTGATGCTTCGAAACGGTGTAAATACAAAGCTTCCGATCGAGAATGATAACACTTCTGATGTCGGATTACCCAAGAGGAAGTTAATGCGAGGTTAAGACTTATTTTATGCTATAACGTGGTATATTTTAAGTACGTAATCTGTAGAATGTTTTGGAAAATCAGCCATTTGTTGCTGTACCAACGCTATTCTTCAGCTTCTCATTGTTTAAGGGCTAATATTTGTATCATGTGTGTACTTTTCACTCTATCTTTAGTTACGAAAAATTCTTGATGTCCATATAGTCACATCTTAGTCCAAACTTTAGTCTTAGGTTGCAATCACTGCACCCATAGACTAACCAAGCGCTAGTAGAGTTCTGGCGAGAGCACCGGCCCGCAAGCACTGAATTCGTACCTTGGGGTTTCACGCGCAAGAGGCGTTAACACTGCTGCTTGGACGAGCGATTGCAGCCTAGGAATCTTCTTCACAATATTTGCCTGTACATGTCACCTTTCTTGCTTTGGAAAGATTAACAACAAATTCAATCATAATCCAGAGGGAAATCTTCGTCGGATTCAATCAATTTTGTAAGACGCCGAAGCTATGGTACTTCAGATTCTACCAGAAGATATTTTAAAATACGAGTAAAAAAAGAAAGAACTAGAGTAGGTTGTGATATCTTGTGCAGCTTTGTTACTATCTAGGACTGGCTGATTCTTCAGACGGGCTATTTTCATTTATCAACAATCAAACAACCAATGGCAGCCGGGTCCTGGTTCAAACCCATAAAAAGCTACAAACTTTCCTCCAGATCGAACCGGGATCTCACTATTGTTATACTACAGATAAAATAGCTATTTGTTACTATTCAACTCTTTTTTTGTTTAAACTAATGAACAAGTTCATAACAAAGGTAGTTGATAAATCGTGAGCTCAATCGAAATATTGCCCACGTTAGGCAAACTGTATACACGGTATGCATAAATAGTACATAACGTAGGAGAAGTGACCCCAGATAGGCGGGTAGGCGTGTACGTGTATGCGGTATGCGGCGCGGGAGCGGTCCGATTGAGACATTACCGCTCCGCACGACCGTCTTATCTGCAAGGCATAAAACTGTCACGTTGGCCGCAAACAATAAACTTCACGACTTATTAAAAGCGGCAACTATTTACGGCTGATGCGGATCGATTGAGTTACGACGTTTCGAGATGGTCCGCGATCCGCGGTGGGCTGCGGCGCGAGTGTGACCGTATATCATATTGGTGTTTCCTGTGCGACCGCATCTAGATTTCAGCCCGCGGCCATCTTGATCGCGGCTCACAAAGGGGGGCGGGTCCGCCGTATTTTAACAGGTGCAAATGGAACGTGAACTACCGAGAGCCCGAGGCGGATATCAATAATGCTTTCTCTTACCACACGGGAGCCGGCCACCTCGGCACGACACACCCTGTAGGTGCCGGGGGCGGGTAGGGGACCGGCCACCTCGGCACGGCACACCCTGTAGGTGCCGGGGGCGGGTAGGGGGCCGGCCATCTCGGCACGGCACACCCTGTAGGTGCCGGGGGGCGGGTAGGGAGCCGGCCATCTCGGCACGGCACACCCTGTAGGTGCCGGGGGCGGGTAGGGAGGGGGCCGGCCACCTCGGCACGGCACACCCTGTAGGTGCCGGGGGCGGGTAGGGGGCCGGCCATCTCGGCACGGCACACCCTGTAGGTGCCGGGGGGCGGGTAGGGAGCCCACCTCGGCACGGCACACCCTGTAGGAGCCGGGGGCGGGTAGGGAGCCGCCCACCTCGGCACGGCACACCCTGTAGGTGCCGGGGGCGGGTAGGGGGGCCGGCCACCTCGGCACGGCACACCCTGTAGGTGCCGGGGGCGGGTAGGGGGCCGCCCACCTCGGCACTTCACACCCTGTAGGTGCGCGGGGGGCGGGTAGGGGGCCGGCCACCTCGGCATGGCACACCCTGTAGGTGCCGGGGGGCGGGTACGGGGCCGGCCACCTCGGCACGGCACACCCTGTAGGTGCCGGGGGCGGGTAGGGAGGCGGCCACCTCGGCACGGCACACCCTGTAGGTGCCGGAGGGCGGGTAGGGGGCCGGCCACCTCGGCACGGCACACCCTGTAGGTGCCGGGGGCGGGTAGAGAGCCGGCCACCTCGGCACGGCACACCCTGTAGGTGCCGGGGGCGGGTATGGGGCCGGCTACCTCGGCACGGCACACCCTGTAGGTGCCGGGGGCGGGTAGAGGGCAGGCCACCTCGGCACGGCACACCCTGTAGGTGCCGGGGGCGGGTAGGGAGCCGGCCACCTCGGCACGGCACACCCTGTAGGTGCCGGGGGGCGGGTAGGGGACCGGCCACCTCGGCACGGCACACCCTGTAGGTGCCGGGGGCGGGTAGAGGGCAGGCCACCTCGGCACGGCACACCCTGTAGGTGCCGGGGGCGGGTAGGGAGCCGGCCACCTCGGCACGGCACACCCTGTAGGTGCCGGGGGGCGGGTAGGGAGCCCACCTCGGCACGGCACACCCTGTAGGTGCCGGGGGCGGGTAGGGAGCCGGGCCACCTCGGCACGGCACACCCTGTAGGTGCCGGGGGCGGGTAGGGAGCCGGCCACCTTGGCAGGGCACACCCTGTAGGTGCCGGGGGGCGGGTAGGGAGCCGGCCACCCTCGGCACGGCACACCCTGTAGGAGCCGGGGGCGGGTAGGGAGCCGGCCATCTCGGCACGGCACACCCTGTAGGTGCCGGGGGGCGGGTAGGGAGCCGGCCACCTCGGCACGGCACACCCTGTAGGAGCCGGGGGCGGGTAGGGAGCCGGCCACCTCGGCACGGCACACCCTGTAGGTGCCGGGGCGGGTAGGGGGCCGGCCACCTCGGCACGGCACACTCTGTAGGAGCCGGGGGCGGGTAGGGGGCCGGCCACCTCGGCACGGCACACCCTGTAGGTGCCGGGGGCGGGTAGGGAGCCGGCCACCTCGGCACGGCACACCCTGTAGGAGCCGGGATCGGGTAGGGGGCCGGCCACCTCGGCACGGCACACCCTGTAGGAGCCGAGATCGGGTAGGGGGCCGGCCACCTCGGCATGTTTGAAGGACTTCTGTGAAGTCTGTGGTCTAGTGATGCGTTGCTTGATCAGAGAGAATCGTTCATTTCGATCCCTAGAAAATAGAGTCTACTTATAGTACAGCTCCTCCTCATATGCGGCATAGACAGCATCGGTCAACCGGTAGGGATCGAGCAGTCCCACTGGATGGTTGGTCGCTGGATGTATTTCTAATAATCGGCTATATGAGAATTATGAGTGGAATATCACTAAAATATTGATTTGACGCTGCAGCAGGGATACATGTATAGGCTATATCTGTTCAAGATCAAGCATGTACAGAAGCATAGAGCTGATCCTACTTACTATAAAATACTAGCCCAATGGAGAGAGAGAGTTTTTTTGGTGCCAATACAAACAAGAAACCTCCAGTGTTTGAAAATACTATAGTTTCAGTTCACTGAGCAAAGTTTATTCATTCAGGGTCCGAATCTTGTTTCTTGAAATCTTATACTTGAAGTTGCCAAAAATATTAGCCTACAAATATATCATTTTACTTCTTTAAGCAATTTAAATCCACATATTATCAAATGGATGCCGCAGTCCAGTATCATCAAGGAATTACCAATCACAATACTGTATCTACCTCCTCAGAACCACGATGAATTTACATAAGCTGCAAATATTTCAAACCTATCTTAGAAAGGAAAAACGTATCACTGGCAATGACTACATGGCCAGGTTATGCGGCCATTGTCCGCAGCAAGACACCATGAAGGAACATCTCGAGGAAGTGTGAAGATGTGATGATTGATTCACTGGGGGGCCCAGGGGGGGTACAGGGGGGGGTGAGGCGCGACGCCCCAGGCGCTGGCCCTTGTTGACCCTTCGCAGTCAAAGGGTGAAGGGCAAATATTTGGCGCCTAATCCCGTCTGATTTGGCGGAATTTATTGTCCGGGCCGGGACTGCAAGTCAATACACTGGCGCCAATATCCCGCGGTCTGCCCTACACTTACATGGCGGTACCTCAGTGATTGTGAGTATGTTGTTATTTTAATATTTCATTTGTCATGTCTTTCCATGTTTTTAAATAATAAATGCTAAAATTTGGACAGTATCAGACCGATTGATCTTCAAACATGTGTATATCTCCGGAAATTACATTCATGTATGTATTAGTTCCCAGTTACATAAAATAAAACGAACTAATCACCATAAACACATGTAGACTAGACTCACCACTGAAGGGTTAACTGATGAGAAAAATGCAACCTAAGTTTTCAAATGATAAAATATTTGTAACTTTGATATATTTTTACTTAATTTAACTCTGAAAACGGGAGGGAAAAGCGTTAAAGTTTTGTGACAACTTCAAGCAAAATTTAAAATACCTTCGCTATAAAATGTTCAACGTTTCCATCACTAACCTCCTTTTTCCAATTAAAAAGAGAGTAATTGTGAATAAAAGAAGGATTTGTTACTGTAAAATAGCAAAGTAAGCATTAGTAGCTAATACAAGTATTATACAGGGTGTTCAGAAAAAACGTTTCAGGAATTCAGGAGGTAATTGCCCACATCAAAATAAGCAAAAAAGTTCTTGTAAACATATGTCCTAAAATGTCTCGTTAACCCGCTAGCCGCCATTTTGTTTTTTACACTAAATAATTTTTATTTCCGCAATGGATCATTGCATAAAGTTAATATTTGGCATGAACCTTCATCATAGCAATACCCATTTTCAAGAAAAAGGTTATTTTTTTCCAATGTGTATTTTCAAAATGACGGCCATTTTAAAATTTTAAACTAAAATATCTCAAAACCGGTAAATTTTATAAAAATTTTACTAGACACAAAAAAGTTGACAAATTTAATTATCTAACCAATGGTACCAAGGTTGTAAGGATCGGACAACAAATAACGGAGTTATTGAGATTTTTCAATAAAAATTACCTTAATTTGCATTAATTACAATGCAAAATCAATGTTTTTATGCAGAAAACTCTCAATAACTCCGTTATTTGTTGTCAGATCCTTACAAACTTGGTACCATTGGTTAGATAATTACATTCGTCAACTTTTTTGTGTCTAATAAATTTTTCATAAAATTTACCGGTTTTGAGATATTTTAGTTTAAAATTTTAAAATGGCCGCCATTTTGAAAATACACATTGGAAAAACATAAAATTTTTCTTCAAAATGGGTATTGCTATGATGAAGGTGCATGCTAAATATTAATTTAATACAATGATTCATTACGGAAATAAAAATTATTTAGTGTAAAAAACAAAATGGCGGCTAGCGGGTTAACAAAGCATTTTAGGACATATGTTTACAGGGACTTTTTTGCTTATTTTGATGTGGGCAATAACCTTCTGAATTCCTGAAACGTTTTTTCCGAACACCCTGTATATCTGACTAGCTGACTTACCCGTGCTTCGCAACGGTAGAACGGTAATCTGCTCAAATAGCAATGCCAACGTGAGGATTTTGTACACTTCAGATGAGCTCGTCCGCTGCGTTCACTCGCTATCACGTTTAGCTCGTTCGCTACGCTCACTCGCTTTAAGTCTATATAATATCCTTTAGTTGTTTATTACTAATCTTCCCTTAATACTTAAAATGAGAACAGCTGTTTATGATTAAATAAATTGCAGACAAGTACCATTGACTATGTACACTAAAGTGTACAAAGTCAATGCAAGTACTGTAATTTCGAATAGTTCTCATCTGCGAAAATGTAAACAAAACCCCAAAACAAATTATTCTTCCTATACAAACTCCATGCTAACTTTGACCTTTTGTGGTGTGGAGACCATTGGGAATTTTGTAAAATCGCTTCTTATTGTCTGCCTACGCTATGAGAGGAATATGCATGCAAAATCTCATGCTTCTAGGTGCTATGGTTTGGCCTGTGCGTTGATCGGAATTTCGCATTTATATATAGAGATTTGCATGACATTTTGGGTAAAATACATTAATCTTTATAAACATTGGTGATAAGGCCGGCGCCATACTATCCGCTTTCAACGCTCCGGTGAAACGGGACCGTTTTAGAAGGGTGATTGAAACCCATTGTTGTAAATGTGCACAGCCACACTACTGCGGTGGCGACGCACCGTCAGAAACCAACGCACGGTGCTGCGGTGTTGCGGGACAAACGGACAACGGAAGAACGGGCAAAACACGTGTAGTTGAATTGGAGCGGCCATACCATCCTGTTATACCGCGCGTTCATTACTATGTTCGACACGGACAGATTAATAGAATGTGTCCACAATCAGCCTGCACTTTGGGACAAACAACTTCAAGAGTACTCTGATAGGAATGAGCGAGAGAAATGTTTGATTTTATTTGGAGAAATGATGACAGTGACTGGATGGAGATTGATATAAATGAGGATACTAGAAGTGAATATGAAAAAAATGGTTTATTTCATAGATATAACGATTTTTCTTCTGCACTCGTTTTGAAATAGCTATTAGTGTATTAAGAGCGCAAAGTACTGAGCGTCATTGCCGCTCGAGAATCATAGGCATGAAGCGTCAGCAAAAAAACTTATGGACATCCAAAAATAATTTTTAAAAACCTTGAAAGGATACTGCCTTACATTTTTTTAAATTGTTTTAAACTATGCGCCACTTTTATTTTTTACAGTGAAAAGGGTGAGCCCAATAACGTCTAAAAATAGGTCTTCGAAACAAACCACAACCTTCAAGGACACAGAAAAATTTAACAATGGACAATATAATCATTCAGACACAATATGCACTCACTGCAGGTGTTGGTTTTTTTTCGGGCTACCGCTTTGTGCGGTAGCACAGGAAAGTGTGGCAGGTAAATCTCAATCCCGTCAAAACGCATCCGTCTCCAACGCATCCCGCGAAAGCGGATAGTATGGCGCCGGCCTAACATTCACATCTAACCTGTACAAACGTTCACAAAACAACAATGGTCATCTCTTATGTGGGCAAATGGGACAAGTGCAGATAGAGTACTGGAAAAGGGGTTAAGTGCGGATATATAGTATTGGAAAAGGTGAAAGTGCGCAAAGAGTTAGTGGATGAAGGTAAGTGCAATTTTTCTACGCACTTCATATCCAAAAAATTTATTTCAGTTTCTGCACTTATCCTCCAAATTCTAAAACTCTCTCAGTTTTTTCTGAGTTTAAATTCAAAAGTATCCCAAATAGCGCATCACTTACTCTCTTCATCCATGCACCTAACTTAATTCCGCCAAAAATGTTAATTGCCCCCTTCTTTCACTTAACCCTTCAAATGCAAACACATGTTCTGACTACAGTTACCAGCAGGATTTAAAGTCGCAAGCTTTATTATTTGTAGCGTTTCGCAGCAAAAGCTGGTGGTGTAAGGAGATTACTCTATATGGAGACGGGCCGCTTTGCATTTCATATCGCAGGATCCGAGAGAGTTATTATTTTACAGAATATTCCCCGCGAAACACAACACCGCCACCCGGCGTTTCCGACCCAGGGATCGCACTTTAACTTTCACAGCCTCCTTTATGCCTTTGGTAAACATGTTTTGGAAAGGCTTTACAGGAAGGTGGTATAGAAGAGGCGGGCTCAATGTTCATGCACCGAGACATTTGCCGTTTAGAGTGGGTTCATTCGTATTTTGTTTTCGTCACTCGAAAACACAATTTGTTGGTGAAAACATTTCATTAATTTGGAGTTTCAACTTCTCACAAAATGTAGAAAGATAATACCTGTTATTTATGGTGCTGGAGTATAATTTTGAAATGAGATCAAATGTATAGGCTACAGTGATATTTTGCATTCACCCGAAAAACTCGTGTTTCCACTATTGAATCCTTAAATGTATAATCCTGAATTTTAAAGTTTCTAAATGATTTGTAAAAGTATTTTTTATGAAATTTGTTATAGAGTACAAACTATACAAAATGTTCTTGACCATGTTAATTGGGTAAAGTTACCAGCTCGATCTGCCTGTACTTAACTTTACATGCCCTCACTCTTCCTTCCCATATTTTATAAGTCATGGACCATGGATTTAACATTATTATGTTAAGAGATGCCTTTGGTCATTGGGCTATTAATTAATGATCCTGACAAATGAAACAGCTGATATTTGTCAGTAACAAAGCTACACCTCATCTGATCCATCACAATCATCACACTCACCCCTTCAGTCATACTCACCTTAAAATACGCACCACAGAGTACGTCGGTGTTTCAAATAAAATATCTAAAAAAAAGATCTAAGAGTCGTACATATTAAGTCTTCATTGAATCTCATTAGATATCTTTGTGACCTCTGATTTTTTCCTGAAACGTATAAAAATTCTATAAAAATAATGATATTCTGAAATCAGGCATTCAATCAGTCAATTTAGATGAGGTGTATTAAAATAAATTCTAAATATTTATTTATCTTCGTTAATATTACTTTAAATGACATACATAAAAAATTTCCAAGTCAAAATTTACATTTACTTTTTTATTTCCACAGCACCCCAACTCGCGACATTTCGGATACGTTCCGTGGAGCAAATATTCGAAAAGAAAGCCCGAGGGTGAATTTAAAGGGTGGGAAGCCATTGATTGAAGCGACTTGGGTGAATAATTCGGATCAGGTAGTCGAGAGGGGAGGACAACTGTTATTTTAAGAAAAAGATTAAAATTTCGCCGTTCGTCGCAGTTTAAAGAAAGAGTGGGGGGTGATCTTTCGTATCGCTGACTCCGAAAGAAGTGAATGCAACGCCTCGCTTCCCTTAAATACTTCATCAGAATAAACGAGGAGAAAAAGCGGACTCGCTCAGCCGGCGGTGAGTTGATAACCGGGGTTGTTTGTTTAAGCGGGGGGGGGGGGGGGGTGGTGAAGGGGGGGCGCAGCGGTGTATACATGTACAGTGCGTACACAGGAGCACCCGCAGTACACTTGGGGGGTCGCTATGTGCTCCCGAGTGGAAGGAGTTTATGATATTTGTGTTGTAACGTTAGGTTCTCAAATCGTCCATGATTTTTTCTTTGAAAAGTTTGAATATTTATTGTTGAATAACTAAATAATACTCAAACAAGCTTCATCAGCCAAAGCGAACGTTATACAAAACCACACGAGATTAATATAAAAAAGAAATGATTTTTCCTTGGTTGTTGCCATTTTGCGTTAAACCAACTTTTTCAAAAACAGGAATTTCAATATTTACATCAAATTAAAGCTCTTTATGGATAGACCACAATGCCGCAAACCCCACCTTTAGAGGACAGGCTATCAAGAATATCAGGCTAACAAATTTTGCATTTAAATTATATTGCAGAAAACAAAAATGCAATAACTCCCGATACACTCGACATTTTGAGGTCGGGCTGATTTGAATTCAAAGCCCTTTAAAACGTTGTATCATATGACGTAGCCAATGAATGTTTTTCTAAGACTTCCCTTCGAGTACGTCCCAAGTCGAAGTCGTCAGGGAAACTGCATTAGCCTACTTCATATACGTAATTTTATATGGCTTGAAATTTTGATTAGCGTGCTACAAAGCCGAATTAAAAAAGTGGAGTGTACGGAGAGATTTTTTGTTTTCGGCTAAATGATTTTAATGTAAAGTTTGATCAAAAGCCCTTTTGACACAATCGTCCTTTAAGGGGGCATTGATCTCTCTATTCATAAGGATGTATATTCCAAATAATCGTATTCACTGGTCGCTGGGAGAAACTGATAGGGTTGGTAAAATATATTTAATCTAGCGGTTGTGAGTTTCACATATGTCTGTAAGTAGTATAATTTCTTAAATTTTTAGTTATCACTCTTCTCTTGAACAAGAATAGTTACGTTGAAAATAAATATATAAACACTCATATATACAGGGGGTGCAAAAGTAGGTATACAGTAACGAAATATTTTATGGAATAAGTAATTTTATCTGTACAAAAACTTAAATATTAAAATATATTTCATGAAATACATCAGGTAAAGCAGCCATTTTCATTTTTACTTATTTAATTGCCTTCTTCAACAGTCAGCTTAGAAACAAACCTGTCCCAGTTCGAAGTTTATCACTTTAAATATATTCATAGGCTATATGCATATAACTTAACAAATAAACACAGTAACGATCAAGCTATTTACCACGCTTCCTCATTATGGAGTCGATTGTTGAACATATTAGTTATTTTATCGCCGTTACCAACAATTTGCAGTAAGAAAACCATTTAACAACGGCGAACCACACAAGATTTCATTGCTCTGTTAGGACAGGAGTTGTTAAGGCTAAATGAGAAACTAGCCAACAAAGAAGAGTGAAGAGCTTCAGACGAACCACAAACACCAACGTAGCGAAGGGAGACAGTAACAAGGAACAGGAACGTCCGAGGAAATCACTTACGTTTCCCTGACAGATCGTCCGTCACCTGACCCCCAGTTAATCTCACATCTGCCCCCAGTATTGCGGTGGTATAGTCAGTGAGATGTGTACTTAAATAGTTTATTGTATTATTACTACAATACTATTTATACTACAATTCACTACTACATATTTCGTAATATAAAAAAATAATATCACCAATAATGTTAGTTTTTGTATTACAATTATTTTTTCGTATTGTGCTTTTATTCATTGTTTTCACTTCGTTTTAAATAATAGTACCGGGTTAACCGAGCCTTGCTGATTTTAATTAATTTTTTTATAGTTTCATGGTAATAAAACTATTAAATGTACACCAACAACCAACCTCTTCACAGTTAACAGCTGTTTAGAAAAGACTGCTTAACATTATGTACCTTTATTTTTGTATAGGACCTACCTTTCGTTGTTATTTTGTTACCAAAATAGCAACCTAAAAAACCAATGTTAAAAATTACGATTTTTTAACTTAAATGTAGGCCAAATTCTATTTTTCTTGGGATTGAGGATGTTTCTAAACTTATTTTTAGGCAAAAACTCTCTTAAATGTAAAGGTTAAGCTAAAGCTACCCGCTAGATTACGAGATCGTAAAACACATCCCTTCAGACAGTGCTCGCATTAGCCTATAGTGTAGGATAAACGAACTTCAACTATATACGGTAGAATTTTTTGACGACGCAACTCATTATAAAGTTTGTTATCTTGTTTTTGTATGATTTTTTAACTGCATTCTAAATTAATTTATCAACTTTAGGGTATATTTCTGTTTAAAATTTTAAAATCGGAATTATATGGCATCAGACAACCCCTGAGTTTGTCCTTTGTAAAAGCCTTTCTCGATTTGGGGAACATCAAAGGCCTTTCGAATGTCAAAGTTAGTTTACGTGCTTGATGGAGTGTTTGCATGTATCGTGTAAAGGCTTACGAGAATGGTTTTCTGTTTTTGTACGTTAATAGCCAAGTTTTTGTGTTAAGGTTTGCTAAGATAAGTTCATTAAAATATAAATTTTATAAATCTTAATAGATTTTTAATAAGGTAAAATTCTGTAATAAAAAGCCATTTAACATGAAAATAACCTATAGCACTAATTTACGATAATGGTTAGTCTAATTACAATAATTTTTATCAATGTTATTGTACGAATAGTCTATATAAAATTGCCTCCTTGTCGCTGTCAATTTTCATCAGGAATGCGTTGCTCACAAAATTACTCCTGGTTTATAGAATAATGAAGAATTTGTGACAATGTCTTTTGATAATCGTGTCCATCAAAGCTGAAATAGTAAAAAATCAGGCTGGTTAGTTCGTTATGGTTACGAAGCTCACCTTTGAAAGTTGCCTTTCCGATCATGAGAACATTTAGTTGGGAGATGACTTGTTGGATAGTGAAGGGGAAGATACCCCCACTACTATCAGCTGTTAAATAACATTGAAATAAAATAAGACATTAAAAATCAATCAATAGAAGATCTAGAAATCACTGAGGTGGGGGTAACCTCCCCTCAATCCCTTTTTCCCTAGCTGGCCAACAAGTCATCTCCCAACAATAGTTTTTTATTGATTCGAAACTGGACCCAGTTGCCATTGGTTGTTGGGCTAATTTATTTAATAACGCTGTCTAAGGAATCAGCTGGACCTAAACATTTAAAAAATCCTATAAAGCATCAAAACTCATTTTACGCTCATCCTTCATTCAAATTCGCCCTGAAAATACGTCCTGGTAGCCTATAGCCCAGAAATTTGAAACCCAGTGGGTATATTTTGCTTAAATTTTGCATTAAAAAGTGTTTTGGGAAAAAATAAGTTTAGAAACCTCCTCAACCCCAGCAGGAAAATCGAATTTTGTCTAAAATTAAGTTTAAAAATAGTAATTTTTAACATTGTTCCTATGGGTTGCTCTTTTGGTAACGAATAACAACTAAAAGTAAACAAACATAAAGGAACATTAGTCTATTTTTTGCAATTTTTTTTTGTAACAACTGTGGACTGTGAAGAGTCTGGTGTAAATTTAATAGCTTGATTACCATGACACTATAACAAAAGTGGAAAAGAGAATTAAAACCAACGAGCAAGGTTCGGTTAACCTAGTACACCAAACGTTAGGCCTCAAGGAAACTGTTCGTAAATGTTTGTCCCAAGTTTTTATATATACTTTTATATGTAAAATTTTAGAATAATTTTCACATGTAATTTAGGGTACAAGCAATGTTTAAAACAAAAATTCCCAAATGTTGTCCATCGTAGGCACCGCAGCAGGTCCGACCCGACAGTGTTCGCTTCATTACCAACATAACCGTCACAGATATCCCACCCCATAACGCAAGTAATGGTAATCCCATGAGCTGTGTTTACCCTGCACCCAGTCAATCAGGGGCCCCTTTGTTATTCCTTTTTTAGCGGCACGCGTTTTTATCCCCCCCCCCCTGGCACTCTATTAGCTCTCGGCTTAATCGCAGCTCTTTAGCTCTTGGCCCAACAAATGTTCGATGTCTTTACAGCTACACATGTCCCTGTTATCAGCTTACATAGGCCTACGGGTTTCGGTGGTAGTTTTTTTACAGGGCATTTCCTTTAACACACGTAGCCAAAGATTGGAAACTAACAATTAAATGTAACACTTTATTTATGATACATGCTTATTGATATACCTGGATACATTTTTTCATAGTGGCTCTGGTTTTGCCACTATATTATATTTTTTAAATTCCTCTAGATGAATTGAGTGTTTATACTTGGTGGGTTATTTTCAAATTCTTCACCTTTTACTTATCCACAGAGGAGATAATTAAAAGGGCTTAAATCTAAAGATATAAAAGAGTAGGGCTTACTCTTCCAACTATATAGTTCATCGCATCGGCCAAAATATTAATTATTAATTGGGAAAGAAATGTATTTTCTAAGACTTTCAGATTTAAGTCATCTGGAAATTTTCATTGCGAATTGGTAAAGAGTAGACCTATAAGACAAAAGTAAATAACCCATAAAATATTAAATTTAGATATTTTATTTGAAACACCGACGCACTCTGTGGTGCGTATTTTAAGGTGAGTATGACTGAAGGGGTGAGTGTGATGATTGTAATGGATCAGATGAGGTGTAGCTTTGTTACTGACAAATATCAGCTGTTTCATTTGTCAGGATCATTAATTAATAGCCCAATGACCAAAGGCAGCTGGGTCCAGTATCGAACCATAAAAAAAAGAACTCTAAATAAAAAATTGAATGAGGAAAATAACAAGAGCGACTTTAAAAAAGTCCAGACATTAATTCAAGAGCATGTAATTTTTAATAGTGATCTTTTTTACCTTAAAAACTAAACAAAATATTATTTCAACCTTGTGAATAGTATTAATAAACGTTCATGAAAAATAACACTTTTCATAAATAGGTGTTGTGTTCTCAAAATTGTATGTAAGCAAATTCTTGTTTTATATACCGCTAAGAGACTTGCTGATTTGTGTACTTCAGTAGGTAGTAACATTATTATCTGTAGTTAGGCCTGCACACTAATCTACCCGTAACAAAAATGTTAACTTTGTAAAAGTGTCAAATAGAATCTAAAAAAGAGTGGTACAAAAATGTTCTTCTTTATAAAAACATTACACTAATTATTCTAATTGCCATCTGATCGAAAAATACAAGTGACCATTTAGTTAAAAGATGGTCAGTTTATATTCTTTATTGAAATATATACATGTGAAAAGAAATTTATGTTTTACTCATTTATTCAAGATGTTAATTTCTTGCTCAATACACACATTCAATTCTTAGGGTAAAATCTAAACACGTAGTTTGCCATATCCGCTTTGTAAATATATTTTTACAAAAATAGAATAAAATGGAATAAAAATGTAGGGAGATGTAAAAAATGAAAATGAATATATTTACGATAGTCTACATTTTTTCACCTTGATCTGCAAATAGTCCAGGCCCTTAACAGGCACTGAAAGTCTAACGAAATTTGACTTTTGATTATTGTTGGGGATATTTAGTAGATGTAAAAAATCGATGTTGCCACATTTCCAGAGTGATGGGCACAACACGGGGGACTGAGGAAGTCGTAGAGTAAACTGTAATGGCCAATGTCATGTTATGTATCTGTCTTTGGACGTAGACTACTACAACAACACAAACCGGATCCCAAAAGAATATAACGTGAGTTTGAGTTATTGCTGTTTGAAATTTTGGTATAATGCTTTTATGCAAAGCTTGACTGTCTATAATTTCTGGCTCGAACATTCATTTGAGGTCGGGTCGGGTTTTCGGCATTGCTTTCTGTTAAACACAATCCTAAAGGTTACGTTAAATATTTCATAAAGATTTTCATGGGCTGTGCTAAATTGAGCTGAGAAGTATAATGTAATCATAATAGTTCTGCAGCAAATGAAGACGGCAAATGAAAACATAAAAGAAAACCTTTACTTTAGTTTTCAAGACCTTGTTTATCCTTAAAAACAAAGATAAATAGAATAGAAATAAAATTGAAAATAATGCCACCAATTCGACCTCAAATGAACGTTCGAGCCAGAAATGGCAGGTAGTCAAACTTTGAATAAAAGCAGATTACCGAAATTTCAAAATGCAATAACTCGTGTTATATTTGACCTTTTGATACCGGGTTTGGGGCGTTGTGATGTACATTCAAAGATCTTTAAAATTATATATAACACGACATAGGCCAATACAGTTTGCTCTACGATTTCCTCTAGGGGGTGTCCAGTGTGTTGTGCCCACTCTATGGAAATGTGGCAACCAAGATTTACATCTACTAAATGTCCCCAACAATAATCAAAAGTTAAATTTCGTTAAAAAGCCAGTTTCTGCTAAAACTGTTCTGGAAACGGAACCAGTGCTGCGACCTAGCGGACAAGCGCCGAGTTACCAGCAGCGCTCTCAGCTGATCGCTTCCCGCCGCGATTTGAGTTTCCGATTCGATCCCTTTCTCTCATTCCTGGAACTCTTGAAATCCAAGATGTTATAATCAACCCATTATGAATTATTTTAATAAAATAAAGTTTTATATATCTAACACAATTTAATCTAATTGTAATTAGATGTAAAATTCGTTAAATATAAATAGTTTTAACTAATTACTGTATGTAAAAAGGAGAATGTGTTCACGTGACTACTACACAATAGTGTCGAAACCTATAGTTCGTAGCTCGACAATCTGCGTCAAACTGGAGACTAAAGAAAACTTTCAACAGTTTCAACCAAAATAATTTATAAATATCTATTATAATGTCTGTCTAATCTTACGTACAGTATCATTAACTATAGGTCTACTGCATTTGTTGATTTACATCCCACCTTATAACACTTACTTTTTAAAACATACAATGTACTTTTTCATTTGCCAAACAATACAGATGAATATACAAACTTTCATCATTTTATGTAAAAGTATTATTATATATTAGTAACGACTGTAGGCTACATAAGCAAATATGTACAGTAGAGATCGCCCACTGATCGAAATTAGACCAGGAAACATACGATCTTCCTGATTGGCTGACATTTGTTATTACAACAGCTGAGGTCATCAACAATGAGTCAATCAAAATTACCTGTCTTCCATCAGATTAACATTGAAACTTTAAAAGCCTGTAGCCTAGGCTTACAAAAAAGGCTTAGCCTAGTGTGACGATGTAAGTTACAATATGATTCTGCTCATCTACAGGACACTTTCTTTCTAACGGTAAGCGCGGATTTTCCCTACGATGCCCACAAGCTGAGAAAAAATTAGGAAAAGAAACATGCTCTCCTATTAATATATAAGTACCAGGTTAACCGAGCCTTGCTCGTTGGTTTTTATTCACTTTTGTTATAGTGTCAAGGTAAAAAAGCAATTAAATTTCCACCAACAACCAACTATACCTCTTCACAGTTAACAGCTGTTTCAAAAAGTCTGCTTAAATTAATGTTTTTTTCTTTTTGTTTACATTTCGTTGTTATTTCGTTACCAAAATAGCAACCCATAAGACTAATGTTAAAAATTACAATTTTAAAACTTAATTTTAGACCAAATTCGATTTTTTTTGGGTTGAGGCTGTTTCTAAACTTATTCTTGGGCCAAAACACTCTTCAATGCAAACTTTAAGCAAAATCTAACAGCTAGATTTCGAGATCGTGGAACACACATCCCTTCAGATATTCCTCGTATTATATAGGATAGGCCTATAGGCCTACTAGAGATCGCCTAATGGAAGACATTCAACCAAAATATCAGTTGATCTGGAGATAATTAGTTTTAAAATATGTTAATAAACATCTGTTTTTCTTGATTTACAAAAGCTGTCTAATAAATCAATCTCCCATAAGATTAACATTGAAACTTTGAAAGCTTGTAAGCTTTGGGCCGATGTGAATTTAAATGCGATTCTGCTCATCTACCGGACAATACCTTTCTAACGGAGAAAAAAGGAGGAAAAGAAACGTGCTTACCTATACTAGAGATCGCCCCCTGATCAAAATTCGACCAAATTTTATTCGATCTGGACTCAAGAAGTTTCAAAACAAATTATAACTGAAACGTCTGTTTTTACCGCTTTTCTAGCAGTTGTTTTTACAACAGCTGTCTAATGATAATCAATCCTCCTTCCTCCATAAGATATATGTACGAGGTGACCCGTGCGCAAATTGCGCATTTTATGATTCTGTATAAGTGAAACCTACCTACAGTACGTGAATGTTGATTATGAAGTGACAGAGATCTATTTTTGTTTACTATCCGGCTTTTAATATTCATCTGAAGGTAATCAGCTGTTAAATTACAATTCACATCAAAGAACTTGCAATAAAAGTTGGTCAACATTTTAAAGCGCCCTCTAGAAATAAATCAAAGGCGAGGGGGGTGAAGCCCGAAACAATATGACCTTTTTAGTTACGATTCGTCACTGCGGTACATCCTAAGCTTTAAAATGACACCTCAATCTTAAAAATCGGTTCAGTAGGTCGAGAGAAAAAGGGACGTAACAGACGAAACCCTTATAGAAATAAGTAGATAGATGTATAAGATTAACATTGGAACTTTGAAAGCCTGTGGGACGTAGCCCTGGAGTCCGATGTGAATTAGAATGTAATTCTGCTCATCTACCAGGACTATAACGGCATGCGCGGATTTCTCCTATACGACGCACACGAGCTGAAAAAAAGGAGAAAACGAATAAACCTGCTTGCCTATATCTATGTATTAATATGTAGATAGATAGACAAGTCCACATTTTGCTCAATTTATTTTGGTACAATACAAAAGTAACATTTAGTTCTAAATCAACGACATCCGACCAATATCCAATATTGTGAATATCAGTAATAAAAAAAATTACACACATATATATATATATATATATATATATATATATATATATATATATATATATATATATATATATACAGCTGTACATTAACAGATGTTTAAAATGTTCAACCCTAACCCCATGTTATTCTAAAGGGAAATTTCAAATTTTGTTTGTGTATAGCGCTCTTATTTTATGTCCGATTGTCATCAATTTTTGGCGGAAACAACTTCAGACCAAGCTCTATCCAACGACACCAAAATCTTGTATATCGGTTGAAATTTTTAGGAGGAGTTCTTAACAGAAAAAAAACCCTTTTGCGTATTAAATAAGTATAGATTACTTCTGAATTTAAGATAACGTTTGATATTAAATAAAAAATTTAAAGTGTCTGTGTTGGGTTTCAGTGAAATATTTACTTTCTTGAAACACCGCCGCACTCAAAGGAGCGTATTTTAATGTGAGTTTGAGACTAATGGGTGAGTGCTGAGTGTGAGTTAAGTAGTCTCTTAAAAAATAAACAGTTATGTTTAAATTTGTTCCACCCATTATGTTATTGTTATTTATGTTTTTCAATATTTAATGATTTATTTTAATTTTTAAAATTTCATTTCATTTCTTCCCACTTTACCCTCAACGTCTCTTTGTCAAACTTATAATACTTTGATTGCAGGATGAATGAATAATTAATTTCAAACAGTGTTTTACGTATAACTTTAATTATTGTTTCACCGGCATTAGCTGCTCATAGATATCAGTACATTACCAGATAACAGAATACCGATATAAAAAATACCACTGCAATTAAAATTGGTAGAATAAATCAAACAAACCACAAAAAACTTTCCTTTTTATATGACGGATCAATCCGCACAAAAGTTCAAGTCACTCTATTAATCTCACATGTAAAGAGTAGAAGAAGGGTTAAGTGATTTACCAAAACCAACACGCCCTCTGTCTGCTGCTAGTGGAAGCTGGAAGGGCGTCGACGAGATCGGTGGCTGGATAACGAACCGGCTCAGCTCATTTAATAACCAGACAGTCTCGTGTGATACGACATGGACAGTGTAATGGACGGAGCGCTAATGTGTTGGACAACATTCGGATATCTGCTGAGCTGAGACCATTCAGGTACCATATTGTATCTGCATAATGTGGTCTGGTTTATGCCGTGAAATTTTGAGTTACATTTTTATCATAAGAGCAAATTAATGTTGTTTACCCTTAGTTGGTAGACAAAATTTTACAGTGATAACCTAGTTAATAAGTTGGTGGTTTTTAGCGGATGGGGAGTGCATTTACGCACCAAACAAAATGGAACAGTGTGGGAGTGATACCCACTAAACCCTCTAAGATCCCAGACCGGAACCCTAGGGTCACCCAGGGATTCCAGGTCTCGCTTGGTACTAAGCACTTTTTGGAAGTTTATGACAACTGCCCTTTATGCGTCTTCACCTTGCTCCAACCCCTCCGATATGGTGTCCAGCAGCGCGACGGCTCCGACAGTTAGAGATGAATGCTCTTCGATCTTCGGCGAAACGGTCGCACTCAAAGAAGGAGTATTGAACATCAATCCTCTACTCGGGCAGTACGCGAACAGTGGTGATTTTCATCCTCTGAAGGTACTTCCTGAAGTAGTTATATATTAAAAAACAGTCACAGGAATATGTAAGTTTCTTTGTAGGTGCAGCCAATTCATGCACTCGCTGCGGTCTCGGATCAACGAAACTTCCAACCTTCTACGCAGTCTTCCCACCTTCTCTCCGAAGCCTGCATTTTTCTCTCCTAGCGACTGTCGCTGCTTCCTCTGTGCCGAGTTCCGAGGCACGTCGAAAGATGATATTCTGCCTTTCAATGGGAAGCATATCGAGAGGAGTCAGCACTCCGGTGACGACCATTACTGCTGATCTAGACAGAAAGCCGTCCTGAATGCATCTGGACGGCTAGTATTCTGTTGCTGTTCTTTTTTAACCTCTTGGCACTCGTCCAAACTTCAGCACCGTATTGAAAAGTGGCGTTTACCGTAGACAAGAGGAGCCTCCTTTTGTCCGATGTTGATTCTCCGACATTCACCACCAACATACTGAGAGACTCAAAAACCCTCACAGTTTTGTCACAGACCATCTGGATACTCTCCCACCATAGAAGGCGACAGTCAGGCATAATTCCGAGATATATTTCGCAGCAGTCTTTGTCTGGACCAAAACGTCCCTGACAGTCAGGACTGAGAGATCACTTTGAGGATTCTCCGTCGGATGAGCATGACAATCTAGCCTTAGCAACCGCTGTAGCTTGCGACTGTGGCTCCTCATCCCCCCTTCAAAACACCTCATCACCTGATTCATTAATCATCGCCTGATTCAATCAAAACTGGCCAAGTCAGGATCCGTATTCGAGATGATTGCAGCTACATCGCCTGTATAACCTACCAGAAAGACGTAGGTATCTGGTATCTCTAGGAGGGACAAGCCGTCGTACGGGACATTCCACAAGATAGTGCCAAAAATCGACCTTTACGCCGCTTCGGCGGTGACCTCTTCTGTTCTCCTGCTTTCTTCGGTAGCATACATCAGTCGAAGATCCCTCGATCAGTCCTGAAGCATGACTAGGAGATAGTCGGGAACCTGAAGTCTCTTTGCAACGGTTGATGGATCGTGTCCAAAAAACGAGCCGATTTGAACGCATTCTTATGACGTCCCACGTCACCATGCAGTAGCACAATCGGCCTCGCTTGATGGCAGGCTGTATTGGCTTGGCTTGTCAGTTACAATCACCTCATTTACGGCATTCAAAGTTGAGGGTCCTTTTGAAAAGCTGCGATGCCATTAAAGACAAGACTCCGATTGTTCAATATACACCTGCAACTTGGATTTCATCAACCTCTCTTAGAGTTTCCCTGCGGTGTCTAGCATACATAGAGGCATGAACGTTGACGTGGTCTCCGGTGGCCCTATTTTAGCTCCAGTCTTCTCCCATGTTTCCAGGGGCAGTCAAGCATGTTTTTTCAGGAAAATGAGAATAAATAGAGCTCCACCTCCTTTTGGGTGATGGGGTACCTGTGGCTATTGAGACTACTGCCTTGACAGAAGCCGGGTCATTTGTTCGGAAGGAAAAAACACCCAGATGGGTCTGAAATAAGAAGAGTTGGGCAGTATCAGTCTGAAAAGAATAAAACCTGTGGGGACGAAGACATTCACAGTTTGGCTTGCTGGGTACCTCGGGGTCGCCTTCTCTGAGAAAGAAAAAGGCCTCCCGTGTATTTTCCGACCGACTTCCCTTTGATGGGTGATGTTTCTGTTAGGAATATTGTACCTACTATTACACAATTTCATTGCGACCTAAGATTTAAAAGTAGTTAGGTCATCTGTTCTCATGATTTATTTATATCACGCAGTATTGCTACAAGACTTTTTCCTACGTTAAGATGCAAATAAGTTGTACAATAGTCATTTCGGGGTAAATAGCGTTCTTGTCCTTATAAACTCCCCCATTCACTAACCAATTTTACTCACCATTACGAACAACCTCTATAATAACTATAACTCAGCGCCGCGCCTGGCATCCAAAGACGGGGACAGGTATCGATGATGGATCCCCGGGACTCTGCCCCTTACAGGATTTACCCGAGCCAAATGGACTCTCCTGACAGCCACCGATAACGGCTGTAAGCAACACCCATTCACCTGATGCAAACTAGACGCCAGAGTCAACATGCTGTCAGCCCCGATCCCGGCCCAGATAATTGAGCGTCTATCGAGCGTTAATGCCTCGCCGCTCGATTCTGTTGGTCACTGTTTTTATCGACGCTAATCCCTCGTGTCTAATCTCCCAGTCAGCTGTTTAGATAACGATCCTCTCACTGCTTCTTATTTTGAGCTTTGAACTCCAATGAGGGTACTATTAAAGGGCTTTATGTTTGTTTTTGTATAAGTTCGTGTGATTTATTGGGCTCTTGCTAATGCAAAGGTTGTAACGTTAGAGATTTTCTAAGTGTAACTGATTTCATTCTATCCATATTGTTTTGTAAGTCAAATGCCACATTTTTGGAATCTATTATAGTCCTGATATAGTCCATGTAAAAAGTGCACGGAAGAACTACTAAATCACTAAATGAACAACAACAGTGCCCATTGACATGACAGCAATGATTTTTTGGCTGAGGCTGAACTAAGTGAACATGTTACAGTTACAGTACAGAATATTGCATTTATGGCACGATTAACTCTCTGATTTGTTATAGGTATAACAATCATGAAATGCATTATTATCAATTGGAAGACTATAGTTTCTCAAGTATGGATCAGATTCGCCGCTCTAGTTTCACCTGCAACTTGGATTTCAGCAACCTCTCTTAGAGTTTTGGTGTCTAACATGGAAACAATTAACTAAAATGGCCCATACTCCCTGACTGACATTGAAAACAAAAACATGACAGATTCAAAGGAAGGTTAGTCGAATTCAGACGAACTTCTCACCATTGTATAAATATAATATAAGGTATGTAATAAACCTAGTTACACAGTTGTATCACCACCGGAGTCAGCATAGGAACCGCTCGAAAGTTAGTAGGAGCAACGATTTCCAGGTGCGAAACTAAACAACTGTAAATTAAAAGCGACGTAGCACAGCGAACATCAAACCAAATACCGTTTCACTATACCCTATTGCAGGTTACCTAACCTAGGGTATAACACTGCATTGAAAATTTGTTTATTTTTAACAGTGTTAATTGAGAGTTTTTAATTTCATTAAAAAAATATATATAAAATCACCAATTTTTATGTTGGATGAATGGGCCACAGCAAGCAGAATTTGATACGGACGATGAAATTGATTTTGATGGGTTTACCTCGAGTAGGGCCAATGTAGAGAAGACCGCAACAGGAGTAATGCCTTGAATCAAAACATACATTTTTCAACTCTTCCAAATTTTGATGTTTATGATTATACACAAAACACAGATCTTAAGGTACGGAAAAATTCACTCAATGATAAGTCGGAAGACATGGGGGCTTAAGGGGACATTGCTAAAACGTGAGATAATCTGCCCAGGAAACATGTAAGTTTTAGTAGCATTAAAAGCAAATAGTAAGCAGGGGTCAATTGGAAGTGTAATGCTTCCAAACCACGAAATTTAGACGAGATGAAGAATGCAAACGTTCACGAAGTCGTTGTCATCCCTGCAGAGATGTTTTACCATGTTAATAAGGTGCTGGAAAGAGACTCGAGTCCTGTATTTGAAATGATACACATCACCTTGACAAAATTATTTTACACGAATAACTGATACTGCAGGTAATAACCTGCAATAACAATGGCAAAAAAGAGCCTTGTTTTGTATAAATAGGCCTAACCCTGCATTAATCTAAAATTAGTTGAGTATTAAATCATTCATCTCCTTATCTCCCGTGTGTCACGCTGTAAAATAGCAGACAAAATTTTGCCTGGAATTTTCAATAAAAGGTATATTAATCTTATACTCTAATCTTATACTCTAATCTTATACTCTAAAACAAGCTCCGTTTGTCCGGGTAATAGTAGTTTTCATCACTAGGAGCAAAAGTGGGTCTTTTTGGTGCGCAATCGTGTTTTAAAAACAAGGCGCAGCCGAGTTTTTAGAAACGATTAAGCATCAAAAAGACACTTTTGCTCCGAGTGATGAACAACGTTTTTTATCATAATGCGAAAATTAGACTTTTGATCGTTAAAAATAATAACTATAAAGTTTTATTTTCGAGGTTATATTTACAAAGTAAGTAATATGCAGTGTTTATATTTCTGTTATTTACAAACAATGCTTTTCATAACGTTTGAATTTCAAAATTCTGCTCATCAACATAAATAAATCAATAGTAATATACTTGACAAACAGCTGACTTTTCAGTACTAGGACCTAAAAAATTCTCCAGATGATTTTTCAGTCCTAGGACAGAAAAGAATCGGTTTTGGTACTATTGAGAGAACAAAAAACTGGCTGATTTCGTGCAGAATGATAAAAAGTTTTTTTCGCTCCAAGGATTTTGATTTTTTGATTGAATATGGGGGTTTTGGCCACCAGAAATCGATTGGAGCTGGTCCCATAGCTGGGAAAAATCCGGTTTTCGCGCTAGAGCACTTCAAAGTTTCCATGTTATCCTTATGGAGATTTTATTGATTGAACAAAAATCAGCTGATAACTGTAGATATAAACCAATGTGTTACATCTTTAACCTGTTGCTTGGGAAAATTATACCAAAGTGCAGTACCCGTCGGCTTGGGCGACGGCGAGTGAGCGAAGCGAACGAGCTCGTCTTTAAAATGGAAGGGGGCGAGTGAGCGGAGCGAACGAGCTTTGTGTGAGAACGAAAGTAATAATTTCACCGAGCTTAGCTCGGTCCCCCTGGTACTTGTATATTATTTATAAGAACCTCAATTTGCTTTAATAACATCAAAATATAAAATAATATAAAGTGGAATAAATCCAGTTTGTTTGGGGATATTATTCATAGTTTATTTTGTTTTAAGGGTTATTTAAAATAATGGTATAGGCCTATGTTTATTTGAGAATCATCGTTAAAATGATTGTATCTATTTACATTTTGCTATAAAACATTTACAAAGGATCCTTTCCTTGCAGGAAATATATACACTCAGTTCTAAACTGTTTCTATAAATAATATCAACTTTAAAACCAGATAAAAGTTGTAAAAAGAACTTTCTATATCGAAGCCGTAACACGCCCGTCTCCAGTATAATCTCCAAATGGCCGCGTATATTTTCAAATGGAAGTGTTGCACATCAATAGACGGTAATCCGCCTCAGTGCTTGTAAAAAGAGATGGGAAAGGGGGACGTAATAAAAACGTCATTACGACGAAGTAGGGGCCAGACACAATAGTCTGAAGCATTACCATAATCAAATCACACAGTGAACACACTCTAGCGGCGAGAGAGCGAACTCGGCGATCGATGCAGTCTACTTTACCGACACGACAGCTCTCCTACTGCGCATGCGTCCCCCTCCCCTCACCCCCCCCCCCCACTAGGCCACGCCCCCGCGTCGTAATGGCTGCCGACGACAAATACCGCTAACAAGGGAACAAAGCTGAATTGAAGGGTGACATGCGGGACCCGAGGGACGACCAATCATCGGCGACAGATCGGACATTGTTGTACAGCTGATCCCGAGCGGCGATAAGGCTTATCTGAGGCCCGATCTTCACACTCGCTTTGTCTTACACACGGTCTGCCGCACACGTGTCAAAACACACAGTTTCCTGGGGGGATTACGGCAAATTGGACGATTTTATGGGCGGTTTAACGTGCGCAAGTTTGAAGGGGAATCAGAGAGTACCCCAGGGCTCAATACTTTTGGGGTTTACGATCACGTTTTAAGACAAGATTAAATTTTCAAACTTATTAACTCCTGTTAGGCTATCAAGTTATGTCGTGCAACAAGGGAGAGGAAAAACTAAAATACCTCATTCTGAAGAATTAACCTATGAGAAAGTTTCAGAAATTGTTTTTAATTACGGACTCCCCCCCCCCCCATTGATTCATTATAATCATACATGTTTTGTTTCATGTAGACAGATACATTGCAAATGTCAACCGACGTGATTGCATACTTGATTCCTTCAACCATCTTTCATTTTTATCCTGTAGGCTATGCTAGTGCAGTGAGGACTTGTTGGTGTGAAACAAAAATTCATTTATCTATTTTATGTTGGCCTATTTCGTCTACTCTATCGTGATTATTGAAGTCCGTGGAAAAAACTAATCAGGGGTTAAAAAACTAATCAAGGATCCAACTTTGGGCCACTCTTTTTATCTAGTAATAGCTCCTAATAAGAAAAACCACAAAACTTCAGATATAGTGTATGTATATAGTCTAAAGTACAAAATGTGCTGAGTTGTTTGATACTTAGGTTTAGGTGTTTAGGTTTTATAGATTAATGTTAGGTTGCAATAATAAAACGTCTTCTAAACACTAACTTCAAAATGTTTACACTTAGCTTACACGTGACAGTAAACTTATACTGTACTGTATATTAAAGATGTTGTAATGCCTGTTAGATGTTATAATTGACATTATAACATCTTTCATACATATTTACCGTCTTGGGTAAAATTGCAGAGTAAGAGGGTGGTGAAATGGCCATTGGTTGTTTTATTGATCTCTCCAAGGCATTCGATTGCGTCAACCATAGTACTGTATTTTGATTCACAAGATTCAATTCTGGGAATTAGTGGTACAGTTTTAGAGTGGTGTCCCTCTTATCTCTCTTAATAGATGTCAAAGGATAGTGATAGAATTTTCTGACTCCAGCGGACTAGGGAACAGTATACATCAAGATTATCTCACCTGCAGGTGGGGGTGCCTCAAGAGTCGATTCTTGGCCCAATTCTGTTTTTAATTTATATTAATAATATATCTGATTATATACCTAGTTGTTCCTTAACAATTTTTGCTGGTGACACCTCTTTGTGTTTTAGCCATAAAAATCTACAATTTTTAGAACATTTTAATTACGCTCTTATTAATACTCTCACTCAATACTTCTCTGATATAAACCTAAATATCAATCCAAGTAAAACCAATTATGTTTTTTCTCAACTGATCAGAAGAAGAGATTTTTAGAGAGAGGAGGTTTATTAGAATCCCCTCTACTCTGCCTGGATGATGAATTTCTTGATCAGTCGGTTACAGTGTATTACCTGGATGTGAGGTTGGACTGTGGTCTCACATGAAATGAGCAGAGAGTATTGCAAATACTTTGTCTGCTTGGGAGTACAATATTTTTGTTCTTCGAAACATAGCACTCTTGAACAATCTTCCATTGTCAAAACTTGTCTATTTTAGTTTAATTGAAAGCTACATAAGGTATTCCATTGTACTTTGGGGAAATTCTAGTAAAGCTAACTTGAACAAGATTTTTGTAATTCAGAAGAGAGCAATTAGTTCTATGATAAGACTTAGACCTCAAGACTCATGTAGACAACATTTTGTAGACCTAAGAATTGACTGTTCCATCTCTCTTTATGTTTGAAGTAATTTGTTTTGTCAGAGAAGATAATCTCATTCAGTCTCACAATCATCTTTACAATACCAGAAATAGACATTTAAACCCTTTAATGCAACATATACTTACACCTTTTTGAGGAAAATTACCTGATTATATCGGTCGAAATGTTTTTTTTCCAAAATTACCCCCAAGTTTAGAGAAATCAACGACATTACGAAATTTTAATTACAGTTAAAAAAAATCATCTGTTAGAAGAGTGTTTTTTATAGTGTCCCAGACTAACCCGAAATCCTTTTCCAATCAAATTTGTCTAGTCTTTTTCCCTTATTAAGTTCCTGCCCATTGCCTTTTTAACCACATGACAAGGTTCCTTTCGCCGCATAAGGTAGAATTGTGACCGGTCTCATGCCTTGGAAGAGGGTCTACCATACTAAAATGGAGAAATGGAGAAGAAGAAGTGTAAATATATGTAGTGATAGTGTTTGAAGACATATTATTATTTGAACCTGAGTAACAACACCAACACGTACCTATAGGTCTAATGTCAATCAAAAAGCTATTCAGCTTATGTGACGAGCCTTGTAAAAGGTTGTATGAGGCTTCTCTTGAGGCTTTAGTTATCCTTATATTCCACTTTACTATGATATAAATGGCATTTCTATTTGCTTAGGAACCTAAAATTAAGAATTTACAAGATCGTTCAAGGGAAAACTATAGTAGGCTAATAGGGTTTAGAAGGGAATGCTAGACTAAAGTAGGCCTACATATTCGATCAGTAATATGGACAATATAGGTATAGTAATATTGTTCTACTTATCGTGATAATGCAACCATTCCACAACATACTTGCAGAATGCGCGGTGTATCAAAATTTTATTTATAGGCCAAGCGACATGGGATGCGGTTACGCTTTTTTGGATGACCGCCTATAACCTAGGTTTTATAAAATTTAGATTTGTCGCAGTTAAAGTAGTGTAGAACCTATGTATAGCTTAAAGGCCTTCATAAAAATCGCTACCTAGACTACTACAATCTGTTACAAGACTGAGCAACAATAGGGGTTTTTAGGTTGTAGGCCTACTTGATCATTTAGGTCTCTAAAAGTACCAACAAACATATGCAGTAATCCTGTCGGAATGTTATAGACTATTGTTACAGAGTAAAATTTAACAAAGGAAAGGGAAGTAAACTTTAGTGAAACTTTAGTAAAACTTTAGTAAACTTTAGTAAAGTGTAGTGGTTAATCAACATTAAACTCCTCAATTATTGGTTTTGGGCATTTTTTCATACAATTTTGTTTAAAGAATGCTTTTAAGGCTCCGAGTGAGACAACCTAAAAGTTAATAATATCTGTTATCCTGAATTTTCAACACACTTGAATTGATACAGCCTTTTGTATTTTTATATACTTCTAATTTTCTATTAGCAACTTAAAATGCATTTTAAAACATGCCTGAGTCACTAACAAAGCAGGCCTAATGATAATATTCCAATCGTGACACAATCTTACATATTACGAAACAAATAACGTATCATTTTATTCTCCGGTGTTGGCCAGCCTGGAGACAGCTGATTAGATCATTAGATGACTGGTTGGCGCCCGGCCAGCTGACGCGGCAACAACCTCTTTGTTGGCCAGTCAAAACACCTTTGTGGTTCTGCCTTGTACTTCACTTCTCACCCACCCACTCCTACCCGGCACCTCGCTACTGGACGGATGTGACGGCGACCGAGCTTTGGCTGGGAATGAAGTTTTTTATTCATATAATAGCATTAAAAATGTCTGTATCCATTTACTACAGTAGGCAAATGCGAAGTCTTGATAATAGTTATACATAATAAAATTTTAAATAAAATTTATCACCCGCTTTCATCCTTTAATATCATGTAAAGTATATTTAACCCCCATTCGATCACTTTTAAAATTCAAGAATATCTGTATATGGTTGTAGGCCTACGCACGATTCTATATTTCTGGTAGAGAAAGGTGTTACGCTGATTAATCAATTACAGTATAATAAAGCGTTCTGATATCTTTAAAAAAAGGCCTACAGCTTGAAAATAGACTAAACCTACAATAATATTCTCCATTTCGAGATAAATGCTATCTCTTCTGGTAGGTAACTTTTTCTCAGGTACAGTAGTTTTAGTACCTTTGAGATGGATTGTTTTCGCCATCCTTACGAAAGTAACTCTTCTCTGCCATGACTAATTATTTTAACCAACCTAACCCGAATATACCTTACAAAGGGCATGTCAGTAAAGCCCAATTTATTTTTAAATTTTGTCTTTTGGGTAAAACAATAAATATTTTTACTAATGGCAGTGGATTAAAGTGCCTAAATATATTTATCCACAATTATCATAGCATAAGAAAACCATAAAGTTCAGGGTGATTGTTGCACAATCTCAACCCAGAACGAGAAATTCCCAGTATCTCTGGAGTCAGATCGATCGAGGCTTCAACAAGCCGGTATTTTATCTAGTGTGATGTTCAACCGCATTTTCTACAGATCGCGTCCTCGTGTATTACCCACCCTATCACCCCCTCCCCCTCCCCCCTGGGTCGATACACCGGATGTTAGCGACACGAAGGCGGAGACGGAAGCCAGCCACCCGATCAGCTGATTCTGAGGGAGTCGTCTGCAACTGACAGTTTTGACGCCGTAAACAAATTTCCCTGACACCTCTCTACCCCTCCCTATGTCAACAGCATTGCAACAACATATCGTTCAAAGATACGTGGTCCAATAGTGGGAAATAGACGATATTGAGCTTGTGGATATGCAATGGTGAGCGACTTTTGTCCTATTTTTTTACAATTTAAGAATATTCTTTTATACTTCAGTTTGTTAATGATTTGTATTTATGTACTAACTGTCTGACTGCTTACTCACTTTCCAGGATATCCGGATAAGTATTCTCATACATTAAGGAAATAGTATGAGAATAACCACTAAGGCAGAGACATAACACTCATAATTGCCTAATTACTGCATCGATATATGTTTGTTAAATTATCTTGGTTAGATACTAAAATACTACTAAGATATTAAAATCAGTTAAACTATACTAACTATTCGACTTATTGAACCTATATTTTCTAAAAAAAACATGTTTAATTCAAAAATCTTAAACTGTGTCCAAAGAGTTATCAAAACTAATTTCATCCAAAGAGAAGTTAGCAATTAAACGCGGATAAATGCATTTTTCATTGGAATGAACAACCGACGACATTAAATTTTTTAATAGTATTTTCACTAACTTGGTGCAGGGGCAACAGGTTCAATTAAGTCAGGAAAAAAGGGAATCTGGAACCCACCATTAAAATCATCCCTAAATGACGGTACTACACTGTCTTACTTTAAAACTAAACTAAGACACAAAATCTTTCACGGAAACCCCACTTCATTACTGTCTGTTCTAAGAAGACTTTCAACATTCACGGAATTGCCGATCTCGAGCGGAGCAAAAAGCTTGAAACAGTGGGAATCAGATGAGCTAATGGCGGGCCGGTAGCGGGCCCTTGGGGGACAACGCGAGAGACGTTGTTAGCGGCGGTGACTCAGCGGGTAGATGGCGCCACTGCGCCACGGAGCGGCGGTGGCGGCGCGGGGATATCAGACGTCCTCTCTTTGGGGGACATGGCCTCTTCTTTTAACAATGTCCTCCAGGCTGTCACAAAAAAATCAAATGTCCGGCTCTTGGCCATTAACCTAAGTTAATTAAATATGCCTGAACAATGATAAAAAATTAATTAATAACACAAACCGCAGACTGGTCATGGAGCCTGAACAACTATAAAATTAAAGCCCAATTTGTAGCAGATTTTATTGTCCAGTGAGTATTTCCAAAAATACAATGTAAACTTGTATTTCCTTAAATTTAGTTGTTTATAAGTAAGTTTACAAAATAATAAGTCGTTTTATAACAAATTATGTCTTTTCGAAATGTTTCTTTTTTTTCAATGTCCTCCTTTTCTCAGGTGTTTATTTGTCATCTATGTCCTCTATTACTTACGTTTGGTACAAACCCTGCTCGCAACGGCCACTGCAGCGGCCGTCTCCGGAGAATGGATCAGGATTGAGAAATAATCATAGGGCTGGATGGTGTCAATACTTTCGTCTGTTCTTCGCTTCTAATCACGCTTGGAGGGTAGGGAAGGGTTGGGCGAAAGACAACAAATTGATAAACATAAGATTTTACAGACCCTTTTACAATTTAGCTTTAAACCCATGTTTAATATGTTGCCAATTATGTTGCTTGATGACCACTGATAGAAATGTACAAAATTCTTAAAGGAATTAATTGTTATGAATGTTAAAGGAAATGTTTAATAATAGTAAAGGACCGGCTTAAGAGGGCGTTGGAGTCAATCTAAATTCCGCCTTTCCCCTATAAGAGCAATGTTAAACGGGATGTCAAATAACTCTTTTATTTATAATCAGAAAATAATGGTTTATAGCTCTAAATAAAGGGTTCATCAAGGCGGATTTGGTTTGCGAGAGAAATTTTTTTATAAAAATTAGTGGTTTTTACTAACTTGAAATAACAAAGCAAGTTTTTTACTACTTTTAAAACATTTTCTACAGAATTTTATAAATTATTTACAAAGAATCGATCTCGCAAAAGGAACCGGAAATTCAATTGTGATTCAAACGCTATTTATTCTGAACCAATCGGACAAAAAATAAAGAAATTATATGACAAATGCCGGGGACAAGTTTAGCATTGCTCTTATGGGAAATAAATCCAACATGGCGGCACTCCAACGCCCTCTTAAGACACTGAAACCAAAGCCTCTATTAAGACACAACAACATTCTGTATCCAAAAAAGGTTAATCATGTATTTTTGTTGTTCTATCAATAATCTTTAAATAAATTTCATAAATATTTCCAAATTTAAACAGATAACTCAGTATTTTCTAACCATTATAATAAATTTGGAGATTGTTTAAGCTTTTTTGCAAATAACTTTTAAAGGTTGAGGAAATAGAGCACAGTGAAAGGTAATATTCTGAAAGAGAATGAAATTTCTTACAAACTACTATTTCCTCATTGTAAGTAGGCTACTGAAGACTTGCAGCCGAATTCGCCTCCAAATAAATAGTGTGAAAACCCAAGTTTTCAATGTATTCCTTATGATTCTTTTTTAGTTTCCACCATAAATCTTTAAAAAATCAAACTTTCATAATTGTTTGCAAACATGGTGTAATTTCCTACAAAACAACAATTGTGCATTTCTTGAAAAAAGACCATTAAAAACCGTGAAAATTTACCTCCAAATAAAAAGTGTGAAACCCCCGTTTTCAATGTATGTCATATGGAACATATTTTTCTTTTTACTTTTGTTCAAACTAAAAATTTATGTTTGAGGTCTGGGGGCTATAAAGTATGTAAAAAAATTCCTAAAAGACAAAATACAATCTTTTAAAAAAATTATAAATAAAAAAAATCATGCTCCCTCAGCACATACACTCAAAGACTATTATCCCATTATTCTTTTAAAAAAAGGAAAATTGCTGTCAATCATCAGATGGTTGTTTGACAACAACATTGTACAAAATGCACAGCTAAAGTTGCAGAAGTTGTCTTGTTAGCGAAGCAGTGCCAATCGACGAGACAATTTGTCTGTCTATAGAGACACCAGTTGACATCATTAGGCTGAGGACTGCTGTCAATCATCAGATGGTTGTTTATAACCAACATTGTACAAGCTGCACAGCTGAAGTTGCAGAAGTCGTCTTGTTAGCGAGGCAGTGCCAATCGACGAGACAATTTGTGTGTCTATAGAGGCACCAGTTGACATCATTAGGCTGAGGACTGCTGTCAATCATCAGATGGTTGTTTATAACCAACATTGTACAAGCTGCACAGCTGAAGTTGCAGAAGTCGTCTTGTTAGCGAAGCAGTGCCAATCGACGAGACAATTTGTCTGTCTATAGAGGCACCAGTTGACATCATTAGGCTGAGGACTGCTGTCAATCATCAGATGGTTGTTTATAACCAACATTGTACAAGCTGCACAGCTGAAGTTGCAGAAGTCGTCTTGTTAGCGAAGCAGTGCCAATCGACGAGACAATTTGTCTGTCTATAGAGGCACCAGTTGACATCATTAGGCTGAGGACTGCTGTCAATCATCAGATGGTTGTTTATAACCAACATTGTACAAGCTGCACAGCTGAAGTTGCAGAAGTCGTCTTGTTAGCGAAGCAGTGCCAATCGACGAGACAATTTGTGTGTCTATAGAGGCACCAGTTGACATCATTAGGCTGAGGACTGCTGTCAATCATCAGATGGTTGTTTATAACCAACATTGTACAAGCTGCACAGCTGAAGTTGCAGAAGTCGTCTTGTTAGCGAAGCAGTGCCAATCGACGAGACAATTTGTCTGTCTATAGAGGCACCAGTTGACATCATTAGGCTGAGGACTGCTGTCAATCATCAGATGGTTGTTTATAACCAACATTGTACAAGCTGCACAGCTGAAGTTGCAGAAGTCGTCTTGTTAGCGAAGCAGTGCCAATCGACGAGACAATTTGTCTGTCTATAGAGGCACCAGTTGACATCATTAGGCTGAGGACTGCTGTCAATCATCAGATGGTTGTTTATAACCAACATTGTACAAGCTGCACAGCTGAAGTTGCAGAAGTCGTCTTGTTAGCGAAGCAGTGCCAATCGACGAGACAATTTGTCTGTCTATAGAGGCACCAGTTGACATCATTAGGCTGAGGACTGCTGTCAATCATCAGATGGTTGTTTATAACCAACATTGTACAAGCTGCACAGCTGAAGTTGCAGAAGTCGTCTTGTTGGCGAGGCAGTGTCAATCGGCGAGACAATTTGTGTGTCTATAGAGGCACCAGTTGACATCATTAGGCTGAGGACTGCTGTCAATCATCAGATGGTTGTTTATAACCAACATTGTACAAGCTGCACAGCTGAAGTTGCAGAAGTCGTCTTGTTAGCGAAGCAGTGCCAATCGACGAGACAATTTGTCTGTCTATAGAGGCACCAGTTGACATCATTAGGCTGAGGACTGCTGTCAATCATCAGATGGTTGTTTATAACCAACATTGTACAAGCTGCACAGCTGAAGTTGCAGAAGTCGTCTTGTTAGCGAGGCAGTGTCAATCGACGAGACAATTTATGTGTCTATAGAGGCACCAGTTGACATCATTAGGCTGAGGACTCCTGTCAATCATCTGATGGTTGTTTATAACCAACATTGTACAAGCTGCACAGCTGAAGTTGCAGAAGTCGTCTTGTTAGCGAGGCAGTGCCAATCGACGAGACAATTTGTGTGTCTATAGAGGCACCAGTTGACATCATTAGGCTGAGGAATGCTGTCAATCATCTGATCGTTGTTTATAACCAACATTGTACAACAAGCTGCACAGCTGAAGTTGCAGAAGTCGTCTTGTTAGCGAAGCAGTGCCAATCGACGAGACAATTTGTGTGTCTATAGAGGCACCAGTTGACATCATTAGGCTGAGGACTGCTGTCAATCATCTGATGGTTGTTTATAACCAACATTGTACAACAAGCTGCACAGCTGAAGTTGCAGAAGTCGTCTTGTTAGCGAGGCAGTGTCAATCGACGAGACAATTTGGGTGTCTATATAGGCACGAGTTGACATCATTAGGCTGAGGACTGCTGTCAATCATAAAATATTTTTATCGTTATATCTTTTTGTTTTCGTTGCCTTGGAACATTTATCACTTAATCCAAGCTCTATTCTGGGGCCTTTAACACATTTTTTATAATTTCCAATGACTTTTTTATGTTTTTCCAACGAATTTTTATGTATGTTGTAAAGTCCCAGGACTTCGGAAAACTGCTGGAACGGAAAACTGCTGGAATGTAATAGACAAGGGCTGTTTCATTAGCGGGAAAAACGATGTAAAAATTAGTACCCAAAACGTCACTAGCCTGATCAGCTGGTGCATGTTATTCTTATGGACATCAGATGGATTACGTCACCGGCCTGACTCAAAAGCGGTATTTTCCAACATCAAAGGAATTAAACAGCCCTTCTATTGTGTATATGTTCTCCGCAGTCCTGGTAAAGTCTACTCGGCTAGTAAGGATTTTAATATTGAGTCCTTTTCAAAAGCTTCAATTAAAGGGTTGAGTGTGTTACAAGTTACATTTACTTTTAGTTAATCTCTAAAAACTAGAACAATTTATATATAGATTCCGATCAATGTACTTCACCTCGCTGAATTAAAATATTTGATATACTTCAAACGTTGTATAGCATTAAATCTTTGACTTAAGACTTGAATGAATTAATTAATAATAAGATGCCTGAAAAAAGGGTTATTTTGATAGAATAATCCTTAAGACAAAGATCCTTTCCTGTTTTCATGACATTTAGGAGCCCAAGGAGCCATCAGAGCAGCATGAGCATGACAGGTCCGAGGGTGAGGCTTATCATGCCGGGATGTGACCAATAACGACGGATAGCGGGAAGCTGAAGGGCCGGAGGTTGGGTGGAGTTAGGGGTTGGGGGGTTGGGGGTTGGTAAATTCATTAGTGGAGATGGTGATAAGGCGCGTCCCGGCGGCGCAATTTGGGAAATAATGCGGCGATCGTGATAAACCAGCTGGGGATTTGAGGCTGTTACGTCCCTGTCCAACCCCCGCCCCCTCCCACCATCCACTCGAACAATCACTAGGGCCATAGGGATCACGTCTCACTGTGCGACGACTAAACAGCCTAGCGACAGAATTAAAAATACACCCGTCACAGCATACTAGCACACTCAATAAATTTCAAAAAGTATTTAATATTTTTCCATTCTGCCCATAGAATACCATTTCTAAGTTCCAGTGTTAAGAAAAGTTTCGGTGTTTGCACCACCTGGTAATACATAGGTCATGAACTCTTTTATCTTTTGTTCTAAGTAAAAATAATATATTTTGTCACAAGGGCCGAAAGTGGCGTTTTGCCGGCCCCGAGATCGTGTTTCAAGTTCGAGACGAAGTCGAGAACTTGAAACGATCGAGGGTTGGCAAAACGCTTTTGACCCGAGCTATGAACGATAATTTTCATCACACTACACAATTCAATAAATTCTAAACAAGTGAAAAATTACTTTTTCGTTCATAACAAACAAAACATAACCTCAACTTCAACTAACCTAGCGAGATGTACTGCTTGAGTTTCTTGTTGCTAGGCAACCACTTCACTCAACAAAACTAATACTCTAACGGTAAGTGACTACAGCTGATTCCAATGGAAAAGCACCATTTTCCCATCTACGTCATACATATTTAACAGTTGCTATCAGCTGAACTACTAACTACGTCACTGATTTGTTATTTGTTGTTATTGTTGTTGTTAAATGCCTTCTAATATTCCAGATTTCTCTGCTACCGTTTCCATTACAGCCCTAGGCCGGAAACAGGTGTTTCGTTGGTAGAAGTGAGGGTCGAAAACAGGTGATATCGATCAATATCGATGTAGTGTGATGAAAAAATATTTGCAACCATATGATAAAAGTTTATTTTCAGTTAAGAAAGAATTAATTTATTAATTGAATTATTAATTTAATTTAATACATGCAGTTCATAGTTTGGCTTTTCAGGCATAAATATTTTAATGTATAAAAAATAATTATGTCAATTAACTTGGTCTATTTTTATAGCCTTAAAGCCCTTCAAAATGTTACAACGCATAATGAAGTAAATCAAATCAACAACTAAAATTGTATTCACAAAATCCAGCCAAGCGATGCGAGCTAGTCATTAGCTTGAGATGAAATAGCCAATAAAAATAGATAATTAATTTTCCAATAAAACTATTGTTTTATTTTTTTAAATCTTAACAACACTTCATTTATTAGTTTTACTCTGCTAAAAACAATTACTACATACGGAAGAGCCATTTTGTTGTTGTAATAACTTTTCTAATTGATAGTTCTAGTTTAAAATAATAGTTTTATGTTAGTTTTATTGGATTCAGAGTATATAAGGAGAGGATTCCACTCACTGGGTCTTGGTGATAAGTGAGCGTGGCGAGTGAGGATCTAATAAATAAGTCAAAATATTGACAATGGTAAGTAGGCCTACCTGTTATTGAAATTCTGTATCGCCTTTACAATTTATTATCTACTTCTTAGCCATTAACATATAAACATTTACAATGATAAACTTCACTTATGTAGGTTACTCAACTTATTAATAAACAAACAAGAGATCCACTATAGACTAATTGAAATCAAGTTGAAAAAGCGACAAATATAAAGCTATATTTAACAAATTTGAATTTATTACTAAAACTCTTTAAGAAGTAAATTACAGTTTAAATTTTGGCTCCACAAAAAGGAATCTTGAAATTTCTATTTTTCTTTGTACTTAATCATTTGTGATTAACAGCAATTTTGAAACAAAAATAAATTTTTGGAAACTATGTACATTTTGACATTTTAAAAACAATAGAAGACAAATTTCAATACATTTCGTTAAAGGTGTGGGTATATTGCTCAATATTAAACCAAAGTGTTCAAGTTCAGTCATTTGTTTACAAATCTGAATTCATTAACCAATTTAGTTTCTTACCTTCATGGGGCCTAGAGATGGAATAACTAAGTTTAGTCATTTAATATCTTACATTAGACGCAAAGGTTTATTATGTTACTACATAAACAAAACGACGACGGTTTGTTTGGCAGAAAAAAGAAACTTCTTGTTACAACTTCTAAACAATGTACTATTGATAAAAAGCTGATCATTGTGATTACTTTCAGGAAAAAAATAAAAACTTGATTGCAGGTGTCCATTCAAGCGTACCTGGCCGTGGTTGTCCTCGCTGTCCTGGGTTTCGTTCAAGTAAGTATAATAACTATTATTTTTGTAATGGCTAATTAAATAAACGTATTTTATGTTATTCGTTGCCATTATGAATTTCATATTATTATTAATATCATACAGAATAAATGTCTTGAGAAAATCATAGATGACGGTCGAAGTTATTGCATGATTCAGGAAAGGTTTTATAACCAACTATTGGGATTGATTAGTTATTAAAAGTACGTATTTTATTTATTTATTTATTTATTTATTTGCATATAAACGGTATACACCATTTTACATTAAGATTCAAGCAGTCCAAATTTTGCAGGCAATAGGCTAAATAGATGGCTGGCATAACATGCAATGTAGTACTTAAAAAACTATACAAGCAGTAACTACTTTATGGACAAGCAAGCACAATAAATAATGATTGATCAAGACTAAGCAATTCATATCAAGACAATAAATAAGATTTAACAAGACTAGACATTGCAAGACTATGAGCAATAATTACAAGACAAGAAATAAAGATTTACAAAGCTAAGACATTACAAGACTAAGCAAAACATTCAAGACAGTAATGACGATTAAACAATACTAAGCAATATGTTAAGACAAAAAAATAACTTAAGTGAAAGAATGTGGTAACAATAAGAAAGTGTATGCACCATAGAAATACAGAAATGGTAATACTGACTAACAAACATGCAATAATGAAAAGATTGAGCAAAATGAACAAGTGAAAGACAATGGGGTGTAACGGATCACAGGATCACTGAAGCCACTTTCCTCCTAAAGCACTGCACTGAGCCACTGAAGAAGTCAATCAGAGCAGCAGCTTCACCTCCAGATCGCATGAGTCTTGACAGGCCATTGTGGTATGCATAGTAGGTAGGCAGGTACTTTCTTTGAAATACAGTCCTGGATCTTGTACCCCGTGGAACAGCAAAGTTGACAAGTTGGAGGAGTTTAGGACAGTCTATGTATCCATTGACCAGCTTGAAGAGGATAATAAGGTCGATATGTTTGCGCCTCAAGTGAAGTGGAAGAAGTCCATAGCAGTCCTCCAGCAGGCCAACAGGAGTAGTCAGGTAGGTGTAGCCCAATTTACATCCAAGCATCCGCACGAAACGTGTTTGTATTTTCTGGAGCATTGTGTTATGGTTTATCTGGTAAGGGGACCATATAACAGAGCCATATTCCAGGGAAGGTCTCACTAGTGCTTTGTAGAGGATAACTAGTGTTTGGGGTGATGTAAAGTCCTTGGTGGATCTGAAGATGAAACCAAGAAGGGAATTAGCCTTGGCAATAGCTTGTGAGATGTGGTCAAAAGGGCTCAGATCACCAGACAAATAGACACCGAGATCTCTGATCCTTTCTACTCTACTCAGAGTAAGGCCATCCATTACATAGTCGAATTGGTTGAGAGTCCCACGATGAAAGGTAAGGACGGCACACTTGGTGACATTGAGTCTCATATCATTGGCCATACACCAGTTGTGAACATTATTCAGGGATTGCTGGAGATTGTTCTGAGACAGACAGCTATCAACCGCAGTGTAGATCTTCATGTCGTCAGCGAACATCAGATGATTAGTCAGTATAACATCCTTGAGGTCGTTCATGAAGATATTGAAGAGTAAAGGGCCAAGATGAGATCCCTGAGGGACTCCAGAGAGAACAGCGAAGGGAGAAGAGAGACTGCCATCGCATTTGACAGAGAGAGATCGATGGGAGAGATAGCTCTCAAGCCACTTGAGCAATGGACCCCTGACTCCGTATCCCTCAAGCTTAGCAAGGAGAAGGCGATGGTTGACCTTGTCAAATGCCTTAGAAAAATCCAGGTAGACACAATCCACTTGCTGAGACTTGATGAAGGACGACATAACAAACTCTTCAAAGACCAGGAGATTAGTAATGGTGGAGCGGTTGCGAAGAAAACCATGTTGTTCAGCGCCAATGTATTTTCTCAAATAGAAGTACAGATGATCGAGAACAATATCCTCATATACCTTCGCCAATGAGGACTGAATCACAATCGGCCTGTAGTTACGGACGTTGCTCCTGTCACCACCCTTAAAAACTGGAACCACAAATCCATGCTTCAAAGTTGAGGGAAAACATCCAGCAGAGAGCAAGGCAGAAAAGAGAATTGCGAGGTGAGATGCCAGGACGGGGGAGCAGTATTTCAACACAAGAGGCGGGACATCATCTGGGCCAGCTCCTTTGTTAGGGTTAAGAGCACTGAGTTTAGTTTCAACAATCGAAGGCGAGACTGAACACTGAGAGATGGAGTCACACCACCCAAAATCGAAAGCAGGCACATGGGTGTTAGAGTCTTTAAAAACTGAGGAAAAATACTCAGCAAATAGTTCACACTTCGTTGAAGGTTCAGCAGCAACAGAGGTGTCAAAGATCATCGTGGGTGGGATCGAAGGAGATTTCTTCAAGCTGTTAACGTGGGACCAAAAAGCCTTGATATTGGAAGGGATGCACTCCTCCACCCGTCGACTGTAGTTAGCTCTGCACTGAGCGGCTGCAGCTTTGCAAATCCTCCTCAACCTCTTGAATCTTAAAAGATCTTCAGGGCAGCCAGATCTTTTATAGCACTTGTGCGCTGCCTTTTTCTTGATAACAAGATCAATAAGTTCTTTAGAGAACCAGTTTGGAAATTTACGATCACTGATTTTCTTGACAGGAGAAAATGTCCGAACAATGTGGCTAAGTTGCTCATGAAAGGTGACGAAAGAGGCTTCAGCTTCAGAACAGTTTTGGAGCACAGGGAGATTTAGAGCTTGCAGGTGGTAAAGGACAGAATCCAGATCACACTTTCGGTAGTCATATACATAGCGAGGTTGAGAATCCATGAGAATCTGAAAATTCATTGTGATGTCAAGTGCGGGATGGTGAGAGTCTTCAAACAATAGAGGGTCAACAGCAGCAGCAACAGTGACATCCGAGATCGAAGAGAATATTAGGTCAAGTGTAACTCCTCGGAGATTTTTCACCGTATTCAAAAGTCCCAGGACATATCTATAATGAATTCATACCTCCTCAGAGGAATGGACCAAAGTGAAGATGTAAATCTTAAGCGAAATTTAAATTCAATAAATTAAACCATGCAGAGTTTGGGTTTTCAACAATTGTTGAAAAGAAGATAGGGGGAAACTAAGATCTTTAGAATGATGCATGGGAGACTAAGGCTTATGGAGTTTTCCCAAGACGTTTACCAAGGGGCGTCAACAAGATAAAATGAAGTCTCGATGGAGAATCGGTAGTCTTATTATACAGCACCATTTTTTAGGTCATCGTGTTCCAATTTACAAAACCTCGCAATTCAGCAAAACAAAATCCAAGTTTAAATATTATGGGAGTTATACATTTTTCAAAGAAAAACCACATGGTTTTCAAAGAAAACTTCAAATTCTACAATTTCAAATTCGGTAATCTAAAAATGATTGGGTTTTGGTATTTTGTTTCACTTAAAAATAATACCAATTCATTTAATCTGCAAAAAGAGTGTGCTTAAAATTGAGATTTTTTCCAAAGTTCTTGTTGGAGGTTTTCTCGAGGAGGTAGGAAATCTTTACATCTAGGTGTGTTGCTGTATTTTTAATCCCAAAACTAAGTTCTATGTTTCATGGTCTAAAATTGATAAATGAAAAATATAAATTCATCACAGTACTTATTGATCACTAGCTGTATTGTTGAGTTGAGGTTATTATTTCTTTTTAGTGTGGACCGCAGAACAAAACGGAATATGTGGATTTCCCAATCAAAAACCACACCGGACCATATTACCTGACTGTCAACCACTCAGGGCAATACTATTTGCCTGTCAACCACTCAGGACTTTATTTGTCCGTCAACCACTCAGGGGCATACTATCTGACTGTGAACCAAACCGGAGGATATTACTACGTGCCGCACGACAACGCAGAAGAACACTCCGGTTTTGTAGTCCATCACGGAGAACCGGGAGGGTATTACTACCTGCCTATCAACCACACAGGCGGCTACTTCGTGCCAGTCAACCACACCGAGGGATTTTATTATTTGCCAGTCAACCACTCAGGATTATTTTACGAATACGATAAAAACAAAACCGGAGGTTATTACTACGACTACTTTGACTTCATACCCGTCAACCAAACAGGAGGGCTGTACTATCTGCCCATCAACCACACCGAAGGGTTCTACTACGGGTTGGATGATTCGGCTGACCCTTGAATATTTGGGTGACATTGTTCAAATAATCAGTCATATTTCTACATGGTGACAACGCACTAGTGTAATTAAGAGTGGTATTTCCCTCTTTAACTTTGAGTTTTCATTTAAATAAATGGATTGCTTTTTTGTTCTTGCTACATGTATGAAATCCCCTATTATTATTCTTAGCCCTGATACATGGTTAAAAACTTATGTACTTAGGCTTAAGGGAATTCCCCGCGTTATATTGATGGAATAAGTTGAATAAGGTTAATTGATGAAATTGACTCACTAAGCCATTCAACGATAGCTAAGAGGTACTATTTGAGGTACTACAAGCTATTACTGGCTAAAGGTAGCTACTAAGTTTCTATGGGCATTGTAAAATTTACACACCTCTTACATTAGCCATGCAAACATAATAATATTGGCATTCTGTCGGTATGACCTGGGATTATTGGAACTTTTTTTGGAATTATTTGCATAATTTTGTCATGGTTTCATGGTTGAAATGGTGTGAAATGGATGGAATGAAGTACCAATCAAAGTTATTAAATTCTCTTGCAGACAGTTACACAAAACCTTTGCTCCATGTAATAAATTCTTTTATGATTACTGGCATTTTCCCAAAGAAATTAAAACTTTCAAAAGTAAAACCTAACTTTAAAAGTGGAAATCAAAAAGAATTAGCAAACTACAGTCCCATTTCTTTAATATCCACCTTTGCAAAAATTTACGAAAAAGTAATCAGTCTACAACTTACAATATTTCTTGAGAACAACAATATTCTTGATAATGAACAGTTTGGCTTTAGGCATAAAAAATCAGTTGTAACAGCAGGGATTGATTTTATTGAGTCTGTTATCAATTCAATAGACAAAAAAGAATTGGTTGTTGGTGTTTTCATGGACTTGACCAAAGCTTTCGATAGTGTCTCTCATGATACGTTACTAGAGAAACTTTCAAACATTGGTGTTAGTGACCATAAATTCGTTCAAATCATATCTTATTGGCAGGAAGCAGTTTGTAGATATCACCTATGCTGACGATTTTAACTGTCTAATCTCAGTAACGTCAAACGCAAACGTAATTAAATATGGATTCCCCCAAGGTTCTATCTTGGGTCCTTTATTGTTTTTAGTTTACTTGACGGGATTACAAAAAATATGCAAAGTATACCTTCGTACATACAGATTACTTAAATTTTTAGATTGCATGTAAATCGGTGCCAGAAGTAGAAATAACCTCTTAAATTAACCTTATCTCAAACCTAAAAATTCCTACAAGGCGTCAATCTGCTTCCTAATCCCCAGAAAACTAAATACATTCAGTAACATTTTTATGGACACTAACGTATTACAAGTGATTTTTTTTTTCAAATTTTGCGGTCTGACCATTGATAAACAATTAAACTGGAATGAACATGTCCACCTTGTTATTTCAAAGATATCCATTGGTTTATATGCTCTGAGGCAAATGGTCAAACTAACTAGCATAGAATCACTAAAACAAATTTACTTTGCTCTCATAGAATCACATGCAGCCGTTGGATTATGTTCATATGGTGCAACTTCTGCAAACAATTTGAATCAAATTATAATTTTGCAAAAAGAAACTATCAGGATAATGATAATATTTAAATTATGCTACCAGGATTCCGTGAAAGACCATTTTCAGTCACTGGGGTTTTACACTGTCCACAGGCTATACATTTATCAACTAATTTTGCACGTAAAAATAAATCTGGAACAACTGCCAGTGTTAGGGAACTCACATAATTATAATACTAGAAATAACAATCTTCTGGCTTTTGACAGGCATTGGTTGGAATTATTCAAGAAAAAACCATTCATGCAGGGATAATTTTTTTTTAATTTGCCAGTGGAGTTGAAGGAAATAGACAACTTGAACATTTTCAAAAAGAAACTTAAAAGATTTCTGATTGCAAAAGCTTTATACTCGGAGGAATTCTTTAATAATTCATAGATATGCCTAATGATTTTTCTATCTCTCTTTGTCTCCCACTTTTTATTCTTCTTTCAGTTTAAAAAACAGTTTATAATTTTGTAATTATAAAAGGATCTTTATTTTGTTTTATCCATACTAGCCAACTATGTTTTATAGTAATTTCTATTGTATTTTGACGCCATTCTTGTACACTTGTACTTTTATGAATAAAGATAGGCTACTATGAAATGAAATGAAAAAAAATAAATGACATTAGATTTATAAAATAATACTTTTAGTTTATACCACTCTCCTATACTTAATTTTTAAGCCTCATACAAATATACATAGAGTTTTTGAAAAGAAAAAAATAGGTAGGCCTAACCATGCGGTTTTTTAAGGAACTTCATAGCGGAATGGTATACGTTGTGAAATAAAGAATAAATATGAATAGATAAATAAATAAAGAATAACATTTGTTTTCGATAATTTCTCATTTATTACAATTCAAGCAATAAAAGTAGATAACACCCGCTTCAGCATGGAATACTCAAATATACATTGGAAAATACATGAAATAATTAAAATATTTACCTTATATAAAGTTAATAAATCCTCTACTATAAATTAAGGTTCTCGGTCACCATTTTCCTCAACTTCTTTTCTTAAAATGTTATCATGACTGTATATTTTTATATTTAATACAAGAGGAATGGTACCTAAGCGAAATTTTCACAGCCCCTGTTGTTAGGCTGGGGCTCTAGCATGAAATAACTATTGGCACATTCAGATACATTCTTCACAAGGTCGGATTTGCCACATTGTTATCTATTCTTAGAGACCTTTAATATATCGACCTATGCTTATTTTAAGATTTTCTTCTGACTCCTTGTCCCCCTTTATAGGTTCAAGGCCAATAAGTACTTAAGGAAGTACACTTTGTCATCACTTAAAATCAATTTGAAATTTTTAGTTTTATTACTCAAATACTTTTAAATATTATATCGTTTCCAGACTTTTTTTCATCCTGCATAGATAGATACATACAACTCAATTAGAAAACTAATTGTGTACCTAGAACAAGGTAGCTTTCAAATGACCCTTTCGTTATTGAGAGTATTCTTCAGCCTCACAGAAAATTGCTCCAACTTCAGCTTTGCAGCTTGTACAGTGTTGGTGTCGAATAACCATCTGATTATTACCAGTATAGTTTCAGCCATCAAGAAGAGCTCTTCAACTTCAGCTTTACAGCTTGTACAATGTTGGTGTCAAACAACCATCTGATTATTAACAGTATAGCTTCAACCACCAAGAATACCGCTTCAACTTCAGCTTTACAGCTTGTACAATGTTGGTGTCAAACAACCATCCGATTATTAACAGTATAGCTTCAACCATCAAGAATACCGCTTCAACTTCAGCTTTACAGCTTGTACAATGTTGGTGTCAAACAACCATCTGATTACTAACAGTATAGCTTCAGGCATTAAGAAGACCGCTTCAACTTCAGCTTTACAGCTTGTACAATGTTTGTGACAAACAACCAACTGATGATTAACAGTAACTTCAGCCTAGCGAGAAGACCGCTTTAACTTCAGCTGTGCAGCTCGTACAATGTTGGTGTCAAACACCCAACTGATAATTAACTTCAGCCTAGCGAGAAGACTGCTGCAACTTCAGCTGTGAAGCTTGTACAATGTTGGTGTCAAACAACCATCAGATGATTGACAGCAGTCCTCAGCCTAATGATGTCAACCGGCGCCTCTAGACACACAAATTGTTCCTTCGATTGGCCCTTCCTCGCTAACAAGACGACGGCTGCAACTTTTCCGTAAATCTCGTTTTGTTTGAGTTACTGCTAAACTTTTTAATAACGTCTTTTATACTTACATCGGGAACAATCTTTAAGTTATATAATATTTCTATTTACTTCCAACAATATTTTTTATTCCAAGTAACTTTCATATGTTAATTTTACATTTTATGTGAATAACATTCTCTGAAACCTTTAGAACTTTCATGACAAAATGGCGCCAGCGTTTTTCATACAGACCCAAAATTACAACTTCCCAAAACCTCCACCTCGCAAAGTTCGTCAATTCCATACAACTCCTTTCTAACCTCCGACGTTCCGGAACGATTCAACTCCGCCAACTACGTGATTCAAACGAAATTTTGAAATAATGCGCGGAGCATAATACAGCACGTATCGCCGGGGGCGGAGCAGTAGTTGCCGATGAATTAGTCGTGTTTGTATTCAGCCCGAGCTCGGCTCAATTATGGCATTCAGTCGATCAACTCGTCAACTGGAACGAATTAAATTTCATCCGGCGGCGGCGGCCGGGTGAATGCAAATTTATTCCGGGTGGGATCCGGGGAGCCGGGGCCGGGGACGCCATTGCTACGGGGTTCACACAATGGCGAGCTGTTACGTCGTCATCCCATGATACGATCAATGAGGCCGACGGTGCAGCCCAATATAATTATAGGCCCATTTCCTCCCTGGGAAATGGTCTGGTCTGGGGTTAACGGATGGAGTGTGAGAGGCGGATTGGTAGCAGGACGGTCATCATGCGAAACAACAGTTTATGATAGTTTTTCAGGGGTCGATAAGCTTTGAGCTGGAAAATGACTATAGATCTACCAGTGCATGGGAATCAATAAATCATGCTGTAATATATTAAAAGGGTCTGTAGAGATACATTTATTCAAAAATCTTCTGGGTACATTTTGTTTGAAATTAGAATTAAGAGTATTTTGGTGAAAAAATTTAGTTTAGAAACAGCCTCAATCCTAGCAAAAATCTATTGCAAAAATAAATAAAAACTTGGAAAATATTTATATTCTTTAAAAGAAACAAAATAATTAAAAGAAAGACAAAAGAATAATTTGTAAGCAGTGGTTTTTGAAATAGAAATTAACCGTGAAAATGTATAGTTTATTGTTACGGTAGTTTAAATTTAATTGCCTCTTTACAATGAAACCAACGAGCAAGACTCATCCAAAACGGCAATGAAATGAAAATAAAGTTTATTCAAGAAAAACACGATTTCACAATCTAACATGAAATGAAATGTCCTCTACATGAGTAGTACCCAAAATGTATGTGCTAAGACAGTAAGGTGCAATAGGTGCGGCGGAGCGGCGGAGCCGAATAAAAAAAATTAATTAATTATGAATTTAAATAGGTAATGATTACTTTAGTAGATAACATGTTAAAAAATATTGTAAATAGGTTATATTTAATGTGTTTAATAATGTATTAAGTGTGGGCTGTGATAAAACTATGAAAAAGTTTAATTAAATAATATATTGTGATTAATGTTTTAAATTGAAGGTGTTAGAAATTGAATGGTTAATTTATTGATGTTTATAATGTTGGGGTTTAGATAATAAATAGTATGTTGTAGTAATTTAAGTTTTACCCCCTCCACTATTTTTATATTATATTAACTGAATGAGCAAGAGTAATTGTCATAACTCTGATAGATATTGGACTAAGCACATTATGGCGTCTTCTTCTAGCCAATTGTTTAATTCATCATGTGGAAAACTACAAACATTATTAGTGAGTAAATCTTATAAATTAGCTTTGGAATCTGTTGAAAAGATTATAGTTGGTCTGAATGGAAGTGATCAAAATTTTGCTGTAGAAATCCAAATTGTTGAAAAAATAGGATCTGATTGTTTTGGAATATCTCTAAGCCCAGCTGAATGGTATGGGTTGATGTTACATTTTGAAGAAATTACTGAATATTTTAAAAATGGGAGACAGCATGTTGATATTGATATTGGGGCGATTACAGTACTTTTTAAAATAATTAATGAAAATCCTACAATGGTGATTTGCAAACGTTTTTCTGGTGAGTATTTACCAGTAAAAATTGAAATTGAAGAGTCAAGTTGGAATAAAATTATGGAATTGAAGCAATACATTTCTGAAGATATCTTGAAGACTTTAACTTTAACAGAAGAAGCAAAGACCTATTTTGATATACTAAGCCGAATGTGTATTGACCATCTTAGAAACACAGAGCTGGACTATACTTCAGATGAATCAGAAATATCTAAACACATTATTGACTTTTTAGAGATTTTAGATCTTAAACGAGTGACTTTGATTGAACCAAAAATGTATATGTTATGTTATGATATTTGCAAACTGTGTATTCCTCTTTTTGTATCAAGATTTAAGTTGTGTAGTATTTTTGCTTGTTTTGGAAATAATTAGTAATATATGAAAGAATTAAATAGCAAATGATGTTTTATATTATTGTGAGTTGATTTTTTTAGAGATCTTAGATCTTAAACAAGTGACTTTGATTGAACAAAAAATATAAATGTTATGTTATGATATTTGCAAACTGTGTATTTTACTTTTTGTGTTAAGATTTAAACTGTGTAGTATTTTTGCTTGTTTTGGAAACAATTAGTAATATATTTATGTTTATGTCCATACTATATATTTAATAAATGATTATTTATATTTTAATTGTGTGTATACTATATTTCCTGAATATATGCAAGTTTTTTTGAAATTTAATTTAAATATTATTTTGAGTTTTAAGTACCTAGTTTTATTGATGTGTAAAGATAACTTTTGGAGCATTGTTTGAAATATTTGAAATAAAAGATTTAGATTTTATAAAGATAGGTATATTTGCTTTTGTGTAGACTTTTGATTTAAAAATTTTGTATTAAATCTTTAGCTTATTATTAGACAATTAGAAATAGACTTTTATGTCTTGACTATATAATAATAAAATTATTCTAAATTTTTGGGATTTAGATATTTATTCAAATAATTTTAGACTATACTGATCTATTGAGATATTTAGACTAATTATTTTGAAATTATGGTTATTAAACTTAGGCTTATAGATCTTAGATTTCTAATTTTTATTCTTGAATCAACTTTTAAAGATAGAACTAGACTGTTATTTGAATATTAAATAAACAATAATTATAATTGCATCTGATTAAACTAATACTGTTGTATTTAAACTTGAAGTGGAAGATTATTTGAATTAAATTGGAATTTTAAGATTATTGTTCAGACTTTTAGACTGAAATTAGACAATCAGATTTAAAATTTTATAGTTTTAGGATTACCTTCTTATAACTTTTTTTTTTATTTAGAATTTTATATTTGAATTTTTAGACTTAGAACTGCTAAATGATAAAGTTTTATACCTATTTGAAATATTTTTTAGTTGTTAAAATTCTATATTTATAGTTTTGTTTTTAGATTTAAAAAAATATAAAGTATTAAAACTAAAACTTAACTTAACTTTTTATTAGGCCTATTTAGACTTAGATTTTAAAACTTAGATCATTATATTTAGACTTGGACTTAGATTTTTTACTTATTTAGATTTTATATATTTAGTTGCTAAATTTTGATAAAAAAATAAATAGAGTGATGATATTGAAATTTAGTTTTAGATTGTGATGATATATTTTTACACCTAAACTGAAACTTTTGTAATCTAAAAATTTAGATTTGAAGGCTAAAACTTAGTCTTTGGACTTTGTTTTGGATATTTAGCTTAGACTTATAAATTTTAGACTTTGATTTTTATGCTTGATTTTAGTATTAGAATTATATCTATATTTTTAGTCTTGATATTAAAACTTGGATTTTATACTATTTTTTAACTTTTATACTTATATTTGAGATAGTTTGGCCTAAATTTTAAGACCCAAAAAATAATGTTCTACTTTTGTAAAAAATGGATATTAATTTTAGACTTTTAGGTTTTTGGCTTAGATTTTCAGACAGCTTTTTCATGTTTTGTTATGTTTGTTTTTGAATTGGTAGATTTATCCTTAAATTTTGTACTTTACTTACACTTATATTTTTAAACAGATTATTTGTGGGCTTGGATTTTTATATATGATGTTTTATTTAAAGATTGACTCTATGTTTTAATGGAAAGCTTTGGATTTTAAACTTTTAGATCCAGACTTGATTTTAAAACTTAGATTTTATACTTAAATTTGAGATAGTTGAGCCTAAATTCTAAGACCCAAACAATAATGTTCTACTTTTGTGAAAATTTGATATTAATTTTAGACTTTTAGGTTTTTTTTGCTTAGATTCTTAGATGGCTTTTTATGTTTTGTTATATTTGTATTTGAACTGGTAGATTATCCTTATATTCAGTACTTTACTTAGACTTGTATTTTTAAACAGATTATTTGTGGGCTTGGAATTTTATATATGATATTTTATTTAAAGATCGACTCTATATTTTAACTGAAAGCTTTGGATTTTAAACTTTTAGATCCAGACTTGATTTTAAAACTTAGATTTTATATTTAAATTTGAGATAGTTGAGCCTAAATTATAAGACCCAAACAATAATGTTCTACTTTTGTAAAAATTTGATATTAATTTTAGACTTTTAGGTTTTTTTGCTTAGATTCTTAGATGGCTTTTTATGTTTTGTTATATTTGTATTTGAACTGGTAGATTATTCCTTATATTCAGTACTTTACTTAGACTTATATTTTTAAACAGATTATTTGAGGGCTTGGAATCTTATATATGATATTTTTTTAAAGATCGACTCTATATTTTAATTGAAAGCTTTGGATTTTAAACTTTTAGATCCAGACTTGATTTTAAAAACTTAGATTTTATACTTAAATTTGAGATAGTTGAGCCTAAATTCTAATACCCATACATTAATGTTTAAAATGTTAGATTTGAAATTTTAAGTGAAGAGTTTGAAATTCTACAGTTTTTTTTTATTTATATTAGACCTGTTCTTATGTTTAAAGTCTAACTTTAACGTTTAGACTTGAATAAAGAATTTTATACTTATATTTATTACTATAAAACTAAACATATACATGGATTTAGACTTTAACACTTAGGTTTTTAGATTTAGACCTAAACTTATAGACCTGATTTTATATTTTTTAAACTTAGACATTTTTAAATGAAGACTTAGATTATTTCTACTTATTTGGATAGTGTATACTTATTTTTTTTTTAACTTGGACTTTTACAACGGACTGATAAATTAAGATATTAAGATTTAGTTCCAGTTTTGTAACGTAAATTCTACATCTAAACTTATATTTTGGCATTTTTGATTTGGACTTTAAGACATATATTAAGAAGATGTAGATATTTGGTATTCTTAAAATATAGGATATTTGATATTAAATTAAAATTAGATTTATATTTTAGACTTAAACTGTGGATTGATAATTAAATATGTTTACTTTTAGGTTTATACTCAAAAACTGATAACAGTGTTTTGTGTTTTGGTTCAAATTTAGACCTTTAGTAATAAATGTTGAAACCTTTGTATGATAAAATTTTGAGTGTTAGGTCTAAACTTAAATTTTATATGTAAGACTTATAGACTTTTTTCTATAGACTTAGATATATAGATTTGTACTTACTGTTTAATTACTTATATGTATGTATGTTAAACTCTTAGTCTCTTTATGTTTAAGAATATTATTTCTAAGATTAATAGTTTCAAGCATAAACTGGATTTGCAGACTTGGACTTAAATAATTGTTAGACTTATAATATTGGCAAGTTCTTTTAACCTAAATTGATACTTTTAGCTATAGTTTTGGAGATTGAGAATTATATTTTAAACAAAATTTATTATACCCTTACATTTATATTAAACATATTTGTACTATTAAAAGCAAATTCTGCATTAAGACTTTTGTATTTGGATTGATATAGACATCTTGTATGAATTCTAAGACTAAAAATTTGGACTTATACTTTAAAATCATTGCATGTGGACTTATTTGTAGACTTGTAGCTTTCATTTATTAGAACTGGGAATCCTTAGGCTTATTATAGATTGTGATTTGATTTAGGCTTAAGCTTTTTGACATAGTTGAAGACTTAAGATTCCGAATACTTAAAAAATTATCTGTTTTTAGAAAATATAGTGACTTAAATGTAAAATCAGATCCAAATGATTGTCAGATCTTGTCTTTTGTAGGAGTGATGAACTAATTTACTGTTAAAGCTTTGATGTTTTTTTACAAGCTCTGATAATTTTTAAATTCTGTCTAAGTTATAATTTCCAATATTTTATATTTTTTACAATTTCTTACTTCTTTAACCATTAAATGGAATACTTTTTGCCATTTAACAATTTCTTACACCTTAAAACAACTTTATAAAAATTGTAGTAATTTCTTACAACTTGCAGTTTCATTCAATTTTACAAATTCTTGCAATTGTATGCATTATTTTTAACTTATCACAATTCCTTCCAATTCTGATGTTTTGATCCACAATTCATTTAAAATTTCACAATTCACAATACACAGTGAGTAACCATTTTAAGTCGTATTCAACTGTGTCTTGAGATTTGGAAACTATAAGTTATGCTATTTTTAAGACTATGAGAAAAGAGAATAGTTATGTTAGAACTTTTAAAAATTTATTTGTGCCTAAAATGTATATAATTGGACTTGATGTTTATCCAGTTTCATATACAAACTACAAACTGATAAATGACCACTTTGCAATTTTGTGAAGAACTATATGTTAATTTGTTATATTGTTTGTGAAATGTATATAAGCAATTGTAAATTTTAATTAAATAATTCAACTAAAAAGTTGAAAAAATTCAATTAAAAAAATTGTAAATGAAATTTGTAAATTGTGAGTTTTAAAATTATATGTAACACCTAGAAGATAAATTAAATTCTTACAATTGGATATTAAATTTTACACCTAAACAACATTAGGTGAATTAGTTAATAATTAAACTTAGTTGAATTATTTAATTAAAATTTACAATTGCTTATATACATTTCACAAACAATATAACAAATTAACATATAGTTCTTCACAAAATTGCAAAGTGGTCATTTATCAGTTTGTAGTTTGTATATGAAACTGGATAAACATCAAGTCCAATTATATACATTTTAGGCACAAATAAATTTTTAAAAGTTCTAACATAACTATTCTCTTTTCTCATAGTCTTAAAAATAGCATAACTTATAGTTTCCAAATCTCAAGACACAGTTGAATACGACTTAAAATGGTTACTCACTGTGTATTGTGAATTGTGAAATTTTAAATGAATTGTGGATCAAAACATCAGAATTGGAAGGAATTGTGATAAGTTAAAAATAATGCATACAATTGCAAGAATTTGTAAAATTGAATGAAACTGCAAGTTGTAAGAAATTACTACAATTTTTATAAAGTTGTTTTAAGGTGTAAGAAATTGTTAAATGGCAAAAAGTATTCCATTTAATGGTTAAAGAAGTAAGAAATTGTAAAAAATATAAAATATTGGAAATTATAACTTAGACAGAATTTAAAAATTATCAGAGCTTGTAAAAAAACATCAAAGCTTTAACAGTAAATTAGTTCATCACTCCTACAAAAGACAAGATCTGACAATCATTTGGATCTGATTTTACATTTAAGTCACTATATTTTCTAAAAACAGATAATTTTTTAAGTATTCGGAATCTTAAGTCTTCAACTATGTCAAAAAGCTTAAGCCTAAATCAAATCACAATCTATAATAAGCCTAAGGATTCCCAGTTCTAATAAATGAAAGCTACAAGTCTACAAATAAGTCCACATGCAATGATTTTAAAGTATAAGTCCAAATTTTTAGTCTTAGAATTCATACAAGATGTCTATATCAATCCAAATACAAAAGTCTTAATGCAGAATTTGCTTTTAATAGTACAAATATGTTTAATATAAATGTAAGGGTATAATAAATTTTGTTTAAAATATAATTCTCAATCTCCAAAACTATAGCTAAAAGTATCAATTTAGGTTAAAAGAACTTGCCAATATTATAAGTCTAACAATTATTTAAGTCCAAGTCTGCAAATCCAGTTTATGCTTGAAACTACTAATCTTAGAAATAATATTCTTAAACATAAAGAGACTAAGAGTTTAACATACATACATATAAGTAATTAAACAGTAAGTACAAATCTATATATCTAAGTCTATAGAAAAAAGTCTATAAGTCTTACATATAAAATTTAAGTTTAGACCTAACACTCAAAATTTTATCATACAAAGGTTTCAACATTTATTACTAAAGGTCTAAATTTGAACCAAAACACAAAACACTGTTATCAGTTTTTGAGTATAAACCTAAAAGTAAAAATATTTAATTATCAATCCACAGTTTAAGTCTAAAATATAAATCTAAGTTTAATTTAATATCAAATATCCTATATTTTAAGAATACCAAATATCTACATCTTCTTAATATATGTCTTAAAGTCCAAATCAAAAATGCCAAAATATAAGGTTAGATGTAGAATTTACGTTACAAAACTGGAACTAAATCTTAATATCTTAATTTATCAGTCCGTTGTAAAAGTCCAAGTTAAAAAAAAATAAGTATACACTATCCAAATAAGTAGAAATAATCTAAGTCTTCATTTAAAAATGTCTAAGTTTAAAAAATATAAAATCAGGTCTATAAGTTTAGGTCTAAATCTAAAAACCTAAGTGTTAAAGTCTAAATCCATGTATATGTTTAGTTTTATAGTAATAAATATAAGTATAAAATTCTTTATTCAAGTCTAAACGTTAAAGTTAGACTTTAAATATAAGAACAGGTCTAATATAAATTAAAAAAACTGTAGAATTTCAAACTCTTCACTTAAAATTTCAAATCTAACATTTTAAACATTAATGTATGGGTATTAGAATTTAGGCTCAACTATCTCAAATTTAAGTATAAAATCTAAGTTTTTAAAATCAAGTCTGGATCTAAAAGTTTAAAATCCAAAGCTTTCAATTAAAATATAGAGTCGATCTTTAAAAAAATATCATATATAAGATTCCAAGCCCTCAAATAATCTGTTTAAAAATATAAGTCTAAGTAAAGTACTGAATATAAGGAATAATCTACCAGTTCAAATACAAATATAACAAAACATAAAAAGCCATCTAAGAATCTAAGCAAAAAAACCTAAAAGTCTAAAATTAATATCAAATTTTTACAAAAGTAGAACATTATTGTTTGGGTCTTATAATTTAGGCTCAACTATCTCAAATTTAAATATAAAATCTAAGTTTTAAAATCAAGTCTGGATCTAAAAGTTTAAAATCCAAAGCTTTCAGTTAAAATATAGAGTCGATCTTTAAATAAAATATCATATATAAAATTCCAAGCCCACAAATAATCTGTTTAAAAATACAAGTCTAAGTAAAGTACTGAATATAAGGATAATCTACCAGTTCAAATACAAATATAACAAAACATAAAAAGCCATCTAAGAATCTAAGCAAAAAAAACCTAAAAGTCTAAAATTAATATCAAATTTTCACAAAAGTAGAACATTATTGTTTGGGTCTTAGAATTTAGGCTCAACTATCTCAAATTTAAGTATAAAATCTAAGTTTTAAAATCAAGTCTGGATCTAAAAGTTTAAAATCCAAAGCTTTCCATTAAAACATAGAGTCAATCTTTAAATAAAACATCATATATAAAAATCCAAGCCCACAAATAATCTGTTTAAAAATATAAGTGTAAGTAAAGTACAAAATTTAAGGATAAATCTACCAATTCAAAAACAAACATAACAAAACATGAAAAAGCTGTCTGAAAATCTAAGCCAAAAACCTAAAAGTCTAAAATTAATATCCATTTTTTACAAAAGTAGAACATTATTTTTTGGGTCTTAAAATTTAGGCCAAACTATCTCAAATATAAGTATAAAAGTTAAAAAATAGTATAAAATCCAAGTTTTAATATCAAGACTAAAAATATAGATATAATTCTAATACTAAAATCAAGCATAAAAATCAAAGTCTAAAATTTATAAGTCTAAGCTAAATATCCAAAACAAAGTCCAAAGACTAAGTTTTAGCCTTCAAATCTAAATTTTTAGATTACAAAAGTTTCAGTTTAGGTGTAAAAATATATCATCACAATCTAAAACTAAATTTCAATATCATCACTCTATTTATTTTTTTATCAAAATTTAGCAACTAAATATATAAAATCTAAATAAGTAAAAAATCTAAGTCCAAGTCTAAATATAATGATCTAAGTTTTAAAATCTAAGTCTAAATAATAAAAAGTTAAGTTAAGTTTTAGTTTTAATACTTTATATTTTTTTAAATCTAAAAACAAAACTATAAATATAGAATTTTAACAACTAAAAAATATTTCAAATAGGTATAAAACTTTATCATTTAGCAGTTCTAAGTCTAAAAATTCAAATATTAAATTCTAAATAAAAAAAAAGTTATAAGAAGGTAATCCTAAAACTATAAAATTTTAAATCTGATTGTCTAATTTCAGTCTAAAAGTCTGAACAATAATCTTAAAATTCCAATTTAATTCAAATAATCTTCCACTTCAAGTTTAAATACAACAGTATTAGTTTAATCATATGCAATTATAATTATTGTTTATTTAATATTCAAATAACAGTCTAGTTCTATCTTTAAAAGTTGATTCAAGAATAAAAATTAGAAATCTAAGATCTATAAGCCTAAGTTTAATAACCATAATTTTAAAATAATTAGTCTAAATATCTCAATAGATCAGTATAGTCTAAAATTATTTGAATAAATATCTAAATCCCAAAAATTTAGAATAATTTTATTATTATATAGTCAAGACATAAAAGTCTATTTCTAATTGTCTAATAATAAGCTAAAGATTTAATACAAAATTTTTAGATCAAAAGTCTACACAAAAGCAAATATACCTATCTTTATAAAATCTAAATCTTTTATTTCAAATATTTCAAACAATGCTCCAAAAGTTATCTTTACACATCAATAAAACTAGCTACTTAAAACTCAAAATAATATTTAAATTAAATTTCAAAAAAACTTGCATATATTCAGGAAATATAGTATACACACAATTAAAATATAAATAATCATTTATTAAATATATAGTATGGACATAAACATAAATATATTACTAATTGTTTCCAAAACAAGCAAAAATACTACACAGTTTAAATCTTAACACAAAAAGTAAAATACACAGTTTGCAAATATCATAACATAACATTTATATTTTTTGTTCAATCAAAGTCACTTGTTTAAGATCTAAGATCTCTAAAAAATCAACTCACAATAATATAAAACATCATTTGCTATTTAATTCTTTCATATATTACTAATTATTTCCAAAACAAGCAAAAATACTACACAACTTAAATCTTGATACAAAAAGAGGAATACACAGTTTGCAAATATCATAACATAACATATACATTTTTGGTTCAATCAAAGTCACTCGTTTAAGATCTAAAATCTCTAAAAAGTCAATAATGTGTTTAGATATTTCTGATTCATCTGAAGTATAGTCCAGCTCTGTGTTTCTAAGATGGTCAATACACATTCGGCTTAGTATATCAAAATAGGTCTTTGCTTCTTCTGTTAAAGTTAAAGTCTTCAAGATATCTTCAGAAATGTATTGCTTCAATTCCATAATTTTATTCCAACTTGACTCTTCAATTTCAATTTTTACTGGTAAATACTCATCAGAAAAACGTTTGCAAATCACCATTGTAGGATTTTCATTAATTATTTTAAAAAGTACTGTATTCGCCCCAATATCAATATCAACATGCTGTCTCCTATTTTTAAAATATTCAGTAATTTCTTCAAAATGTAACATCAATCCATACCATTCAGCTGGGCTTAGAGATATTCCAAAACAATCAGATCCTATTTTTTCAACAATTTGGATTTCTACAGCAAAATTTTGATCACTTCCATTCAGACCAACTATAATCTTTTCAACAGATTCCAAAGCTAATTTATAAGATTTACTCACTAATAATGTTTGTAGTTTTCCACATGATGAATTAAACAATTGGCTAGAAGAAGACGCCATAATGTGCTTAGTCCAATATCTATCAGAGTTATGACAATTACTCTTGCTCATTCAGTTAATATAATATAAAAATAGTGGAGGGGGTAAAACTTAAATTACTACAACATACTATTTATTATCTAAACCCCAACATTATAAACATCAATAAATTAACCATTCAATTTCTAACACCTTCAATTTAAAACATTAATCACAATATATTATTTAATTAAACTTTTTCATAGTTTTATCACAGCCCACACTTAATACATTATTAAACACATTAAATATAACCTATTTACAATATTTTTTAACATGTTATCTACTAAAGTAATCATTACCTATTTAAATTCATAATTAATTAATTTTTTTTATTCGGCTCCGCCGCTCCGCCGCAACTATTGCACCTTACTGTCTTAGCACATACATTTTGGGTACTACTTACATGGGCCTCAATTAATTGCTCATGGGTGGTGAAAGAGTCGAGATCAGTCAATGGGAACCCACTGCTCTGATTCTGAGAATAATTTAAACCAAAAAGGGAACTGAACTAAACTTTAGGCTATAATATTGACTAGATAAACTTACTTTCACAGTGTAATTATATTACTCTATTTCGAGTACTTATTCACTACACCTACATGTGCATTAACAGATGTTTAAATCCGATTCTCATCGATTTTTGCGGAAGAACTACAAACCACAGTATCTCTACAAACCAAACCCTTTCAAACGATATAAAAAAAACTAAACTAAATAAATTTGTCTGAATTCTGGACGTCGCTGCAGAGTTTCTACGGTGTCTGACAGGATTTGTTCATTTCTAAACATTTCCATCCAGAGCTAGTGAATGCCTATTTATCATAAAGGTGCACGTAGTGTAATTTTAAGTGATCTTTCAACGTTAATTACAGAGATACAAGCCGAAAGAAATATCCATTTAAAAGCCATTTTTCATTTTGAGTTTAAATTAATCAGATATTTCAATGGTGTATATACAAAATAATACAATTAATAAAATATGTAATATTAAGAATGTGATATCTTCAAACATTAACAAAGAGGCAATCCCTATATGATGCCCGCTTAAAACCCATATTGTTCATAAGGACCCTAAATTATCCAACCATTAAACAAGTGATTTAATAACATGTTATTGTGTATACGATGAAAATACAGTAATACCATCAACAAAACACTTTCCTCTGATGGTCTTTAATTACATTTTAAAACATTGTTAGTGTTCTTAGGAGTTACTTTTTATTATTTATGGATCTCTAGCATCATCCGCTTTATTTTATTTGCTCAGTATGCGAAGGTTTAATAATAACATGTATAACGTATTAGTTTAAAACAAAATTTCTTGTAGTTATAATATTAAAAAACTTATCCTATTATCCTGTTTCCCAGCCACTTAATAGGTAGGTTGTACCGCAAAAACCTTCTTACAGAATAAAAATTTCAGTAGGTACATAACAAACGACTAAACAGCCGAGTAAACAAATTTTAATCTTGACGATACTTTAACGTGAAAATAAAATGTAATCGAATAAACAATAAATTAATATAATGAATGTTTAAAAAAATTCAACTATAATTTTTTTTAAATATTTATTTGACAATTGCATTCAGTAGTTTATTTTGCTGTTTGCTGTCATGGATAAAATTTTATGTGTGGGCCCGTAAATATCTATTTATAGGCATAAGTGACATGATGTAGCTGAGGCTTTAGTCTAATTCGCTGTTCAGTTGTGGTATTTCATAAAAATACAGTATAAAGGAAATCTAAAGTTATGTTAATAAATTTATAAGTAATTCTCAAACAAAGAATACATCCAATAACAATAGAAACTTTATACTGTAAATCTGTGTAAATATATGTAACTGTCGATAAGGTTTACAGTATTATAGAAAGTTAAAAATCTAGTAACCTTGAAGATGTCTGGATGAAAGTAAATGTCTAAAAATTTTAAATAAGTCAAAGTAATTCCATAACATAAAGGTGGTATAAGTGATTATAATAGTTTTAGGCTAAAATAGTTATACCAAAATATTCAACGTACTCGAAAAATTAATATTTTGTAAAATGTTTAACTTTTTGAGACAGGAAATTATTTAGTTTAAGTCAATATGTTTTATATAAGATGAATAAATTTAAAGAATGGAATTACTGTATTAATCTTATCAAAGATAAAATTTAAATCGTCAGACTTGTTTGCTTAAGATCATTTCAAGTCTCTAAAGCTTTAGATAAACAAACTATAATTTTACTAAAAAACACCTTTAATTTATTAAAATTTTACATAGAAAAAAATTCTGGTTATGTAAATTTAAAACAAATTAAAATTCTGGAGGCCTTATAATGTTAAAATTGGAGTTTTACAAGGATTATGCTTAGGGCCATCATTTTTAATATTAACCTGCCATTTAGCATTGAGAATTCTTGTCTATCTTGGTTTTATATGCAGATTACTTGAGAATTAATGCATGGGGGGAATCTGATTGTTAACTTATTCTATACAGCAACGTCAACCAGAAAAAATTGCAGTCAACCAAATAAACCAAGCCTAAATATAGACTCTAAATCTCTAGATACATAAAAATGTAAACAAGTGTAAGTGAAACATAAAACAATTTTAAACTAAAAACAAATTACGTTATTGATGCAAATATTTAAAATTTCAAAGAAGTATTCAATATATGGAAGCTATATAGATTATTTAATACATTGCCTATGACTTGGTTGGAAATAACAGAAAATTTGTAAAGAATAAAATTGAAAACAACTTTTTTATTTGTTATGAAGCAATTTTGATACAAAGTATAAGATGCTTATCAGAGAATTTTCGAATGTTTTAGAGTAGAATCATTGACTATGTAGACTATACACTAACGTGAATAGACCTCTCGTCCAATGCATTTAATTTGAGGCAAAAATTTGGTAGTTCGGTGTACGCGGCACCATAGTCGCTGCCATAGATCTTGTCATTCAGCTCCAGCTGGATTTACAGTGCTGCAAAAACACTTTACCAAAAGATAAACATAATGTACTTCCATGTACGCCGCACGAGATCGCACCACCGTCAATAGGTTTCACACACGCCTATGCTATGAGAAGTCTACTCACGTTAGTGTACATAGTCAATGGTGGTATTTAATATTTTATTAATGTTAACTATTGTTATGTATTTATTTTGTACCAATGCAATACAACATTAATATTATCATTATAGTTGCTTTAACTCCGACCTTTTTTTGTTTGTATGTACAGTATTACAACCTCGAAGTTTTACTGACTTGGTGCCATATAAACCCTACATGGCTGGCACCATTGAAAAATGTATTGTTCGTAAATTAGAATATAAGTAACGTTATAGTGCATAACATTAGATATACATTACTTATAAGATGCCGCCTGTGGCGGGTATTTTAATGTGAATATGTCTGAAGGGCGCATGTGATGGGTTTGGTGGTTCAGTTGAGATGTCGCTTTGTAAGTGACAAAGACCAGCTGTGTCATTTATTAGGGTCATTAACTAACAGTTAAATGACCAAAGGCTCTATCCACATCAGCTGATGTTGATGTAAGTGGATACAAAACGATACCGTACACTGTGTTAAGCATATAATTAGCTCTCTAACTGCACATAAAAAGTTGACACGTACATTTAAAAATATCTATTTTACAAAATACAACATTAAAAACACATAATATAATTTAAAAACCCCCGTTGTTGTAAAGCACCCCTGCTTACAAAGGCGAGCCTCGCATAATCCGCTATTTACATTTTAATGGCGCATTTCCTAAATCCATTTTGTTTCCGTTGGCCGAACTCAGACTGTATCCAGTAATGTGATTGTCGCCTGAGCGAGGGTCCCCAATGCCGGGGGGGGGGAGGCAAAATGGCGGCAGTTTTTAATCAGCGCAAAGTAGTCGGGCAGATAGGAAACATTAACATAACAAAGGCCCGTCGCTTCGTTGTAATGACTGTTTTTGTACCCCGATGGCCGGGGGGGAGGGGGGCAAACAAAACTTCCTTTCAAACACACCATGGACAAACAGAACCCGTCCTATATATGTGAACGTGATTCAAAAACGAACGAAGCTGTGATAATCAAACGCTTAATGGCAATGCCCCCAAGATAACAACGGAAATGATTTCGCTCCAATGTTGTTTTTTCTCTTGGCTGCCGGCGGGCGCGATATTGTCAAGAAAAAACTGATGGGTTGATAATGAAGGACAATGCGGGGGATGGACGGATTGGAAATGTAAATGAAAAATGCTCCAGAATTGGGAGAGGCCCGGTTGGCGATTGTTTGAGCATTCGACGATTGAGCATTCGATTGAGTGATTAACATGACGGTGAGGGTGTAAGTTTATAATGTTTAACTTCAAATGATTTATTTCTTTTGAATTTCGACTGTATTGAAGAAATATTCCACTACTTCACTAGTTTTAGGCCTACTTTTTAAACAAAAATCGTAACTTGGCTGAAATTTATACTTATTTAATACGCTAAGGGTTTTTTTTGTCTTGAGAACTCCTCCTACAATTTTCAACCAATTTTCAAATTTTTGGTGTCGTTGGATAGGGCTTGGTCTGTAGTTGTTTCCGCCAAAAATTGATGAGAATCGGACTGAAAATAAAGGCGCTATCCAACATTGAAATCTCAAAATTTACCATTTAAATAACATTGGGGATTGAATAAAGCATTTGAAATAATCAGCTGTAAATACGTGTAGTTACAACACCACCTGGTAGTTATTGGCGATTAAGGATATTCACATTGTTGGATTGGTCGGATTGCATTGATTTAGATCCAAAGAAACATTTTTGTAATGTATTAAAATAAATTGCTCGATTTTGAGCAACACGTATACTAGTACTAAGTAAATGTTTGTAAATTTTTAGTATGTACAAAAAAAAGGAAAGAAAAATGGGGTAGGTTGGAGAAAAAATTCCAGAAACCATGTAACTTATTAGTAGGTTCTAGCAAGTAGCCATTAGCCATTAATTATTTTTTGTACTATGTGATGTATTGGGTTTTTCCCGTTGAAATAAATAAATAAAATAAATAAATTCACTTATGAGATAAGTATTGCAAATACCTCAAGTCTTCTTGGAGTTAAACATTGGCATTTTCAAGATACAACATATAAAATGTGTGATTGCTTTTGTTATAGTTAGTTCAATAAAACAGTTGACATTTTAGCAAAACTGCCTTAATTCTTATGGAAAAGGCTAATTTACCAATTTATTACCAATGTTTTAGTAATAAGTTAAGTTTGTGTATAAGATAAATACAGCCAACTTGACATGTTCTTTGTATTACTATTTGTGAAAAGGTGTTAACAGTTAATAAATAAATTCATTAATAATAGGCTAATAAATAAAAATAAATAATTTGTAAATAGTTTGATAATACCTGCTTTAGGGGGATAATAACTAGAGAGGAAAGAATAAATATCAGATTATTCGATTTGGTTAGTGGTTCTTATCCCAAATTATAATTTTATTTAGGTAAATTTGGTTTGAAATTCAAGTCAAAGGGGTTAAAAAAAATTACAGCACGAAAAAGATTTGATATTAAATTTGACAATTGAAATTCTTGGAAAATTGTAGCCTATTTTGATAAAATTACTCAACTAGGTCAACTGAAAAGGATTCTCTGGTCATAATATCTGCATGCACTAAATATTCAAATTTCTCGGAATCCTAACTTCGTAATTCCCACATTTCAGAAAATCCAAGCATCTAACCGAAAAGGTTCAACACATCGTGGCTTCGATATTCGAGAAGATAGTTTAGCAAGAACTCAAACCGAAGATACGATTCTTCACAATTACACATTCCAACCTACAAAACTCGAAAACCACGTAATCCTCAAGACCTTTCCAGCTCATTGAAAAGATTCCGAAATTGAAATCCGAGTCAGGCATTGTGGCCAAAGGTCGAGAGGGCGTCTTTTTAATCACATTAAAGAGGCCGAGAGGGGACAAATAAGAGTTGCAGCCATTGTAGCAGCAGATGTTGCACAAAGAGTGGACACAATGCGCCAGCCACAATCGTGACAGTGATAATGGGGCAACCGGAGACTTCCTCCGGGGTTCACACGAGCGACAAAGGGCAACGCGAGGCCGATTATTTGGATCCGGGGAGATGCTGGTGATAGGACGACGGCCGAGGGAATCCGAGGAACCGAGATGGAGAATGCTTGGAGCTGTGAGAGGTTGTTTGTTGCGAGGTGTCAGAAACGGGAGTGGTGTGAAGAGTATTTGAAATCCGTCTTGCCCGTCTTGTACTGAATTTGTTATCTTGCATTATAAAGCTTACCAACAGTCAAATTAGTCATATATAGAAGCTCTTCTTATTGGCATATTGTATACAGGAGTCCTTTTTCCTGTCTGTTCGTATGTAATATTTTCAAAACCATTTAGGTATTAAAATGAAACTTGGCATGTCTATTATGTATATCAAGGTTTTGTTTTGCTTTTGCATTTTGACATTTTTACATGTGTACAGTATTTCCGTTTCAGAATGGCCGTTATTTAAAACTTTCAAAATAATTATATAAAAAAATGTGAAATATTGCAAAATAGTGTAAAACACGTATATGTATTTAATTTAATTTTCTATAATCATAAATACCAGGTTTGAATGAATTCGATCATCAAAATTGAGATTTCTTTAAACGAAAGCACCATTTTTGTATAAAAAAGACAAATTGTATTGCTTTTTTTTTAAAAAAATTCAATTTATCAGTTATTATAATTGAGTTGGTTTAAACTTTTATTTATGAGTAAGCAATTAAATTTTTATTGTATTTTAGTGTTTTATAGAAATGTATACGTACGTAGAAATTATGTAGAAGTTATAAAAGAATTATAGAAATTATGAAAGAAAGTATGTAGAAATTCATACTTAAAAAAGTCTAGACTTTTATAAGTCATGCCAAGTTTCAACTCTATACCTCCAGTAGTGGTTTTAAAGATCTGATGATTAGCAAAAACTACTTACAAGCGGACAGACAGAAAAATACAGCATTGTTTCGATGCAAGGAAAAAATAAATTTGGTTTAGCTAAATGTTTTGCCTCCCTTAAAATTGTCTTCTTGAACAATTAATAGCCTACTAAATTATAACACTTTAAGTAATTTTTTTGTTTTTTTTTTATGTATTTCTTTTATTGTTGACCGCAAACAGTCAGTGGAGCTTTATGGCTATCTCTTTCAGAGAAATATAAAGAGCCATTGAAACCTAAGCAGTCAAAAATAAAACAAATAACCAAAAGTGTTCAAATGTGCTTTAACTTAATTTATTGAATCAATTTAACATGCCTCAGAAAAGAAAAATAGAGGACAGAATAATCCGGTCAAATTTTATTTTCTATAGGTAGGTATACCACATCCTCTAAAAGTTGTGATCATTAACGAATAAGCGTATTATAAACGTACACACTACATTATAAAATAATGTAACAACATCAAATATACTTTTGGAGCTCATAAAAATATTAAAGTTTTTTTTATCTCTTAATCGAGTAGGCTAATTCCAAACTTTGGTAGAAACAAGTATAATGTAGGCTATAACATACATTAATGGTTGTATGTTTTAGTTTTGGAAGGTTTAAGTCAGGAGGGAGGTTTCATAAGCAATTCAAATTAAACCAAATACTCAAAAAAGTCAGGTTTAATAAATTGTATTATTTTATTGCACCCAGCGTATTTTATTGAATTCCTAAATATTAATTTTGGATTCGCTATGGATTAAATACGCAGTCATTCATAAAATTTGGATGCATAAATTTTCTTTCTGGATTTGTTAAAGACGGCAATGAATAAACTAAATGAAATATGACCTAGTTAGTTGCTATCAAGTTTTCTGTGTCAATAAAAATTTTTATATCTACTTGTGTCATAAACTCTGTTATGTTCAGATTCAATTATTTTAGATAGTAAAATAACAATAGATCGCAAAACTGTAGTTTTGTATGCAGTGATGTCAGATATTGTTCTATCACGTAAATATGTACAACAAAACTTAACAGAAATTACTTCCAAAAAGTTTCAGAACAAAATTTCATTCAATTTTGTTTATAAGAAGTTATAAAACATTATTTTTTAAATACTGGGTGTCCTAGGCCACCCATACACCCCTTTAAGAACTTAGAGAATTAATTTTTAACCGAAACCAATTGTGCTATTATACGTAAACGGGTTACGCTCTATCGATTGACAGTAAATTTCAATGTATAGAGTGTACCAGAAGTAACCTTTTAAACCAGAAGTCACTAATTTTAAATACAAACCCCCACTTTTTGGGTATAAGATTTTTGCATTCTACACGTAATTTTAAGACAACTTTACAATTTAATTTGTACCCCTTATTTATAACGGTTTAGGAGATGGTGCTGGCGGTTGAAATAGAGTTTTTCCAATAAGAATAGTATGGGAAAAATTTCACATCTATTCTCTCTGAACATTTTACGTTAAATAGAACTTTCTAAGCAAGCAGGAAAATGTATTAGAACCTCATTTTAAATAATATTCTATCGTAAAATACATATTATCATGTAGTTTTACTTTTCCATACAGTTTTAATAATCTCCGACATATTGAAAATTTTATGGAAAAATAAAATAATTTAGGCCTATGAGAAGAACAAATAACTTATGATAGAAAAATATTTTAGAGGACGGTCTTGGATATTTTTGTGGTGGGACATGTTTTTTAACCGAAAATGTTGAGAAATAATGAAATTGAAATTTTGTTCCATGTTATTCTTAAAAGAGAAAACTCTAAATTTCAATCACCATTATATCCTAGGATTATGGGTTCTAGTTATACGTAAAGTTGTCTTAAAATTACATGTAGAAACAAAAAATGTCATGAAAAGTGGGGGATTGTGTTTAAAATTAGTGCATGACTTTTCCGGTCGGGATATGTGACTTCTGGTACACGCTGTACATTGAAATTAGTGTACATCAATAGAGCGTATTCGGTTTATCTATAATGGCACAGTTTGTTTTTGTGAAAAATTATTTATTTATATTTCAAAAGTTGTGTACGGGTAGTGTGGGGCACCGGGTATAGTATTCAGTATGTACAATTCGTTTCGGAATACGATTACGGAAGCTTTTTGAGGATAACTGTATTCATCATAGTTCTTGATCATTACAATCTTTATTATTAGTAGGTCTTCCAGGGGGACCGAGCGTATGCTCGGTATAATTATTAAGCGTCACTTTTCCATTCTCAGACAAAGCTCGTTTGCTCCGCTTACCCGCCAGGTCGAAGGGTGCTGCAATTGTAACACATTTTAGTTTAAATCTACAACCATCAGCTGATTTTTTTTTCAGTTTAGTAGCTCAAAAAAATCTCCATAAGGATAACATGGGAACTTTGAGGGGCTCTAGGACGAAAACCTGATATTTACCAGTCATGGGCTACTAAACCGATTTCTTGTGGCCATGTGTCCAAAACCCCTTTAAAAAATCAAAAATCCTTGGAGGGAATCTATATTAATAAAATTAGAGTTTTGTCTGTACGTTGCTTAGAATTTTGAAATTTTTGGTTATTTTTACTTTTTATGCATAACAGAATCCAAAATCGGTGTCATCTAAATTTCTTTCCCTCTGTCTGTCTGTCTCTCTCTCTGTCATTCTGTCTGTAACGCTCATGGGTCCTATTTTGTCCTCTTTTCACTGGATAACGACTTTACCTAGGGGTCTAAATTTTTTTCATGTCATAGACTAGAGTGGTGTGAAGGTTCATTACAACTTTAATTGACTTAGCGACCTTAGGGCTTTGCCCCATAGTATGTCAAAGTAGCCAAGTTGTGCTAAAATACCAATCTTTAATCTCTTTTCACACGACAAGGGCTTTAGTAAATGATATGAAAATTTTTATTATTGTTAAATGTTGAAATTAGAACGATTTTAGCTGCTCTAAAGCCTCGTTCGTCAAAAAGGCTCTCCCTCATAGTAAAAGAAATATTCAATGTTAATCTTATGGGAATATTTAATTCTACCTTTTTATCTATGCTCTTTAATCAGCTGGATTAGACAGTTTGTCATTTTCACCACAGATGGCAACACTTAAAATTTTAAATACAGACTCTTTCATATCTAACCCTTTAACTTTTCACTGGCCTAAATACAGTGAATAAAGTCAACTAATTCTTGGTTCTAAATATGAATATTAAAATAATTTATGGAAATTATTACAAAACGAGTTTTGACCCTTAAATCTTAAAATGTTTCTTATTATCATTACAAACTAATTTTAGTTCCCAATTTAGCTTTCATTGCACTTTCTGACAAAAAGAGGTGTATTTTATCAAACACAACATGTAGTTAAAACCAATGAGGTTTATAAATTGCTCAATTTTTCAAGTAGTTCGGGTATAGACGGGGCAATATTAATGTGTAAAAGCTTAATGAGTAGGTTCTTATGAAGAAGTGAGAAAGTCGCTCAAAAAACACTCATAGTACCACTGTAATTTTCATTCAAGGATCATGCTGATTGGTTGAATGGAATCAGATGGTTTAAGAACATATTTGCAGAAGTTTGTTATTGTTTTTTATTTTGTGTAAACAAACAAATATACTTATTTTGACATTTAGAAGGTAAAAAGAACGCTTCCCGTGGCAATAAGGAAAAGTAATCCCACCATCAATGCTTAATTTTTCTCCGTTTTTCGACATAACTTTTTAACATGGGATGTCACTATTTATTCGGTTTTGTATACATTGGCAACACATGAGGTTTTAGGTAAATAGGTAAAGTCTAAAGACAAAAAAATTGAATTAAGTAAACCTAATATCTACACTGCGGTGCGGTGGCTATACGTTACTGACAGATGTTGCGTTGTTTTACTTGGTTTGGGAATTAAAATGTTAACTAATTTTGAATTTAGATTTAATATTGTACATGTCTGTACATATCTTTCATGGGTAGAACAAGATGCAGGGGTTCAATACATTGGATTTGGCATATAGCTATCGTCACACCCAATCAAGGATTCAATATTAGATTTCATAAGAATCTATAATATTTTTTACAAGTCTGAGTTTTCTTAAATCTTCTATAAGTTTAAACTCATAGAACTATAAAGTAAATCACCATACGAATATAAATGTTTAATCAAACTGCAACAAAACCATTAATAGAAATAACTTCTAGACTAAATGAGAAATGGATTTAACAAGATTTTGACAAATTTGCCTGGTAGCTATTAAGCATAAAACTTGATATCTAGATACGTTAGAATGAACCAACTGAAGGTTATGAATTTGTGAAATCATTAATATCATTCGTTTAATAAACTGTACACACACCCCGTGCGAAGAACGGGTACTCAGCTAGTTTATTTTAAATGAACTGTAGTTTAAACACTCGTAGATCAATGTGTTACATCTTTAACCTGTCATTTAAGAAAATTATACCAAAGTGCAGAACCCTTTGATCTGGCGAGTGAGCGAAGCGGACGAGCTTTGTGTGAGAACGAAAGTAACAATACTACCGAGCATAAGCTCGGTACCCCTGGTACATATACGTTATTTATTATACTCTAAAACAAGTACTGTTTGTACTGGAAAAATTTTTATTCTCTCTAAGGATTTTTGTCTGTTGAAAACCTACATACTGCTCTTAAAAAAAAAATCAGAATTATTGCAAACTTAGGTTTTTATGACTCTTGCCGGGGAGTATTCAATAGGCTGATACTGCAAACAGTGGCTAACCTGTACATTGCCGAGGTAATAATGCATGTAGACAACAAAGGACTCACCGACTTTTCAGAGGCTCACTCTTATAACACTAGAAAAAAAATAAACTACAGACTTTCCACACATCATTTAACTGCCTACGAGAAAAAAACCTACCTACATCGGAGATAAACTTTTCAACATCCTTCCACCTGAACTGAAACAACAGAAAGGCAACAGAACCTTCAAAGAATCTCTACTTGACTGGCTGCAGCAGGGAGAGTTCTACCATTGACTTTGTACACTACGTGAGTAGACTTCTCATAGCATAGGCGTGTGTGAAGCATATTGACGGTGGGGCGATCTCGTGTGGTGTCCATCGAAGTACGCGTAACATATGATAGATAAATCAGTATTACCACTCTTCTAAACCAAGGATGAAACATTTTATAACTGAAAGTTATGTTTATGTTTTGGTAAAATGTTTTGACAGCACTGTAAATTCAGCTGAATAATAACAACATCGATGGCAGCGACTCTGGTGCGGCGTCCACCGAACTTCCAAATTTTTGCCTCAAACTAAATGCATTGGATGAGAGGTCTATTCACGTTAGTGTACATAGTCAATGGTTCTACTCTGTTGAATAATACTTGGAGCAAAGAAGTCAACCTAACTGATGAAACTGAAATATTGACGCCATTACTGTACTTTATTTATATGTAAATAAATATATCTTTGTCTTGTCTTGCCCCGAGTCCCTCAAGATTTCAGTTGTAACACAAATCCATAAAAAGGGGGTTACAGACAGTTCTGTCGAGTAGGCCTATAGGTCAGTCTCAATAATTTCAACTCTCTCGAAGGTTATTGAAAGAATAATTTTGAATGGATTGTGGAGCTTTCTTGAAGGAAGTGACTTTTTGTATGCTCAACCACTCTGGTTCATTAAGAGGAGATCAACAGTAAATGCAATATTTTCTGTAGTAAAACACATCGTTCAGTCTTTGGACTCTGGAAGTTTTTCCTCTGGCTTGTTCTTCGACCTCGGTAAGGCTTTGGACATTGTAAACAACGATTTGTTGTTGAAATGCACAGAGGGAGTTGGAGAGATGACCACGAGTAGTTCCGCTCCTATCTCACTGGGAGAAGACAGGTGATATGTGAGCCGCTTTAAATAAAAGTTATTCAGAAATTTAGAGATAAAAAAGTTGTAAAGGTTTGTTAAACACCAAAACTAAACTTAATAGTCTATTATTAAAAGGCTTTAAATAAATCATAGTAATAACAAAATGTATTAAGGTTTCGTGTTACGTTTGTAATACTCTATTTCAAATTGTGGATTGCGTTTTAAAAAAAACTACTTGTGCAATAAGCTCTATATTCAGGGAAACTGCCAGACATAAAGTGGTATGAACAAAATAATCTGTTGAATAGGAATCGGACCAAAAAACGAGGATGTAAATGAGAATGCACGTTCTTAGGATACTAGGATAACAATTACCTGGAATTCAAAAACAAAAAATACTGGTGCAAAGAAAAAAATCAAAAAAGTTCAAAATTTAAATATTACTACCGTATTAAACTTTATAAACTTGCAATATATTATCGATCAAATGATCAGTTTTATTTTTGGAAATGTTGCCATACCTATAATATGATAATGTGATCATAAGTCAATATGTTATCAAATAAATAATTTGCTATGAAAAATATTTAAATGTAACTGAAAAATTATATTAAAGATATGTGATAAAAATGAATCATATAATTTTTTTCAAAGTTCACTATCAATTATTTGAAAGCAATCAAGGTCACATTTATACGTGATTCTTTTTCCTGGAATAATGAAAAAACCTGTAAGTGAAAGGTTTTACTACTGTCATTTGGTTTTTGTGGTGTTTATGAGATATAATCCGAAGTATGAATCAGGAAATCGATTATCCGCCTTAGTGCAAATCTTAAATCAACATGAATAATTAATGTTTCGGTTGTAATCAAGTCACCTCTTTTGTTTGAGGTCACCACTGGTTGAGGTCGCTTCGCCCAATATTGAGGTCGCCTCACCCAATGTTGAGGTCACCACTGGTTGAGGTCGCCTGGCCCAATGTTGAGGTCACCACTGGTTGAGGTCGTCCAGCCCAATGTTGAGGTCACCACTGGTTGAGGTCGACTCACCCAATGTTGAGGTCACCACTGGTTGAGGTCGTCTAGCCCAATGTTGAGGTCGCAAGCTCATCCAGACGGGTCATTCTGGACCATATTACCATTGGGCTGTCAAGCAGCATTAGCATTTGAGATAATAACATGACCAGTGGTTGAAACCTTCTGTAAAAATCTTAAAAATGCATCTGGATTAGAAGAGTTTAGAGCTGAAAAATATTATCTTCTGCGAAGTACGCATGAGGTGTTTATAAAATAAAAAACTTGAAACTACCGTACCGGATCGGTACATTTTTAATAATCAAATTAGATGTTTTCAACACCAGTGCTTTTCATAACGAGAACGGAAAATGTTCTAATTTGAATGTTATAAAAACCTGTTTTTGTACTTTACCAATGTTCAAACAAACCATAAATTTTAAACTTTTTCTTAATTATACAGTCAGTGAAAGGTCCCTTCTTCTCAAGCTGCTGTGATTGCGGAGTTATACCAACTACCCTAGAAATATTTAAAAGGCCAGATACCGTGACAAGTCAATATAAAAACAATCAAATTAAATTTGCAGGTTGATTTTGATATGAGCTGATGTTTAGATCTAAATCAAAATAAAAACTCTTCTCCTATTCACTATTACTCTAGTTTTGTGGGCACCTTAAGACGCATTATGTTTGCTTGAAAACTTTCACTGATCATTCGGCGTTCGAAACATTACTCTATCCCATCAAGCATCAACTACTGCCCCCCCCCCCCCCCCATGGCCAAAAAATGACGCATATAACCTACAGCGCTGCGATTCCTCCCCTGCGCGCCGTAACGCTTCCGCAATCCCAACAATGGTTCAAAAGTCGATCACAATCCAAACGCTCGATCGACTCCGAACAGCTCAGACCCCTGCGGGGTCGCTTGACGCCCCCCCCCTCCCCCGACCGGGGCCCCCCTTGACTCTCCGAGGGCCCTCGGGCCTCAAGGGCCCTTGCCTGCCGCTACCTTCCTCTCCAATAATAACCTAATCGGCCCGTCAACGTCTGTCACCCCCTCCCCTCATCGCCATGGCAGTGTGGTGGTGGGGGGGGGGGGGGGGGGTACGTAGGGGTGCGTCGTTATAAGGGATGACACGTAACATGGGGAGTGGGGAATGGGGAAGGTATTGCCTTTTGATGCTTTGGTTCAGGTTTGATATTGTATCATTATGGCCGTTTTTCTGAAAAGACTGTGATCTTGTAATGTGTCTGGCAATACTTAAATTCACAGTAAGAAATTTTGTACCCAAAAGTTATATAAGATTAGAAATGACCCCGTTTAGGGACTCTATTGATGAAGTTTACTATGCTTGAGTAGCAATTACATTTAGCATAAGAAATTATTGTTAGCAGTCGTTTGCGGAATTTTGTGCTTGAGGACTTGGCAAAATTTTCCTCTCTCTTTTTATGTAATTTTTACAAATGTTACATGTAAACACTCATGTACATTAGCCGGTAATCGTTTCGTCAATGTGATTTAGCCTGCAAATTTATCAACTAAAATGCAACTAGAAGAGTTTGAAGAAGACTCGTTTGATCTTCATCAGCCGCAGATGTAGGAACAGTCGATGGTGTTAAAATGTTTCTCTTTGCCGCTACGTTGAACATTTTCGCGATGTAATTTTAATAATTCCAAAAATTGACACTTCCCAAATTTCAGGGGTTGCCTCTACACACTAAGTAGGCTAACCATTTTCAATAATAAGTAACGATTTTCAAGATATGATGCTAACAATTTCATTACGGCACACCCTCTAGACCATACCATACCTTACGAGTTTATCAAGCAAAATTTTGTGCTGGACGCAGTCGAAAGCTCGTGATAAATCACAGAGCATTGCAAAAGTAGAGTGCTTGTTTTCAAAAGCTTTCATGATTTCATTGACAAGTTTTTTCGACAGCTAGATATTTGTAGTTGGTTAGATCTGGATTTCCGAAAACCGTATTATGCTGGTACCGTGCAGAAGGTGTCGCTGCTCAAGATAACTATATAATCGGCTGAACATAAGGGATTCAAAAACTTTGGCCATTACGGAATTAAAGATACAGGCCTATAACTGGCTACATCATTTGGTGAACCCTTCTTGTAAATGGGCTCTGTTCTCGACAATTTAAGTACATTGGGAAATTTTCCCTGCAAGAAACAAGATTTAATTAAATAAACTAAGATAGGTCCAATTATGTAAATTACCCGTTTCAACAAGTTGGGCGTCATGCCAAAAATACCTTTGCTTTCAGATAAAAAAAAAAAAAAAAAACTATTTACAGTATTTACAACATCACATAGATTAACATTACCCCACCTAAAAGCATGCGTCACTTCTGGGACCTTACTTACAGATTCACAAAGGTTCATATTGGAATGAGGAACACTATCTAAAATAATGTCTACTGAATTTATGAAGTTGTGATTGAAATCCTCTGCTGAGGCAAAGCTGGAATCAACAGTTGAACTTTTAGACCAACCATTGTTGATAAGATTCCATGTGGTCTGACATGAATTTGAAGCTTCAGAGATAAACCGGGCGTTAGCAATTGTTCTGCCCCTTTAATTTTCTTGCCATACTGTATTACTTTTTTAAACTGCGCAACAGTGGCAGTAGATCTACCCTATAGTAGTGGTCAGGCCATTCACAAGCACAAATCACAAGCACAGGTTCTGCCTGAAAATCTTCACAGTGTGCCTTTAGATATAATGTTCTGTATAAATTACTAAATCTATTACCAACATACACTGCTGAGCCTCGACAAGGAGATTGTCTGCAGAAGTAAGCTGCCAGCTCCATGTTTCCTAACAAACTATAATTGTCAATTTCATCAGATATAAGTTGATGCTCACAAATGCATACAAAGTCAATATTATTCAATGAGCAGAGGAGCTCAAGTTCATTTGTTTTATTTCTCAGAGATTAAATGTTAATTGCACAAAGCACAAATTTATGAGGTTCCCATATGTGTTAAATTTATATTTGTGTTGATGCAGTGTAATGGCTGCCACAGACGGGGCAATGCTACAGTGAGCTGCATGTTCCGAAAGATCACAGCTGGTATATTGCATTAACGATGGCTGCCTGGCCACGATAGGGCCCCATCAATATCGTATTTGTGTTGAATTAATGTAATGGCTGCCACAGACGGAGCAATGCTACAGTGAGCTGCATGTTCTGAAGGATCACAGCTAGTATATTGCATTAACGATGGCTGCCTGGCCACTATAGGGCCCAATCAATATCATATTTGTGTTGATGCAATGTATTGGCTGCCACAGACGGGACAATGCTACAGTGAGCTGCATGTTCTGAAGGATCACAGTTGGTATATTGCATTAACGATGGCTGCCTGGTCACGATAGCGCCCCATCAATATCGTATTTGTGTTGATGTAATGTAATGGCTGCCACAGACGGGGCAATGCTACAGTGAGCTGCATGTTCTGAAAGATCACAGCTGGTATATTGCATTAACGATGGCTGCCTGGCCACGATACGAACCCATCAATTTCGTATTTGTGTTAATGTAATGTAATGGCTGCCACAGACGGGGCAATGCTGCAGTGAGCTGCATGTTCTGAAAGATCACAGCTGGTATATTGCATTAACGATGGCTGCCTGGCCACGATACGAACCCATCAATTTCGTATTTGTGTTAATGTAATGTAATGGCTGCCACAGACGGGGCAATGCTACAGTGAGCTGCATGTTCTGAAAGATCACAGCTGGTATATTGCATTAACGATGGCTGCCTGGCCACGATACGAACCCATCAATTTCGTATTTGTGTTAATGTAATGTAATGGCTGCCACAGACGGGGCAATGCTGCAGTGAGCTGCATGTTCTGAAGGATCACATGCATTAACGATGGCTGCCTGGCCACGATAGGGCCCCATCAATATCGTATTTGTGTTGATGTAATGTAATGTCTGCCACCGACGGGGCAATGCTGCAGTGAGCTGCATGTTCTGAAGGATCACATGCATTAACGATGGCTGCCTGGCCACGATACGAACCCATCAATTTCGTATTTGTGTTGGTGTAATGTAATGGCTGCCACAGACGGGGCAATGCTACAGTGAGCTGCATGTTCTGGAGGATCACAGCTGGTATATTGCATTAACGATGGCTGCCTGGCCACGATAGTGCCCCATCAATATCGTATTTGTGTTGATGTAATAGTTTCTGCTTCATTAGCCCCAGTGAGAAGGGTGGCTTTCAGCGCCTGTATTGTGTTCGACCCTCACAGCGGGCGGTGGTTGCCACCCTCGGGGGAGGAGACAGTTTTTTGCCCCCCCCCCCCCCCCCCGGCGCATGCCCTTCATCGCTATATGCAAATGGCTTTGTTTGGACGGTCACTCCATTTCTCACTGAAGCGCTTTTAAAATAAAATTCTACGCAGCAGTTTCGAACGGAACGTGACTATTATGGAGATTCGCACACAAGCGGCGAACATGAACATGTCATAATAGGTGGTACGTGAGGGAACGAGTCGAGCGACTGCTAATGACTCAGTCATTCATATACTTAGTTATACAGTATGAGGAAAATATGCCATTAGTGTGACAATATCTAATAATGCTGAATTTTAAATTAAAACGTTACTACATCAATTAATTATAATGTTATAGCCAAGTAGGATAAAGTTGTTTTGAGTGTATTGTATATGCGATCGATAATGTGTAACCTTTCACATAAATTTTAACGATACGTTCTTTAAACAAAAGATACATGAAATTTTCAGTTTAATATACAATACGACGCATTTATTTCCTAAATACGATAAAATTTTTTATAACAATGAACTAACTCAACGTAAAATTTAATTTTAGTTTTATGTTTTATCTTATATTATTATGATTTATGCGAATGATCCTAAGAGAGAGACAAACCCCTCTCTGAATATAGCTAAAAAATAAAAAGCTCTTCTAGTTTAAGTGTAAATCTAATTAAAATCTAACAAAAAACAAATTTATTAAAATATTTCAAATTTAAGCAGTGGGTTTTATAATTTGTACAACCTACAAACACGATGTAAAATTTATCTTATAATTTGTAATGTAATTCAGAAGATTTTAACATTAGCACCCTCAAAACTAACCAAATATTCATATTCTTAAGGCCCTGTGTGTTTATATTTTTAATTAATGTATTGTGTTGGTTTTAGATAATTTTTTTTAATTATAAATATAATATATCGTGTTTCATGGAGAAAAGGGGTGTTAAGTTGTTGTATCATCCCATTGTTGCAAGCTTAAAAACTTTTTAACATCATATAATTTGTATACAACATTTATGCAGGAAAGCGTAAGGGGAATAAAATGATAAAAATGAAGTAAGGGTAATAAGTTAAAAAAAAACAACCAATTATATAAATTAAACAGTGTTAAAATATCTAACGATGAAATAATCGCAAAATTTCAATTGTGTAAATGCCAAACAAAATATCTCAACTGGTAAACTGTTCATTAAACAGGCAAAACAGCAGTGGAGAATCAGTGTAAATACCTACCGATCCGAAATGATCTCCGTTAAGATTACCCGCGGGTGAAATTAACAGGAGCGAAGCCGGAAACTAATCCGCCATGGAGTATCAGGATCGATCCGGATAACCGGGGTCGCCATGGCAACGCGATGTATCCGGGCTCATCTCCGGATACGCGGGAGCATCGGCCTCGCCTCGCGCCGCCGCCGCCCAAGGTCTGGGGCCCAATTTTTCAATCGAGTGAGTAGTGAGTTGGTGAGTTGGCTTATTCGCCTAAAATTTACATCATACCTTATAATTAAATAAGAATGAAGGTAATTTTTAAGGTCTTTTAAAACTTGCGCATCCAGTAATTAAAATTTTTCAGCAGTATTTATTCAAGGGATTGTTTTATTCTCTATTGTAGCATATATGTATAAATACTCCCCGTCGCACCAGACCTGCGTACTCAGCGAATTTCCAAATTAGTAATATTAGTTTTGACCACATAAAACTGTACACCAAATAAAATCACATGCTCATAAATAGGGAAATAAATGGCGATTCTCCTTATGATAAATATAGGGAGAGTATGCAGGTATGCTGCCATGGGGAACACTAAAAGTGGGTTTTTATCATAAAAAAAATTTATTTCGACCATATGATCCATGTACTAAGTTTTATCAATATCAGTCCATTGCTAAAGGAGTTTTCCTATTCTCCATATAATTAACATGGGAAAAGAGTATGCAGGTTTGCTGCCATGATGAGTGCAAAAACCAAGATTTTTTACCATAAATGGATGAATCTCAACCAAATGAAGCTGAATACCAAGTTTCATCGAAAAATATTGGTTAATAAGTGAAATATTAACACATCCCTACTCTCCACAAGATTAACATTATAGAGCCCCAAAATACAATGTACTGTCTTTAGACTTTGTAATATCTTGGTAACCAATGGAGATAGAGCAAAGCTTCAAAATACTAAATTGTGTGTTTTTTTTTAGCTAAATCCAATGGTCAAAATAAAAATTTAAAATTTTTTTAATTTACATATGAAAAATGCAAAAAACCCAATTTTGGGGTACAAAACCCCCCAAAACTACCCCTTCCGGTAGGTCGATATGTCTGGTTTACGAACTCATCCGAATAAACGTAGGATTACACATCTCTACCAAATTTGGTGTCGACGAGAATCTTTAAATTAATAGAACTGGCAATATTTAATGTTGTTATTGTTTTGACGGTTGAAACCGGATGCTAACATAAGCTTCAATTTTACCATCTCGAGCCAGTCGGTAAGGAGCAAACTAGTGAGATGTAACTCACGACTCACTCGATTCAAAAATTGGGCCCCTGTAGAGGAATAAACGGTATCAGATAACTGACACATACTTTCTCCCAACAATATAAAAACATGTGTTAAAAGCTTTAAACATTAATGTCTAGATGACTCTGTCGGATAGCTACCAGCTGAGCAGCGCGAGCTTGACCCTACGCGCATCTGTGACTTTTAACAACGTACTGCGTTTACCGCTAAATGAAAAATTGTATTTTCTCCTCAACCACTTGACGTAGAGCAATAATTTAAAGTACTGGATTATTTAGTTTTTTGAGCTTGATTTAATGGTGTTAAGTAAAATTTATTTTGAGACAACAGCTATTTTGAAAATCAAAAAAATTGATTTTTTAAACACTTTTTACTCCATAACTTTTGAACGCGCATTTTCTCGGAGATGCGGGTGGTGTCATTTTATTCATCATTTTAAGCTTAATAAACCACAAAATTTTAATCAAAATCGTTAGAGCCGTTTTTGAGAAATTTTGATTTTTGACGATTTTTGAGGGTTTTTGGGGGTAAAATACCCTTAAAAATCAAAAATTCAAAAAAATGAAAAAAACGCCTGGAATTATTGTGGATTTGGACCTATATACCAAATTTCATTAAAATCGGACCATTAGGGCATTCTCTAGCTCTGTTTACATCCTGACACACATACACACACACACACACACACACACACACAGACATCACTCCGAAAACCACTTTTTTGGACTCAGGGGGAACCATAATGGATAAATACACCAACAACTCAAATTCGAAAATTTTGACGAAAACAATACTTTCTCCATATACTATGGTATAGGGGGAGAAAGTAAAAAGCATAACTTCTTCCAAAGGTCAGCTGAATAGTTTTTTTTTTTGTGTTCCGGATATGAAGCGTCAAAACTAAAACGGAAGTCAAGTTACGTTATATTTACCATTACACAGCTGATTGAAAAAGAGAATGAAGCAGTCTTGCCAAGGATACGATAACGATATTTTTCATCACACTGTACGGGAAACAGCTATATTCATCACCAGCTGAGAGTGTAGAAAATCCGTTTTCCCTCTCTAGAGAGGGAAAATCAGCTGTTGATTTTCCCACACTAGTAATTAGTTATGATTACTGACGCAAGTAGCGCTAGCAGTGCTAAGAGTATATTATTCCCTAAATCAGCTGTTCTCAATAATGTAATCAGCTGTGTAAAACAGAATCACTGTTTTCATTGTACTGCGGAAATCAATTGAGCATCCATAGGTGGTTTCTTAAACTTGCATTATTTAATTAATTACTATTATTAATTATCTACAGTATTAGCTAATAATCCAAATGTAAAATAGAGCAATATGATGTCGTTACGATATAGTATATTTCATAACTCGAGTAGAAAGTGTTATTCCGTGCCTTGATCGAAATTCCGCGCTCGGCTAAAGCCTCGCGCGTAAACTCGATCTCGGCCCGGAAAAGACACTTTCCACTCTTGTTATGAAATATACTATATCGTAACGACATCATATTGCTCTATTTTACATTTGGATTATTAGCTAATAACAAACCATTAGATAATGACCAAATTAACAATTATCAATCAAGGTAAAACTAAAACCATACATTCTACATTAGTTTGCTTTGAAATTCCTTATTTTAGTAATAACTGAGACAAAAAAAAATCTCCAACGCAAAAGAGAACGATTGTTGTTTCCTGCAGCGTTGGCAACACTTGCAGGTAACAAAGAGTAACATGATGGTTTTTAAACACTTTTTTAACGAACAAAAACTCTGTGGCGACATCCGCGGATGTCGCAGAAACTGACACCATTGCTCTTAAGGGATGTAGCTCACCTGGCTCTACAGTCATCTTGTACATAACCTATACAGCACACTAATACGAATAAAGTTAGTTTGTATCTGTGTGTGCGTATTGATCTAAACTAGGAGTACGCTTATTCTGCGCGTATGGGGATGAACGGCAAAAAAAGACCAACAAATCTGTGGAAGTAGTATTTATCTGTAGAAAATATTTGGTCATGTATACGTCAAACGTATGTGTAGGATATCTACATAAATTTTAGCATACCTGATCTAAGCTTTCATCAATGTCATCCTCATCATTTTGCACTATTGCTTCCATACTATCAGACATGTTACCATCTTCAGGCAGTAAAGATAAATTTTCATCACTGATGACAGTGTCATGATAGTAAGGGTTGTTGGTTTTTAACCACTCTAGAGCCTCTTTTACTTTCATGGCTCTAACGTGGAAATCAACAAAAGTTTTAGCACTGTCCTGTCTATTTTTCATTCTTACTGCCAATACTGATGTAACATCATTAACTCTATGTGGAAAACAGGATGCAAAGGTTTTTATATCCTGCGGGAAGTTTATAATATGTCCGCGGTACCCTAATTGGTGGCCCTTTATTTTATATACACTTATAACTGGATGGATCCGTGCTATAAGTTGTTTTTCTAAATAGGTCAGGTCGCTTAGTTCAGGGGGTACTATTCCTGGGTCCATATTATTCTGTGGAGTAAATCTTTGACAATTCTTTTTGCAAGATTTTTGTTTTGATCCAAAGTATGGCCGATTACAATTTTTACAATAATGTTTTTGCACTTTACGCATATTGTCTTCAAATTCTTTTTGGAATTGGTCATACTTTGGCGAAGTATCTGGGGCAACTTGGGAAAAAAGTGATCTGCAAAATAAATTAGAAATAGAAACCTTTAATGTAGTAACAGAAAAATTTAGTACCACTTAAGTGCTCCCATAAGTTGTAATGTCTGATAGCCTACAATTAATTTGATTTAGATAAATAAGCAAATAACTTTATTTATTTTCCTTTTTTTATTCCATGTTACCTTTTAAGAAGTAGGACTTTAAAAAATAAACCGGCTTTTATATAGGCCTAACCCTTAAACAGTTAAGGTATTTAGTATATTAAGGTAAATTATTATTTATGATATGCAATTGATGTAAGCTCTTAAATAGTTGAAAATATAGTGTTTTTTTTATCAAAATACTCACTCATGTCTTAGAATAAAAGCTTCATTTTGCCTGGCGACTTTATTAATAATTTTCCTCTTTTTACGTCTTTCTTCGATAATTTGTGACTTGGACTTTCTTTTCAATCTTGGCATCTGATTAAAATAGGAGAATATATTTTGACAAAAGATGGTATGCTCAATTTGGAACATGGTATATAAATTTAGTAAGTGTAGGTGCTTCACTCATTGTAAATTCATCAATGACATGTATATATTAAAAATTAAGATTTTTTATTGAATACAGTATAAGCCCTCAAATCCGGCCAAAGTTTTCTACTCCATCGTTACTGTTTATGGCTTGGTTTTGATTAAGATTTTGCGATAATATTTCTATTTTATAAATAATATTATTATAATAAAAGTAATCAATAGTTCCAAAATACAATTAAGATTTCAATGCCAGATTTATTCCTAAAAATACACAGTATAGTATTTTGAAGCTTTGCTGTATCTCCATTGGTTACCGAGATATTAAAAAGTCCAAAGACAGTACATTGTATTTTGGTTCTCCAATGTTAATCTTATGGAGAACAAGGATGTGTTAATCTTCTATATACGCAATCATGTTTCATTTCCTCCTTTTTTCTCAGCTCGTGTGCATCGTAGGATAAATCCGAGCATACCGTTAGAAAGGTATAGTCCTGTAGATTAGCAGAATCGCATTCTAATTCACATCGGACTCCAGGGCTACTCCCCACAGGCTTTCAAAGTTCCAATGTTAATCTTATGGAGAAAGAAGAATTGAATGAATCATTAGACAGCTGTTGTAAAAGCAACTGCTAGAAAATTAGGAAGAACAGATGTTTTAGTTCTAAAATGTTTTTAAGCTCCTTGGGGCCAGATCAACTGAAGTTTTGATCGAATTTCGATCAGGAGGCGATCTCTAGTTTCACTTATTAACCAATATTTTTGGATGAAACTATCTGTATTTAGCATCATTTGGTTGAGATTCATCCATTAATGGTAAAAAATCTTGGTTTTTGTGCTTATCATGGCAGCAAATCTGCATAATCTTTTCCCATTTTAATTAAACTAGTGTGTTGTTTGAAATCGAGCAGTTTATTTTCATACAAAAAAAATGTTACTTTGAGCTCTAAATTAATGACATCCGACCAATCCAATATTGTGAATATCTTTAGTTACCAAAACTACACGTATTTACAGCTGATTATTAACAGATGTTTAAAATGCTTTATTCAATCCCAATGTTATTTAAATGGGAAATTTTGGAATTTCAATTTTGGATAGCGCCTTTATTTTCAGTCCGATAGGCTACTCATCAATTTTTGGCCGAAACAACTACAGACTAAATCTAACAACACCAAAAACTTGAAAATCGGTTAAAATTGTAGGAGGAATTCTCAAGACAAAAAACCCTTAGCGTATTAAATAAGTATAGATGTAGAATAGGCAAACTCCTTTAGCAATGTACAGATAAACAGATATTGATGAATTTAGTATATGGCTTGATATGGCCGAAATAATTTTTTTAATGCTAAAAACCTAAGTAGTGTCAAATTGTTGGTGCTGGCCCAGTTCAAGGTCACCTGAGGGATGACGTCATCACTAATGACGTCATTTCTATGACGTCACACCCATGACGTCACAGAAATGACGTGCTGATGACGTCATCACCCCTTACGTCATCAAAATGACGTCACCGACGCCACTGAGGTCAAGGTCACGCCGAAACTTAAAATTTTTTGGCACTTTTGCCGTTTCTCGCACTACGCTCCGAGTTTCAGTCAGAGTCCCCGTGACCTTGACCACTTGGAGCGAATTTTCGACGAGAAACGGCAAAAGTGCCAAGTTAAACTCGAGTTTCTGACATGACCCTGCCTAAATGGGCAATCGGTTATCCCTCAGGTGACCTTGAACCAGAACAACACCAACAATTTGATATTACTGTGACCTTGAAAACCTAACAACGGAGCGCCGACACCGATGCGCACCCCACGACAGCCACCGAGTGACTGACTGTCAGGCTCTGTGTATGCTAGGTATATCGGCTTGAGAGACTAAGACTCTAAACTGTCAGGAATGGGAGTAACTAACTGAATTTTGCAAGGAAAAGTCATTTCATCCAATATTTTAAACAAATCCTCATCAGTAAAACTGACATTAGTCTGTTTTGTATAAAACTTAGGGTGTCCGCGCAACAGTTTGCGCCACTTAGCTAAAGTTGAAACTCTCTTAACTCTGGGTGGTGGACAGTGAGCAACTAATAAAGTCTTAACACGGCTAAGTTTCTTACCTAAAGTGTCCTGCGACATGGCTTCACCTCACAAAAGTCCGCACAATACTGAGAGACTGCTTGTAGCGCATGAGTCAAGGGAAAAGAGGTGGGGGAAACAGCAGGAGTGGGGGAAGGTCACAGTGGCGGGGGAAGGTGAGGTGGTACGCCGGAGTATCGCATCACTTCACCATGAGCTGTCCTACAGTCAACACACTGTTCTCTTGGCCCGAGTTGGCACTAGAAGAAACATTTCTGTACAGCTTAGGCTGTGAGAGCCGAGGAAGCAAAGTCAAAGTGGAAATTGTGTTAAACTCCAAGATGAAGAGTCTCCTAAATAAACTAATTGTATCCTTGCAATCTCCTATAACTCTAGAGAAATACCACTTTATTAAGCGACACCTTATACTTTGGCAAAACGAAACGGAAATGGAAAAGATTACAGTAAAATTAATTTAACTTAAAACTTGGACTGGACACTCATGGCGATACCACGTGGCGTGAAAACGCCACCCTAAACATTACAAGTTAGGTTATTGAGCACCTCTGGTACGATAACCGATGTGCTAGAGTTAAAGTGTGATGACCTTGAGTCAAAACACTGAAATACTATAAGTCGATATCGTCCCAGAGTTAAAGTGTAGTGACCTATATTCAGAACTTGTAAAATTACTTACATATAGAGAGCTAGAGAACAGCGAGACGCACCGCATGGAAGCCGGAGACATACTGGCGAAGCGGTGTTGTGTAGCCTAGGGACCCAGTTGTGGTGGGGGTATAGCCAACACTTAGAGTACAAGTGTTGTGGGTGACCTTGACCCACATAACTTACCTGACCCCCCCCCCCCCCCGACAAAAAGTGCCCCCCCCCCCCCGACAAAAAGTGCCCCCCCCCCCGACAAAAAGTGCCCCCCCCCCACCCCCACCCCCACCCCCACCCCCACCCCCACCCCCACCCCCACCCCCACCCCCACCCCTGATATCCTGGGCGTGGCAGCCCCGGTGGGGATATAAGGGGGCCCAGCCAGAGCCGGCTCGCAGTCCGCTCCCGCGCGTTGAACGTGAACGATCGGGACGGACCGCCATAGGCATCACTAAACATTGAATGGCGCCTTCAGTGTTTAGCGAAGTCTACTCTAACTTTAAGACTTGTATTAGTTGTAAGATATTGCGCTTGCGTTTGGGTATTGCGAATTGTTTTATATGAGAGTGTTTTACTTGTACCTTATGTCTCCTGTGTGTCTTGTTTGTTATATGTGTTTAACATGTATGTGCTTGTTCCAGCATTGACTACGTTGAGCTCAATTGTGTGTTGTAAGTGTGTTATATTTTTCTAAAGTGTATACGCTTGTTTTAGCAATCCCCCCTTGAGCTTTTGCAATGCTCAAAGTAAATCGTAAAGACAGGGAACGGGAGTAGGCCCCCGTGTAAAGTTACTTTTGTATAATTGTTAGGCTCCTCTCATGCATGCTTTAATGCGGCTGAGAAATAGGAGCGTCCGTTTGTACGCCTATATGGGGGTAATAAGCCGATGGCCTCTGCACTCGGACCGAGGACGTAAGCCACTAGGGTGTCCTCAGTTAGTTTCCCTTCTGGAAACTCAAAATTATGTAAATGAAACTTTGTTAGCTATTTGTGTTTTTTTTGTCCCCAAGGCCCCCGAACATTCGTGGTTCGCCATGGATGTACGGGGGCCGAAATTTTTTAATGTCCGTGTGGCCTTGACCCACATAGGACTTGTAAAAACTTACTGCATTGCTAAATTAAAAATATTAAAGATAGGGTTACGGGAGTAGACCCCCGTGTAAAGCCACTTGTTTTATAATTGTTAGGCTCCTCTCATGCATGCTTAAATGCGGCTGAGAAATAGGAGGTGGTCCGTTTGTACGCTTATACGGGGGTAATGAGCCGATGGCCTCTGCACTCGGACCGAGGACGTAAGCCACTAGGGCGTCCTCAGTTTTTTTTTCAAAATATGTAAATGACATTTCGTTAGCTATTGGAAAAGTTATTAGTTGGAAATGCAGTAAATGTTTACAAGTCTCGCGTGGCGAAGGGTACACGACATTGGATGTTGCCTTGTTGTCATAGTTGGGTCTCTTCGGAGGCTACAGCGATGACAACCCAAGTGCCCCACACCCCCATAGGGGGGTGTGGGGCTTATTTTTTTAAAGTTTTTTCGTGACCTTGACCTAAATATAAAAGTTTTCAAAATCTTTAACAGTCAGATCTTACTAACACAGTTTATATATATAGAGGTCTTTTAAAAGTTAACAGTTAGGTATTAGTAACGCACAAGTTTGGAATTGTTTATAGTTGGGTCTCTTGGGAGGCTTCAGCGATGGCAACATAAATGCCCCAAGTGGGGCTTCTTTTTTGAAAAAGTGTGAGCCCCCCCCCCCCCCCGCAAAAAGTGTGAGCCCCCCCCCCCCCCCCCCGCAAAAAGTGTGAGCCCCCCCCCCCCCGCAAAAAGTGTGAGCCCCCCCCCACCCCCACCCCCACCCCCACCCCCACCCCCACCCCCACCCCCACCCCCACCCCCACCCCCTCCCCCACCCCTGATATCCTGGGCGTGGCAGCCCCGGTGGGGATATAAGGGGCCCGGTTGCACGCACTTCTCATTCCCGCTCCAGCCTTCGTTGGAAGTACTCCTCCGTTATTTGCATTTAACGCTCTTTCTACCTCAACATGCGCTTCAAGAACTATCCACCAGTTCTCCCATACATCAAATCGAATTCAACCAACACGTCTACTCCGACCAACACATCTACTCCAACTTCAACCTCCGCTGCTCCGATTCTCCAAACGTGTTTGATGAGCACAATCCTCAGCTGTTTGGAGATGCCGTCGGCTCCTTCGATGCCCAGCCTATCTCCGCTGCCACCAACGGAACCAACAAGTCCAAGTGTCAGTGGTGCTGGTGACGCTCCGTCGACTTCAAGAGGGGCTGGCGCTCACCCTGCAAGCAGCCGAGTGCTCATAGCATCACCGCCGATCTCATTGTTGTCAGATTCTGATTCGGAGTCAGCGGTCTTTGAGGAGAAGAAGTCGAGGTCCAAAATCATTCCCTACTCCCGTACACAGAAAATCCTTTCCTATACAAAGACCCAATGTCCACTACCCGTATCCCCCATGCCATCCACACCGGTCAAACCATCCTGCAAATCGTTCTTTTCCCCAGACAAGTCAACCTCACCCAAAGCCAACATTCCATCTACAGTCAAACCATCCCGTAAATCGATCTTCTCCCCAGACAATTCTACCTCACCTAAAACCACTATTGATCTAACCCATTCTCCTACCCGACCCAAAATTCTTTGCAAATTACCCCTTGACCGTGCTAAACCATCACCCTCCATCCTTTCCAGCCAGCCTAAGTTAGATCAAGCGCCGCTCCAAAACACTAAGAGTCCAACACAAAAGAAACGTAATCGTGTTAAATGCCCTGCTGGCAAGCGTGATAAATGCGATTATGTTTGGTTTAGCAGAGAGGCTGTGGTTCTTTGTTGTCCGAGTTTTGCTCTTCCAGAAAAAGATCGTTGCCAACGACACTTGAATAAGAAAATCAAAATTCCGACACCAAAGCCTTATAGCCTTAATATTATGCCTGAAAAGTCCAAGTTCAAACACCCCAACAGTCCGCAGAAGCTGAAAATTAATAGGCTCAAGAGGGACAAAAAATATTATTTCATTGTTCAAGCTTATGGAGCATTTAACATAAATGTGCAAATCATTCTAAAAGGTGATGGCCGCCTTCATAGAATGAAAGTACCACCTGCGATGGTACAAAGAGAATTTTTTGTCCCCGGGGCTTATTTAATTCGAAGAAAAGGATGCCGATCTGTTTGGGAAATGGATTAGGACATGGGCTCACTAAAAAGAAAAAGCCAAAATTGTTAGGTTGTGTTGGACAATATTTAAAAGTCTTTTTCCAAATTATTTTTCCAAATTTAGTCTTAACCTTCTTAAAGTAAGGGAGAGGGGTATTATACAAGTCAACTAATAAAAAAAAAAGACTTGACTTGTATAATACTTTAACCTGGCGGTGATGTAAAGTCACTGGGACAATCTCAAACCGTGTCCTTGAGGGTGAAGACTAAGTTACAAATAAATCATTAACAAATAAAAACTTACCTCCAAACACTTGTAGCTTGCTACAAGTGTTTGGAGGTAAAAATTTTTCAAAGTTTGAATGACCTTGACCCATATAAATTACTGTTTAAAGTAAAGTGCTAACCTTACAACTAATGTTGTGTATCACGTGATACCCCCACTCTAACGCTCTTACTAAGCTTGTATGAGCCGTTCATTTGCTTCAGTCTGTTTCTGTGCTCCGTGGTAAACATGTCACGGTACAATTACAAAGGTGGTGACTTCTTGATAGATCAACACAATGCTTGGGAAGTGCTAAACCAGCATAGAATGGAAGTTGAGTATTGTATAAGACAAGACGGGTCTACATTTTATCTATGTATTATAAACAAACAAACCCACAAGTATCAACACTGGACAAAAATTAATTATAACAACATAGATGAGCTGTTTGCTTGGGTGTTTGAGGTGTGTAAAGTTATAGAAGAAACCAAAATAATTGGTGTGCTAAAGGTATGTAAAACTGATGAGCAAAATTTCTTTCAACACCCCCCCCCCCCCGTGTTATCCCCACCACTAAAAATGGGTATATATAGGAGCGGTGATCAACCGTCTTCTCATTCTGCTTTACACTGTTTAGCTGAATACTACCATGTCAGCCATGAACATTCCAGCCTCTACCTCTGGCCCGACCGCATCCAACTCTGGCTCAAGCTCTGGACCGATCCGGCGGGGCCGCCTGTCAAAGAGTCGCGTTCGGTTCTTCGGATTCACTCCGAGCAAGACGGAGTTGTGCAGCAGTGGAGCCTCCAGAAGAGAGTCTAGCTTGTATGAAGAACTCCAGCAGGTAGTGCCAGGTGTAGTGGTTGGTGCATCTTCACAGGAAGACACTGTTAGAGCTGCTATAAGATATATTAAAGGTTGTAACGTATTGATAGAGGAAAAGGACAGGTTGTTAGAGGAAAAGAAGAGGTTGTTGGAGAGTGCACACAGTGAAATACTTTTGATCCGGAAAGAATGGGAAAAACTAATTATGAAGTGTGACAGATTGTTAGATGATAGTGATGATAGTGAGGATGAGAGTGGATAGGTGTGGGTAAAGACTCGGACTGGGACTTGCGTGTTTGTATGAATGTGTGTGTGAATGCGGAATACAGAGCGGGGGATAGATCACTCTGTGGCAATGGACTAACATGCCACTTAGTGATCTATCCCCCGTTCTGGTAATGTTTTTGGATGGCCTTGACCCACTTTACCAAGGCTAGCTAGTACCCCCACCACTGATAAGTGTATATATACGGGTATTGATGTGCAGTTTGGTTATTCTGCTTTGTATTGCTTAGCTGAATACCTCACTTCAACATGGCTTCCAACTGCAAAACTTCTCAGGCTTCCTCTTCTTCTTCAAGAAGGCGTGCTGCCAACGTCCTGCCTGCTACTCGTGGACCTGCTCGACCATTCCACAGCATAACTGTTGCTCGGGCAAACGCCTGCAAAGCTCCAATGCTACGGACCTTGCTGGAGGTGAGCCAAGACGGGCAAGGCTTGCTCAGTCCTGGTCAACGGCAGGAGCAAGAAAGGCGTATGGCGTACTACAGGCTGCAGGGTGTAGTTCCCAGCTTGAAGTTAGGCGATCCGAGAGTAGCAAGCATCAACGAGGCAGCGGACTACATATCACACCTTCACAGTGTTTTAGAAGTAAAGGACCAACAAATTGAAAACTTAAAAGAACAATTGAAACAATTTAACTTTAATCCTGTGGAGTTTGTGGAAGCAGTGATGAGTGATAGTGATGATGAAGGAACTGAATATATATTGGGTATGTAATGAAAGACTTGGACAGGGACATGTGTGTGTAGAATACAGAGCGGGGGATAGACCACTTTGCGGCAATGGACTAGCATGCTGCTTAGTGGTCTATCCCCCGCTCAAAGGGTATTATTGGATGGCCTTGACCTATATAAAGGTAGAGGGGGAATAGGTAATAGGAGGGGGAAATTGGTATATATGTAGGACTAATGAATAAAGTATTTAGTCAAGCATTTGTCTAGACACTATCAACAACAACAACAACAATGGAGAGCTTCAGTGTTGAGTTCATCCTCTTGGAAGAAGACATCAACGAAGTGGTGGAACTTATAGAGGATAAGACCAGCCAGGGCACATTGGAACTTGTGAATTGCGAACCGTTGGACAATGCAGCAATCGATAAGATTGCATATTTCATGATGCATTTGTATAACGAACAAACAACCAATATGGAGTTTGTGCAGTACCTTTATCAAAACCAAGTAAATGTGCGAGTGACAATTACTTGGTGGCAGTAATAATAAAGTGTAACATATGGATGTGGACTTGGATGTGGACTTGGACTTGAGTGTGGTCTGCGGAATAGAGCGGGGGATAGATCACTTTGCGGCAATGGACTAGCATGCTGCTTAGTGGTCTATCCCCCGCTCAAAGGGTATCTTTACGTGACCTTGACCCACATAATTTGTATAGTTGGTGGGGGTATAAAAAGGGTAAGCAAATTGGATGGATACAACACTTCCATACCATGGCTCCACTTGACAACACCGTGTTCCATCGCAACAGGATTGTCTCTATTCTGGAGGTAATACCTCTAGAAATTATAGAAGTAGAGGACCAACTACCTGCGGTTGATCAAGAAGAGGAGGAGGAAGAAATAATGGATATTGAAACGGACTCTGACGAAGCTGGTTCAACGGACAATGAGGTGGACTTGCACGCCTACGAAACATTAGAGTCGTCATCTGAGTCGGAAATGGAATTCCAATTGGAAATCGAAGAAGAAGAACAAGAACAAGACACTCCCCATCGTCCAATGGATAGGATGTTAGTTGCCAGAAGAATTATGTATTGTCATCGCTGCCTATTCCGTGATGAGGATGATTCCGACTCTGATGGTGATGTTTCACCCTTGTAAAAAGTTTAAACAAAAAGTTAAAAAAGAATGTGAGCGGGGGATAGAGCACTTTGTAGTAAATGATGCTGCTTAGTGCTCTATCCCCCGCTCAAAATAATAATTCCAAATGACCTTGACCTATATAAACTTGCTCAAACAGACATCTTTGAAAAAACTTGTACAAATTATTGAATCTAGACCAAATATCATCAATTTATCAAGCCTACTGATAAATGTATTACAAACGGTTGTGTAAAGGCTAAATTTAGCACATGAGTGATAACCTGTTTCCATATGACGTCACTTTCCCCACCTATCTGCCTCGGATATAAAGGGTCCCGGTGGAGTGCGCTGCTCATTATTGCGTGGACATTCACAGAGTGTGCATTCAAAGCCAAACTGTTTGAAATGGCTCTTTGCGACATTTGTGGGGAAATCTTTCAAGACGAAGATCTTTTCATCATACACAGAGAATTACATGAAGACGAAGATAGAAAAGAAGATATTACCATGGATGAAATAGACTTAGACTCAATTGACCGGTTTTTGGGAGAGCATCAGAAGCAGATGGACTACTACGACAGCTATCTACAGCAAATGCAAAGAAGAAGACCTAGTGTGATCCAATTTGCTGGTGCTGGACCATCTACTGCTACAAGACCTATTGAAAAAGAGGACACCGAAGAAGAGGACACCGAAGAAGAGGATATGGAAGAAGAAGAACTGGAAGATGTAAGACAACTGCGCACCACAGCCTTGCCAGGACGAGTTGTAACACATTTCAAAATTAATAACGTTCAATTGGAATTGGAAACATTCATAACCCAGGCTAAGGAACTTGTTGGTCAAACGTTGAGGAAGAATTACAAAGGCTAAATTTTATTAAATTTGGAATGGTGTTAGAGGCTATGTTTAACAATACTGATGGTGAAACAGCATTGAGAGCATTCATTACCAAAAACCGAACCCTTACCTTCACCTCCGACATTGATGATATTATTGAAGAATGCTTGGAGGAACTTATAACCAAACTCCAAGAACATGAAGGAAGAGGATCTGGATGGACTTTGTCATCAATCGAAGGTATGGATGTTAGGGTTCATAAACATGGATATGGTTTAAGAGGTAGTAGTTTTATCCCTCTACCAAAGAAAATCCAAAACACTAACTCGTGTAGAAATGTTCAAAATGAGGGTAATGAATGTTTCAAGTATGCAATGTTAACCAAGTATGTTAAAGATCATCCTGAAAGAGTTGGTAGAGAATATTACGAAAATGAACACCGCTACAACTTTCAAGGTCTTACTTACCCAGTTACTTTAAAAGATATTGACAAATTTGAAAAGAAAAATCCTGGCGTTTCAGTGAATGTTTTTGGTCTGGATGATTCAAACAACGTTTATCCTTTGCGGGTAGTAAAGGTTGAGCAAAGAAACCACACGGACTTGCTATTGATAACTAAGGGTGAAATTTCCCATTATGTATGGATAAAGGACTTTGAAGCCTTAGTTGTAAAACAATTGACCAAAAGAGTAAATAGGATTACAGTTTGCAAGAGATGTTTCTGCTTTTCTTGGAAAGATTCAAGACGTGGAGGATTGGACTGGTTATTGGAACATAAAAGACTTTGCAACGAGAACTATGAAGTGAAGATTAGTCTGCCACCACCATCTCGAGCGTGTATCCAATTTAACAAGACAGTTCACCAATACCGAATTCCAATAGTGGTCTATGCAGATTTTGAATCAACGTTAGTACCACAGGAGCTGCCGGACGGTGAAGTGACTAGAAGAACAAAATATCAGTTGCATCAGCCCAACAGTTTTTGTTTACTAGTTAAATCAACCTTGTCTAAAAACCAATTGCAAGACTATGGTTTAACATCCACTCCAATACTCTACCGTGGTGAAGAAGCCGCTAAGTATTTTGTAGACCAACTGTACGATATTGCTGGAAAGGTTCAACGCTTGTTCGGTAATATTGTACCTATGGAACCTTTAAACCAAAATCAACAAGAAGAATACAACTTAGCGACAAGATGCTATTTATGCAAGAAGATGTTCAGTGAAGAAAATCCAAAAGTAAGAGATCACGATCACCTGACAGGGATATACAGAGGAGCTGCTTGTAATTCATGCAATATAAATTACAAACTGCCAAACTTTATTCCTGTCGTTTTACACAATCTTAGCGGCTACGACTCCCACTTTATTATCCCGGAGTTAGGAAGAGATGACGGTAAAATTGATGTTCTTGCTACAACATTGGAAAAGTACATCAGCTTTTCAAAAACAGTAGGTAAAATTAAACTTCGCTTCGTAGACTCTTACAGATTTATGGCATCTAGTTTAGCCAAATTGTCAGAGAACCTAAGAAGAGAAGACCTAAAAGAAACCAGAAAAATTGTACCTGAAGATAAATTAGACCTAGTATTACGGAAAGGAGTGTTCCCCTACGATTACATAACTTCTACAGAAAAATTTGAAGAAACCAGTCTACCGCCGATTGAAGCCTTCAACAGCAAATTAAACGAAAGTGAAATCTCCGTTGAAGACTACAATCATGCATGTAATGTTTGGAACCAACTAAACATTCAAACCTTAGGGGAATATTCTGACTTTTATATAAAATTGGACGTAACTCTGCTGTGCGATGTGATGGAAGAATTCAGAAACACCTGCTTCTCCGCCTATGGACTGGACCCTCTACACTCGTACACATCTCCAGGATTAGCATGGCAAGCTATGCTAAAGTCAACCAACTGTCGACTGGAACTTCTAACGGATATTGATATGGTGCTCATGATGGAATCTGGTGTACGGGGCGGTTTGACACAAGCTGTAACACGTCATGTCAAAGCCAACAACAAGTACATCCCCGGCTTCGACGAGCAACAACCATCGGTCTACCTTGGCTATTTTGATGCAAACAACCTTTATGGTTGGGCAATGTCAAATCCGCTTCCCTACGCTGACTTCAAGTGGATCGACCCGGCCACCATCGGAGACATCTCACAGATTCCAAAGGATGGTCCAAAAGGCTATATTTTGGACTGTGATTTTGAATACCCGGAGCACCTTCATGACCATCACTACGACTTGCCTCTCCTAGCCAAGACTGAAGTTTCACCGACAGGAAGATGGCCAAAATTGATGATGACCTTGGAGAATAAGGATCGCTATGTGGCTCACTACTGGGTAGTTCAACAGGCTCTTGAATTGGGTCTACGTATAGTGAGAATTCATAGAGCAATTGAATTCACCCAGTCTTGTTGGTTGAAACCATATATTGATTCCAACACTGCAAGAAGAGCTGCAGCGACAACAGCATTTGAAAAGGACTTCTATAAATTAATGAACAATGCCATCTTTGGGAAGACCTTGGAGAACAAAAGAAAACACAAAAATGTAAAATTAGTGAGTGATCCTAGGAAATTGGAAAAATTAGTGCAAAAACCAAATTTCGGAACATCCATGATTATAAACGAAAATCTAGTCGCTGTCAGTATGAAGAAAACAACAATAGTCATGGACCGTCCGTTATACATAGGTATGTCGATTTTGGATATAAGTAAAACCCTGATGTATGATTTCCATTATAACAAAATGGTTAAACATTACGGAAGGGAAAACATTGGAGTCGCATACATGGATACGGACGCGTTTATCTACTGGATAAAGACTTTGGACATGTATGAAGACCTAAGGACTTTTCCATACAAAGAAGATTTCGATTTTCTGACTATCCGAAAAACCATCCAAATTTTAATGAAAAATATAAAAAAGTAATTGGAAAATTCAAAGATGAAGCAAATGGAATGCTTTTAGAAGAAATAGTGGCGCTGATGGCGAAATTGTATTCATTTAAGATGTACCACGAGAACAACACACCGACAGTGAAGAAAGCAAAAGGAGTGAAGACATCTTATTTGAAAAAACACGTGACATTTGACCACTACAAGACTTGTTTGTTTGAAGATACTACGATATCAGCAACATTCAACAATATCCGAAGCTTTAAGCATCAAGTCTACAGTGTCACCGAAATTAAAAAAGCGTTGTCAGCTCGGGATGATAAAAGATACATTATGCCCGACAAAATCCACACTCTTCCTTTTGGCCACTACTCTCTAAACCCTATCAACTAGTAACCTATTCTTCGTCCTTCTACAACTACGACCTTATTCCTTTCTCCTTCCGTAAAAAAATGGGGAACACGGCAAGTCCAACGCCGTGTTCCCCATTTTTTTACACAAGTTTGGATGACCTTGACCCATATAAATGATGTGAATATTTAAAACAACATTCATTGTGATTATACATGTGATACAACAAACATTGAAACCTGCAATATGAAGGACTTGAAGCAACAAATTGTCAACGAACTTCATAAACCTGCAAGAAGAAAGTTTCCACGAAGAAATACGGTGATAAAAGGAATTAATGATTTATATCAAGCGGATTTAATCGAAATGATTCCTTATAGCAAACAAAATAAAGGATATAAATACATATTGACTGTTATTAACTGTTTTTCAAAAATGGCAGATGCTTTACCACTAAAAGATAAAAGTGGCAAAAGTGTTACAAAAGCAATGGAAACAGCTATACAAAGAGACAAACATACTATTAAACATTTACAAACAGATGATGGAAAAGAATATTTTAATAAGGAATTTGCAAATTTAATGAAAAAACACAATATAAACCATTATTCAACCAATTCAGAAGTAAAAGCCTCAATAATCGAAAGATTCAACAGAACTTTAAAAAGTGCAATGTATAAAATGTTTTCCAACAGAGGATCGCACATATGGATTGATATGTTACCAAAACTTATAAACGATTACAATAACAAATTTCATAGGACTATCGGGATGAAACCAAACCAAGTAACTAGTAAAAATGAAAACCTTGTATTAAAACGTATAAAAACGAATACTAAACCAAAAGTTGAAAAACTAAAGCCTAAAAAATTTAATGTGGGTGATAAAGTGCGAATAAGTAAATATAAAGGTGTATTCAGTAAAAGATACCTGCCAAATTGGACCAATGAGGTTTTTACTGTATTCAAAGTACAACCTACAGTACCTGAGACATATATTTTAAAAGATAATAAAGGACAATTGCTTGAAGGAGGGTTTTATGGACATGAAATGTTAAAATCAACAGTAGGCGATGTATATTTAGTTGAAAAGGTGTTGCAACGGAAAAAAGATAAGGTCAAAGTACGATGGTTAGGATTTAATAAGACGGAAGATTCTTGGATACCTAAAAAGGATTTGATATAACGATAGAGAATCATTTTAGGTTGAACCATTACAAAGGATGGAGATAGTACCACAAAAAGAGAGTTTTACTATTAATAATATAGATGAACTCACAGTGGATAATTCAGAATTCAATAGTGGGAAGCATGGCAATTTGTTACCAAACACCGTTCGTTGTCTGGTTACCGGACCTTCCAACTGTGGAAAAACTAATGTAGTATTCAATTTGATTACAAACCCTAAAGGATTACGATTTAACAATCTATATGTATTTTCAAAATCACTACAACAACCAAAGTATCAATTATTGGAAAAAATACTGACTAATGTGCCTGAAGTTAAATATTTAAAGTTTAATGCAAGCGAGAGTGTCATGCAGCCACAAGAAGCTAAACCATTCTCCGTGTTTATATTCGACGATGTATCTTGTGAAAACCAAAACACAATAAGGAATTACTTCGCTATGGGTCGACATAACAACATAGATAGCATTTATATTGGCCAAACTTACAGCAAAATACCTAAACAACTCATTAGAGACAATGCAAACATGTTAATTGTATTTAAACAGGACGAAACCAACCTAAAACATATATATTTTGATCATGTAAATGCGGATATGACATTTGAACGATTTAAAGAGTTGTGTGGAAAGGCTTGGGCTGAAAAGTATGGGTTCCTAACAATTATGAAGGAACAACCGCTAAACAATGGTCGATACAGGATAGGATTTGATAAATTTATATTAATACATTAAACGTGGTATAACACATTCATTGTTGTACAACACGTCTTGCTACAAACATGGTTAACCAAGAAAAATTAGTAAAAGAAATAAAATCACTTAGTGATTCTATTCGGGCTAAAAACAGAGCATTGAAACTAGGTATTAGCGAGAGGGAGAAATTCCTTGAATCTACTTTTAAACCTATTACTGAACCCTTGAAACAATTAAACAAAAAATTTGCTAAACCTGTATTGGAAGGAGATGCGATTGCACCTATTACAAAGTTTGAAAGAGAAAATGTAAAATCAGAAGATTTTAGCGATGAAGACCCGGAATCCTCTACATATAGTGGTTTTACCGGTGGAGAACCCGAAAGAGAGCTAGAATCACCAGACTATAGTGGAATAAGAGAATTATATGAAGTAAAAGCCAAAAGAGGACATGAAGTTGTATCAACTGCTAGTGAAGAGGAAAAAGAAGAAGCAAGGGAAGGTCCGTCAAACATAAGCTTGTTGGGTGAAAACATTCATAACAAAGGACCTTTAGGAAGGAAATACATGATAAAAATGTTAGCTGGAACAAACCCTAATAAAAACTACCATAGTTATGGAGTAAGATTAACAGAAGAGGGTTTAATGGTTGGTAATAGCCCGGTAAACATTGATGAACATGATAATATTATTGTTGGTGATCAAAGATATAAGGGCACAAGAGGATTATTTGAATTATTATTTGAAAATAAGCCTTTAGAATTGTTAGTTAAAGAAAAAGACATGGAAGCATATAAAAAGATTTTGGAACAAACTAATGCATACAGGAGGAAGTATTCAGCTGACCAACCTGTTTTTAGATCAAAGTCTTTAAAATATAGAGAATTTGTATCCAAGTTAATACCAACAACGAGAAGACAACCAATGCCAATAATACCAAGAAAACCTGTAAAACGAAGGTTTGTGTCATCCACTTTGGATATAAGTGCTACAGAACCAAGAAAAAGAAACAAGTCTGTTACAGGTACAGGTTTAATGAAGAAACTGTATAACACAAATGTGATTTATTACAATAATATCAATAAATTGGTTGATAGAATGAAACTAATACATGAAGCTAAAGAAGCGGGTCATACTGGATTGGAAAACGAATGGGTGGCTTTAGTGGATGAACTCCGAAACCGTGGGGTAATCTCATAAAAATGCGTTACTCCCTAGAATACTATTCAGTTGCACTATGAGTGTCGACAAGTTCGGACGTTACTCCTCGGATGGGTTATATTATGCCAATAGTTTAAAAAGAAGTGCTGGTTTACCACAAACACCTGATGGAGATTATGATATGAGTAATAAAAGGTTAAAAAACATAAAAGATCCTTCGGATGAAAACGATGCAATAAATCTAAAAATATTAAAGGAAAAGATATCGCCAACATTAAAACTACAAAATAACACATATGACGCGGAAAATCATAGAATTATCAACGTTGGTAAACCAAATGAAAATGGTGATGCGATAAACAAAGGTTATTTGTCATCTGAATTAAAAAATACGTTAAAATTCAATGGGAAAACGTATAGTGCCAACAATAAACGTATATCCAACGTAGATGACCCTAAAGATGCAAAAGACAGCGTAAATAGACGCTATTTACATTCTTTGATACCTGAAAAGACAAAAGATGGATTTTCTTTTTATAAATTTGTTATTAATGATATAGGCTATCCAAAAACTGAAAACGATGCTGTAAATCTAAAATATATTAAAGATCATTGCATCATACGTGATGTAGGGGTTATAGATTGTTTTAATAATTGTTTAGCAAATGTTAAAGATGGTTCGGCGCCATCAGATGGTGCAACAGTGGGTCAAATGATGGAAACCTTAAAACAAGAAACAACCTCTTTTGTAAAACAAGATCAAGTAGTATCGAAGCAAGGGGATGAATTTGTTCAAGGTAATGAAAAGTTTAATTTATTAACATACAAAAATGATGCTTGGGATTGCATGGATAAAAAGTTATCAAATATGGGATGGGGTTATGAAAAACAAGATGCAGCTGCTTTATCACAAACCGTACATCTAGATCCAGATCGATATTTTAGATGGTTTACATGTAAAAATAGAGTGATAAGAGACTTGGCACAAGGAAGAGAAGCAAATGATGCTGCAACTGTAGGACAGACCATTACAACATCATTAAAGGATAGTAAAGTGTATAATTGTAATAATAAACGTATAACAAACCTTAAAGACCCTGAACATGTAGATAATGCTGTCACTGTTAATTTTCTTGTAAAAGTTTTAGGTAATGCGATATTTGATTTACACAATCATTTTACACCAGATATTCTTCAAGGAAAATCAGGTCATAATACTTATGCTGAATCCATGAGAGGTGAGTATATTAAACGAGAAATTTATAATAAATACTTTATTAACCCTAAAACGAAACAGTTTAGATCATCAGATTGGGGTGATATTGATATTTAAGTAAATAACTCAATAAATGACTTCATTTATGTGCAACCTGTCATAGAGTTAACACATGAGTTGCACATTGCCATTATAAAAGGACAATAATGACGTTCAAGTACATCAGTCCATATCGAGACACTGCAAGAAAAGGAGGTGGGATCACGTCCACAGCGGTTTCTCTGTTAAGTAAAGCTTTAAAACAAATTCCAGTAGGATCCATAGTAAATAGAGCAATAGACGCATTACCATACGAATTTCATATACCAGGAGGTTATCAGTATTGCGGACCAGGAACTAAATTGAAAAAACGACTGGAAAGAGGCGATCCTGGCATAAACAAGTTAGATCAGGCTTGTAAAGAACACGATATCGCATATTCCACGTTTGCCGATTCAAAAAATAGATCAATAGCTGACAAAAAGCTTGCGGACATAGCTTGGCAACGAGTAAAATCAAGTGACGCTAGCATAGCAGAAAAAGCAGCAGCTTTAGCAGTAACAGCAGGTATGAAGGCTAAAACAGCAGTAGGAGGTGGAAGAAGGAGGAGAAGGAGAGTAAAAAGGAGGTCAACCACAAGAAAACATGGAGGAAATATAAAAAGAAGACGACGATCTACAAGAAAAGGCAGGAAGAAGCCCACCGTATGGTCAATGGTAAAAAACGGGGCAGGTCTTTACCTAAGACCTTATCGTGCATATTAAATGAAAGAAATCAATTGGTCATACCACATAAAGCATTAACCAATATTGAATTATTTAAATATATTTCCTGTTTAAAAATACCATTTTTCCGCGGTGTGTTTATGAAAGACAGTTTACCAAAGAAAATGTGGCAAAATGAGACTGGAATTGTAAATTTGGATAATACTGAAGGGCCTGGCACCCATTGGGTTTGTTATAAGAAACTAAATAACAATGTATATTATTTTGATAGTTTCGGTAATTTGCCACCACCAAAAGAACTTCAAAATTACTTTAAATCTGCTAAAAACATATATTATAACTATAAAAGAGAACAACCTGATAATACTTCAATATGCGGCCATTTATGTTTGGAATTTCTAGCTAAAAGTATCAGTCACTATTGAGATGTCTTCCTATACGGTATCATTAACAGGAAAATCGTCCACTTTACGAAGTATCCTTTTTCCAGCGTTACGCTTGCAAAAAGGAAGGTTTTGGGAGGCGGCACTATTGGATTTTACAACGTACAACTCTATTCCCAATGTTACGGAAGGTAAAAATAACATATTGCATTATTATAAGGGAAAGGATGCCAGTGGAAAATTTACAGACTTACAAGAGTGCAGGTTACCCACAGGTTCTTATGAAATTGATCATATAAATGAATTTTTGCAAACTAAAATGGGAAAAGACAATATAACATTAAAAGGTAATAATAATACGATGAAAGCTGAAATTACTTCCAAATATTATATAGATTTCACTCAACCAAACTCAATTGGTGATTTATTAGGATTTTCCAACGATGAGCCTGTTTTAGAACCAGATGTAACACATTCCGGTAAGAAAACAGTAACAATATTAAAAGTCAATAGTATAGACATAACTTGTAACATTATACAAGGTGCTTACAGGGATGGGGCTAACACCCACATCATACATACTTTTTACCCAAGTGTACCACCTGGATTTAAAATTGTTGAAAAGCCACAAAACCTGGTATATCTACCGTTGAACACCACTTTCATTTCAGACATCGTGTTGAGCGTATTGGATCAAGACGGTAACTTGGTAGACTTCAGAGAAGAGCCTATTACGATTAGATTACATTTAAAATCGACACTTTAATACAAAACCATGGGTTTAACATTTAAAAGCGAACAACCTACGGGAAACCGCATTAGTAGCTCTTCAGCTGTGGAGGAGTTAACACGCGAGAACATTCGTTTCTTAGAGAGAATTGGATTAAAATTAACCGAGTATGGATATACTGGATATAGCGCAGGGTCCAACATTCGACGAAACCCTATGGGAAAAAGAATATCACACCCACAACCCTTACACTTCATCGAAATTAAACAATAACGATGAAATTCGTATTCCCATACAAAATCAAGACATTTACACACTACCATGTGAAAGTTACTTATATATTGAAGGACAAGTTACTAAAAAGGACGGTACTACTGTTGGTACAACAGTTCCATTTATAAATAATCCTATGGCTTTCCTATTTGATGAAATTAGATATGAAATATCAGGTGTAACAGTTGATTCCACTAAAAAAGTAGGTATTACGACAACTTTAAAAGGATTAACATCTATAACACCCAATGAAACCAATTTACTTAAACCTGCCGGATGGGTATTACCTACAATTGACACGATCACTCCAAATCCAAATGGATATTTTGATTTTCATATTCCATTACGTTTGCTGCTTGGTTTTGCTGAAGATTATAGGAAAATAATATTAAACGTTAAACAAGAATTAGTTTTGTTGAGATCTTCTAACGATAAAGACATTATTAAAGCTGCAGATGCTACTACAGATGCGACTTTAGAATGGAAATTAAAATTAGACAAAATTGTATGGAGAGTTCCACATGTTAAATTGGCTGACGAGCATAGAATGCTACTTTTAAGAAAATTAAAAGCCGATCGTGATATTGTTATTCCATTTAGAAGTTGGGAATTTCATGAGCATCCCAGTTTACCTACTACGGATCGACACACTTGGACTGTTAAAACATCGAATTATGTAGAACGAGCCAGATATATTATATTTGGTTTACAAACAGGTAGAAGAGACGACATTACTAAACATGCAGGACAATTTGATCATTGTGACTTGAAAAATATTAAAGTTTATTTAAATTCACAATTCTTTCCATACGACAATTTAAATGTGTCATTCACTAAGAAAAAATACAGTATATTGTACGATATGTACGCGAGATTCCAAAGTTCATATTACGGTAAAACAAATACACCTTTATTACCACCTGACAAATATTTCGATGCCTACCCAATAGTTGTAATCGATTGTTCTAAACAAAATGAATCAGTAAAGTCTTCAAGTGTGGATATAAAAATAGAAATGGAATTCAACGATGCTATACCGGCTAATACAACTGCATACTGTTTAATTCTACATGATAAAATCGTAACATACACACCTTTAACTGGAATTGTTAAAAATGTATTGTAAGAACCGGTTTTGTTTCATTCCGCGAGTATAAAAGCAGAGCGTACAGACCGCTCCTCATCAGTTTGTTGCCTACTGTTGTATGGGTAGCATCGTATTCAATATGGCTTCTCCTAGTGGTACACCTGAAAATGTGGTAGATATTGAGAAGGAGATATCTGAGTTTTTAGATCCTCAAGGTCACCAGGAAGGAGGTGAACAAAACGTTTGCGGACAACTTCACGCCAGTAATAATGTTGAAGAAAAAGGTAAAAGAAGAAAGACTATACAAAAGAGAAAAAGGGATATTGAAGATAATATTTCTCCAAACATATTGAGTGAGGTATTTTTGCGAATATTTTACCCAATCTCTTCCAGTTTGGATAAAAGTGTTTTAATCGGTGTTATGAAATCTACAGATTATTCCCCTACTGTAATTTTAACTCATGGACCCAAAATGATTTTGTTTACGGACAGTGCTTGGGAATCGTTTATGAAACATTTGCATCTACTAGAATGCTATTTAAGTAGTAACATGTTTGGAAGAAAGACAAGAGTAGGACTTTTGGATTCAAATGTGGAAATTGATATCATTAAACAACGTGGTGATCATCAGCTACGGTTTAGAGACACAACAAGACATGATAACAAAATTCAACTTAATCGAGAGGAGTTTTTCATTTTAACTTGTGCTACTGAACCTATAACAAGATACTTGAGACAACTGGTGTTTTCAAGTTCGATTATTAAAGATTATCTGGAAGACACATTGGACAAACAACCGGACGCACCTATATTATACGGACCTGTGGATACTTCTATATTTAATAGAGTTCCTCATGAAGTACAAATGTGGAGACAATTGGAAAAGTACGCTCAACTACATAAGAAATCAGTAAAACAGGAAGAAGAGGAAGATGGAGGAGAAGAATCAAGTGTTAGTGATGAAAATGAAAATAAGGAAAATATAAAGATGGAAACTTAAATGACAATGGTTAGTTTTTAAAACAATAACCAACATTTTGTGGGGTTAGGCCTATTGGGGACGGTGCCCACGTTAAATATACACCAACGCGCCAACAACTGTACGGCCTGGTATAAAAGTAGTACCTACCGTGGTGTGGAAATCAGTTGACCTCCTGACTTCGTAATGAGCAGACGTGTGACCTTCAAAATGGACAAGGGAGAAGAACAACAAGTAAAGTCCAAGCCTGGTATTATTGAGTTTCAAGCGTTTCGTGGTAATGATGATAGATTCATTATAAAAGAACTTGTGTTTTTGGACATGAATACAAGTGTTCCTTATTCGTTTTTATTTAAACCACCATGTTCTTATTCGTCTTTAACTAGTAAAGCCGCTACTACCAACAGATGGATTTCAAAACACTTCCATCATATCGATTGGTATGATGGTTTTACAAGTTACACGGACTTGTATCACATTATGCATCACTTTTCAGACAAGTTTACCAATATTTACACAAAGGGGCTGGAAAAGAAAAGATGGATCGAAGGATTTACTCATGTTCCGGTTAATGATGTGGAATTGGATAAGAATTATCAATACATGCTGGAAACCATATGTATTTGTACAAAAAGCCCAGAACATGATAAAGATAGACATTGCGCTTTAAAAAATGCCTATAAACTCGCCTCTTACCTTCAAAGTGGGGAATTGGGGAGTGGTGGGGGTAACGGAGAGTATATAAGTGGGGAGCAGACAGGGACCTGGCATGAGTATTACTCGAGATTCCGAGACGACAACATCTCCGAGCAAGAAGACGATCTGTAACCTGACCATGGCATCTCACCAGTTCCTTCAGACTTTGGTCGAGCAGTTCAATGCTCACTCCAAGTCAACAATATTACCTGTAAAGAAGTGCTCGGAACTAAAAGACGAGAAGCACTACATAATCCATGCTATGAAGAAGATGGAGACTACAGTTGGGGAGGCCATCTGCTGCAGTCTCAGCGAGGCACCGTTTACTCCGGGGGATGAACCAAAGTTCCAGGTGTACCTGCCCAAGAGATTCGTCCATCTTCTACAAAACGAGGATCTTCGCTCTATTCAACCCGGGTGTCTATACCTGGTGTCCCACGGCTGCACGGGTAGCAATTCTACAGAGTTGACCATCCACATCGCTGACAAGCAGCAGTGTTAGATTTAAGTTTTAATGTTGTACATATGTTGTTGTTGTAATGTTTTATAAATAAACGAATCATAAAAGACAAAAAAATAAAAAAAAAACAAAAAATGCAACATATCAATATGTGACAGACTTCACGTATTGATATGTTGCATTTTTTTTTAAACTTCGCGGGTGACCTTGACCTTTGACCTTTGCATTTCACAACTACCCCCACTACCGTAATTACCCCCACTACCGCACTAGGATTCAAACCTGCTTGGATGCAAAGAACGGTCAGTCTGTTGCCAACTAGCAAACGATGAGCACCTTGTACGAGCTTTGCTTACAACGAGTTATAACTGACGCATCTTTATTCCAGACGGCTTTACGAGATAATATCCCTATAACAGTAAAGCAGGATATCGAGGAGTACAAGAAAGATAATAGAGGGTATTCGGGATACTCCTGGTATAGGTTCCAAGACGGGGAAAAGTTTTGTAGGCCTTGTGGCAATGCTGCCGTCAGAGACCTTCGACGGTTCGTACAGGAAGGTGGTAGAAAACAGTTTGGATTTCTAGCACCAATGTTTAGATTTGAAAACTACAAGGACACCTGTGCTATTTGTTCCATCCCTTTGTATCAATGGAAAAAGTTTAGAAGTGTTTAATTGCATCTTCCATACCCCCACCACCATCACCCCCACCACTTTTCCATGTACCTCCAAACGCTGTGCCTCGGCTTCATTTCTACTCCAGCAGCCAACCTAGCAACATCAGGATGTCCCTCAACGTTAGTTGCGCAAGTTACGAGGAGGTGAGCATCAAGACTCAGCAGGAGCTAAACGACTTATACAAGGAGTTGCAGCTGATGGTGGCACGAGGCTACCGTATAAATGTGCAAGTTTACGCTTGCAATATACGGAACACCCGGCAGTCAAAGGAAGAGCCTGGACACTCCTCGACGGCTTCCTCACCAGCGTCCATGAAGACCGAGCCAGACAACTTGGACTACTTCAGCTGACTAGCAGTTGTATTTCTTATCCTAACCATTGTAGAATATGTATATTTTTTCATTATATTAAAGAAGTAAAAGAGCAAAAACACCTATCTTGTTACTGACATATAAGCTCAGTAACAAGATAGGTTTTTTTAAAACACAATTTGGATGACCTTGAAACTTCCCCCTCCACTGCTTTGTTACCCCCACCACTTGACTATTGGTGTACATGGCACATCGCAATTGGAAACCTCATTCCATCTTCAACAGCCACACCGACAACATCAACAATGGCAAACCTACCAACAGATGAAAGATGTCCTCACGCATGTTGTGACTTCGTCCACGAGTTGGAGAAGAGGATGCAGGAGAGGGCGATAAGAAGAAAACAGATCCACTCAGAAAATATCATGATAGTCAACGGCTATCTTTTATTGTTCGGCCTTATTATGGTTGTACTTTTCATACTGTACGGCATAGTCACATGTGTCGGCAAGGTTGCAGAAGAAAACGCTCGCCACCATCAATTGGAAAGTTTCAATGTTACTTTGTAAGTTTTCCTTTTTTTAAAACTCCGTTTGGATGACCTTGAAAATTCCCCCACTACTCCACCACACCCCCCACCACTTCACCATGTTCCTGCATGAGCATCACATCAACCGTCATTCCTTGTCCGACAAGCAACCATGGCAGACAACAACACCATCAGCCAAGCTGACTCCACTACTGATGTCGGTACAAGTACGGGTTGGACACTGTCGATCGATAGTGTACACTATTTGGAGTCAATTTGCGAACGTATGAAGGAAATACTGCGGGACAACCCTGGGATCATAATACAAATGAATTTAAATTATGATTGGTCCCAAGTTAGAATGCAAGGGGACGACAACAACGGTCAACAATCTCCACAATATTCGCCCATGTCCCCGATCTATTCTTACGGCGAGTCTGACGTCGATGAAGATGAGGCTGATGAAGATGCAGGGGACAACGAGGCTGAAGAGGAGTAAGCTTCATTCCTTTTTTTTAAAACCTAAATTGGATGACCTTGAGAATTCCCCCTCCAGAATTTCCTTTTTTAAAACCCAAATTAAATGACCTTGAAAATACCCCCTCCACGTACTTTTGGTTTACCCCCTCTACTTTTCAATACTGTTACCACAGTCTGTAGCTCACATCATTCCTTGCTTAGCTATCATGGCGGACAGCACTCTTTCTCGAGTTGACTCCACTACGGATGAAGAATGGCCATTTTCCTGGAATGTTCATCTGCAAGACTCGGCAGAAGTGGATATGTTGCATGAGAAATTGGTGTATGTATTAAACGAAAACCCCAACATTGAATGTAGAATGACTATGGATTTCGATGCGACAGGGGTCCACACTCAACCTTCCACTTCCAGTCAGCCTGAACCTCAGCTACAGCCAAAGAACTTTACACATCTTTACACTCCAATACGGCCGGAGGATGTGGTTATCAGCGAGGCAGACTCTACTACAAGTTATATTGAACCAACGAATTGGAAGCTTGTTGTTGACACCTTACACAAGGTCGACTTAGTATGTGACAAATTAAAGGAATTGATGATGCAAGATCCTGGTCTTCGTTTTAAAATTGATTTGTTTTTCATCTGGGGAGCACCTGCACGGGGCTCTTCGTCTGACAGCTCTCTAAGTACAACGGATGAGGAGGAGGAGGACGACTAGTTATCTTTTTTAAAACTCCGTTTGGATGACCTTGACCTTTCCCCCTCCACTGAGTTTATTTAAGGTGCACTCTCAATGACTGCAGCATCATTTCATCGCGCACCTTCACCACAGCAACATGGAGAGTCAACTCAACTACTGTTGCGAACGGAAATGTTTTTCATGGCCGAATGACATTGATGTTGCGAATGGCCTGGCGTGTAGAAAATGTGAAGCTTTTGGTCAATGCATGTGTAAGTGCAAGTCTTGGAAGAAGCCGAAACCGGAGTTGAAGACATTCCATGTGTACCAGATGAGAGGGCATAAGTACACTTGTTGCCCTGAACGTTGCATTGAATTCACATTAAAACAGCTAACTGGCTGCAAATTGTGCAACAATCATTTTGCAGGTTTTTGCAAACATTATTTAGGAGCCTGTCAGTACAGATCAACTTGGCATACAGAAGCACTCACTATCAATGAAATCGCTATAGATACACAAGAGTAGTCTTTCTACTCTTTTCTTTTTTTAAAACTCCATTTGGATGACCTTGACCTTTCCCCCTCCACTCACCTTAGTTTATATAAGCTCCATTCCTGCTGGCCACGGCATCACTTCATCTTGCTCCCTCGCCAAAGCAACATCAAGTATGGAAACTAAGCGTGTCTCATGTTGCGAGCATAAGTGTTTAGAGATACAAGGCGTCGTCCATTGTGCAAAGAAGCTTTGGGAGGAAGAGACAGGGACAACCTATTGCTGCGAGGGCAAGTGTTTCCTACTACCAAGATGGCAAGTGGACGGGCTGGCCTGCCGGCAATGTGAATGCTTCGGATGTTGCAGGTGTAGATGCAAGAACCAACAGCTGCCACCACCGGTACTACAAACTTTCAAAATCTACAAATCCAACTACTTTTACACTTGTTGTCCGCAGCGGTGTATTAAATTTCATTTCTCCAATCTTACCAATTGTCGGAAGTGCTACGGACAACCTGATGGGTGGTGCACCTGTTTTCTGGACTCCTGCCGCTACAGATCGGATTGGTTTACAGATCCGTTGGAAATTGATGAGGTCGCCCAGGAAGCACAAGAGTAGTCTTTCTACTCTTCAACTTTTTTAAAACTCCATTTGGATGACCTTGAGATTTCCCCCTCCACTTCCCCATATACCTAGAGTACACAGAGCCTGACAGTCAGTCACTCGGTGGCTGTCGTGGGGTGCGCATCGGTGTCGGCGCTCCGTTGTTAGGTTTTCAAGGTCACAGTAATATCAAATTGTTGGTGTTGTGCTGGTTCAAGGTCACCTGAGGGATAACCGATTGCCCATTTAGGCAGGGTCATGTCAGAAACTCGAGTTTAACTTGGCACTTTTGCCGTTTCTCGTCGAAAATTCGCTCCAAGTGGTCAAGGTCACGGGGACTCTGACTGAAACTCGGAGCGTAGTGCGAGAAACGGCAAAAGTGCCAAAAAATTTTAAGTTTCGGCGTGACCTTGACCTCAGTGGCGTCGGTGACGTCATTTTGATGACGTAAGGGGTGATGACGTCATCAGCACGTCATTTCTGTGACGTCATGGGTGTGACGTCATAGAAATGACGTCATTAGTGATGACGTCATCGATGACGCAATCGATGACGTCATCGATGACGTCATCGGTGAGGTCATTGACCTCGATGACGTCATCCCTCAGGTGACCTTGAACTGGGCCAGCACCAACAATTTGACACTACTAACCTACTTTTAGTGTTTTTACATAGGTATGCTACCCATGGCAGCATACCTGCATACTTTTTCCTTATATTTATCAGAAGGAGAATAGACATTTATTCCCCTATTTATTAGGACGTAATGAAAATTTGTTTACAGGTTCCTCTAGTCTAAATTAATATTACTAATTTGGAAATTCGCTGAGTACACAGGTCTGCTGCGATGGGGAGTATTGCATGTTTCAAGAAAACCATTGTCGAAATGTTTTACAGTTATATGGTTAGGTTCAATTTTTACAATACATTCTCATCTCAATATGTTGTTGATTTGATTGTTTCCATTGAAAAATCTTAACCGCAATATACAAATTCTAAACAGATAATAACTTAATGGTTTATTTAAATAAAATTACTTTCAAAAACATAACCATATTTATTCAATTTAAGCTAGATAACAACTGTTTTAAAAACAAAAACAATAATAAATAAATAACATATGATACCGTAATTTGACATGTGATATACATCTCCCTCTTGAGTTTGGGCTTTTACACAAGTTCGTTTATTCCTTCTGATAAATATAGCGTTTCGCCATTTCATACCCTTATTTTTATTTTGCACTTATCAGGAAAACAACCTAACCCTTCGAAAACATCTTTATTTTTCTCAAAAAATGATTGTTTCTCATTTTCTAGGTATGTTTTGTCTTCTTCACTAGACACACTGTCATTACGCCTTAACAACTTAAGTTTAATACAAGTCTGAAGTCCTAATATAGGAACTGTATTTTCATTTTTTTACAATCAAAGAGGTTTCTACAGCAATCTTATCATCTGTTTCGATTTGCCCGTCAAAAATACCCCACGGCTTAATGCTAAACCCTCCGAATGACTGTAATGTGGTATTGCATGATTTTACTTTGCAAGACATTTTTAGATCTTTAAAATAATGGTAAGGCAATACGTTGACATCGGCCCCACTATCAAGTTTGAACTTGATCTTTTTACCTTCAACAGTAAGTGTTTTGTACCAAGCATTTTTTTTTTATACAATCAACAACACAAAGGCTATTGATGTTTGATTCATCAAAAGGTTTCTCTTCATCTGGGTTGTCAAGCCTATTTAAGTAATTACATTGCCTAGTCCTGCAAACATTAGAAAAATTATTAGGTTTATTACATTTTTTACAAATTTTCCCTAATGCTGGGCATAGATGAATGCCGTTGTGGACTCCTCCACATCTATAGCAATTGTTTACCTTGTTTATAGCTGGCTTTGCTGTGCCAGAACGTTGCTGTGATCTTGATCCGGTTGAATTATTCAGTAGTTCTTCAAGACTGCGCTATGTCTATTTAAATCAAATTACTTTCAAAAACATAACCAATATTTATTCAATTTAAGCTACATAACAACTAACTGTTTTAACATAAACAAAAACAATAATAAATAAATAACATATGATAATTTGACACGTGTTATACAATAATGATGGAGTAGGATTTAAAGAAGTTTTGCCGTTTTATAAGCCTAAATACGGTAAGTGAAATAAAGTGTTGGGCAGCAAATAAGCTCAAGGCAAGTAAAATTAAAAGGTCAAAGAAACATTGGAAAACTCTTGTACGGAAATAGGGAAATAACTTACTTCTGTAGGTGTAGTTGCAAGCCTATCACATGTATGCCTATTCCATATAAAGTAGTAAAAATTATAAGCTTCTTCCCTTACACTATTAAATTTACCTTTTAAATAACTTAAGGCAAGTTATAAGTTTTTAGCAAATTTACAACCAACTGGGAAAGTTTAGGAGTTTAGGTCTGGGCCTAGATCAGTTGGGGGCGTGACCTAAAAAAATTTAAGATGAATTAGGCCAATACCAAACACATTGACTTTAAAAAAAGGTTTTGTTGTAAGCCTAAAAGGTTCCCTATTTATTAGAAAATGCGATGATCATTTAATTAATGTATTATAGGCCTAGCTCATTAGTAGTTATGCCGTGCGATATAGAACCAAGTAGGGTTCCCGAGAAACGGGGACAAAAAACGGCGTGCGCATGCGCCAATTTTTTTCTGTGACGTCATGGCGGCGCCTTTTTTTTTTTTTTTGTGACGTCACCAAGATGGCGGCGTTTTTTTTTTTCAAGATGGCGGCGTCTTTTTTCTGTGACGTCAGCTGTTTTTTTGTGACGTCATCAAGATGGCGGCGCCCGCCAATTTGATGCCAGCTGTTTCTTTTCCTGTGACATCATCAAGATGGTGGCGCCCGCGCCTGACAGGTGCCGATTGCGTCGATGGCTACTGTTTGGCGGGAATCTTGAGTGAACACGTGGGTTGATGTCATAGGTGCTGATTGCGTCATCAAGATGGCTGCCGTTTGGTGGGAACTGTTTTGGGACCGTCTATGTGACCACATGAACGTTATTGGGAGAGCGTGTGTACCAATATGGCAGCGCTCCAGCGGGTGACACCCACACTAGTGTGGCCCCGTGCCACGTCACCGCCCGCGGGGACCGCCCCCAGTTTGTGATTGGGTTGCGCTGAGCACGTGTACCAGGCTTATAACTTATATTTATCATTGAATTTAACCGTTTTTACACTAGAAGCAGCGACTAAATATATATTCTACGACAATCAGTAGTGACAAAATATCGGTTCCACAACAATTGTTTTTAAGTAGTGACAAAATAGCGGTTCTACAACAATTAAGTAGTGAGAGTCCCACGGCTGTGTAAATAATATGTTGAGCTTTCACGTGATACTGTACAGATGTGCTGGTATTGTGTAACATAACCTCACTTTTGATTGTACTTTTACTGTACATATAGTAATACCAGAGTGAATCCCTAGTGAGCCTCTATAAAACCAGAGCTATCAGCTCTATTGCTTCAGTTCCAGACGTGGTACTGTACAGATGTGTGGGTCTTGTGTAACATAACCTCACTTTTACTCTAGTATATACTAGTAAATCTAAAACGAGTCCCTAGTGAGTCCTATTAAACTAGAGCTATCATTTCTATTGCTTTAGTGCCTTTCCAGACGGGATACTGTACAGACGTGCTGGTCTTGCGTAACATAACCTCACTTTTGATTGTACTTTTACTGTACATATAGTAATACCAGAGTGGTTCTTTAGTGATTTTCTATAAAGTAATAGTTATCAGCTCTATTGCTTCAGTCTCAGACGTGATACTGTACAGACGTGTTGGTCTCACGTAACATAACCTCACTTTTACTGTATCAAATATATTAGTAAAACTTGAGTGAACCTTTAGTGAGGCTCTATAAAACCATAATAACCAGCTTTATTGGTTTAGTTTGGGTTTAGACGTGATACTGTTCAGACGTGCAGGTCTTACGTTACATAACCTCACTTTTACTGTATTAAATATATTAGTAAAACTTGAGTGAGCCTTTAGTGAGCCTCTATAATTACCATCTTTATTGTTTTAGTTTTAGACGTGATACTGTACAGACGTGCGGGTCTTGTGTAACATAACCTCACTTTTTATTGTACTTTTACTGTACATATAGTAATACCAGAGTGAGTCCCTAGTAATTCCTATTAAACCAGAGTTAGCAGCTCTATTGGTTTAGTTTGGGTTTAGACGTGGTACTGTACAGACGTGTGGGTCTTGTATAACATAACCTCACACTGTACTTGCACTTTAATTAAATATCAGTAAATTCAGAGTGAGTCCCTAGTGAGCATCTATAAAACCAGAGCTATTAGCTCTATTGCTTCAGTGTCTTTCCAGACGTGATACTGTACAGACGTGCTAGTCTTGTGTAACATAACCTCACTTTTACTCTAGTATATACTAGTAAAACTATAACGACTCCCTAGTGAGTTCTATTAAACCAGAGTTAGCAGCTCTATTGCTTCAGTGTCTTTTCAGACGTGATACTGTTCAGACGTGCTAGTCTTGCGTAACATAACCTCACTTTTACTCTAGTATATACTAGTAAAACTATAACGAGTCCCTAGTGAGTCCTATTAAACCAGAGTTAGCAGCGCTATTGCTTTAGTGTCTTTCCAGACGTGATACTGTTCAGACGTGCTAGTCTCGCGTAACATAACCTCACTTTTTATTGTACTTTTACTGTACATATAGTAATACCAGTCCATAGTGAGTCTCTATAAAACCAGAGCTATCAGATTTATTGCTTCAGTGTCTTTCCAGACGTGGTACTGTACAGACGTGCCGATCTTGTGTAACATAACCTCACTTTTCATTGTACTTTTACTGTAGATATAGTAATACCAGTCCATAGTGAGTCCTATTAAACCTGAGTTAGCAGCTCTATTGCTTCAGTTCCAGACGTGGTACTGTACAGACGTGCGGGTAACATAACCTCACTTTTACTATAAAAACCCCATTTTCTCTTCATAATAAGCTTAGTATTTTTATAAAAATGGAATCGTCTTCTAAAATGGGTTCTCAAAATATGGCTGAACCAATCCATTTCATTAGCGAAGACCAGTGGTACATAAAAAAATTCAGGCTGTATGGTCTTAAAACTATTTTTAAGTTTACAAACCCCCCAGCCGGAACGTCTGAATTTGAATGGCTTAGACAGGGATTTGCTCAAATAGTCGAGAGAGCGAAATCCGAATGCCATCCTAATGATTACCTTGGCTTTACTTTAGATAGCATTAATTTGAAAACAAAAGAGTCAGGGTATGTAGTTCCACGTCCAGCCTCTGAAGTTAACAGCGACGTACTTTGGAGTATTTTTGGAGGAATTGTCCAATCAAACTCTGAAAATATCAAATCAACTGACACGTTTAGAGTTGATGTGGTGAGAGTCAACGTGCCTGTAGGCCGGGGTAGAAAACGCCCTGGATTTTATAACACCTTCGAAGAAGAGTGTAAGGCGAGGCAGGGAATTGTTGTTATAAAAAACAAAGATAACTTGTGTCTTCCCAGGGCTTTGGTAGTGGCAAAAGCGTATGCAAAAAATGACCCCAAATTGAATCTTATTCGAATGGATAAAGGCCTTAGGCAAACCTGCAAAGCTAAAAAATTAATTGCAAAGGCGAGAGTAGAGATCCCAGAGGAAGGCGCAGGCATTCCTGAGCTTGAGAAGCTTCAGGCTCATCTTAAAAAGTACAGAATAACTGTTTATAACTACAGCTCAAAAGGCCGCGATGTATACTTTTCTGGCGGCAGTGAAGATGCTAACCTTAAAATTAACTTGCTTTTCCATAATGGCCATTATAATGTAATCACTAGTCTCACCGCTGCTTTTGCATGTAGCTACTACTGTGAGGCGTGCCATGTCCCTTCCAACAATAAGTTTGAACATCGATGCTCTAATAAATGCACATCATGTCACTCTATATCTCCTCCATGTAAGCTTGAGCATGGAGGCCTCACTTGTCGATTTTGCAGTCGCCACTTTAAAAATGAGCAGTGTTTGATAGCCCATCGTGGTCAAGTTTGTAAAATGATTAAATTTTGCCATAATTGCCAAAAACTGGTCTTCCCAACAAAACGCAAATCGGCTCATGAATGCGGAGAGGTGTTTTGTAATACTTGCAAAGACTATAAACCAGCTGACCACCAATGTTTTATGCGTGTAGACAAACAAACCCCTAAAGACCGCGATTTCTTATTTATATTCTTTGATTTGGAGACCCGCCAAGACGAATCACTGGCTTCCGATAGTGAAACTAAAATTCATAGAGTCAACTTGTGCGTGTCCCAACAGTACTGCTTTAAATGTATCAAAGGAAGTGACTGTGATACATGTTTGGAACGGCAAAATATATTTAAAGAAGACCCTGTCAAACAATTTATGGACTATGTCATGCAGGTGAGGAAAACTTTTAAGACTGTATGTGTGATTGCCCATAATGGACAGGGCTTTGACTTTCAGTTTATCTTAAAGTATTTGATGGAGGAAACTAAATTTGTCCCAAACGTAACTTCTCGGGGGACTAAAGCAATCCTAATTGAAGTAGATAATGTAAGGTTTATCGATTCACTTAGCTACTTCCCCATGTCCCTCTCTGCACTCCCTAAAGCGTTTGACCTGCCTCCAGAGAAGAAGAAAGGCTATTTCCCACATCTTTTCAACACATTGGCGAATCAAAATTATGTAGGCCCTATGCCAGCCAAGGAGTATTACTGTCCAGACTCTATGTTTGAAGAGTCCCACTCAGCTTTTGAAAAGTGGTATGACGAGCGAGTAGCAGAAGATTACAAATTTGACTTTCAAAAGGAGATCTTAGAATATTGCATTTCAGATGTCGAGATTTTGGCCCAAGCCTGTATTAAATTTAGAGCCTTACTTCTTGAGCAATGCAACGTGGACCCATTCCTTGAAGCAATTACTATAGCCAGTGCGTGCAACCTAGCTTTCCGTAGAAATTTTCTAAAACCTGATACAATTGGCTTGATTCCAAAAGGTGGGTATCGTTTTTCTGACACTCAATCAGCTGCTGCATTGCAGTGGTTGACGTGGGAGGAAGAGAAACGTGGAATTAAGATACAACATGCAGGTCGGGGCAAAGAAGCTAAAATTAATGGGCTAAAAGTAGACGGATTTGATGGAGAGAACATCTATGAATTCCATGGATGCTATTGGCATGGCTGTCCCAAATGCTACCCATACAGAAGGGAAGAACCACTGAAGGAGGATCCCTCTGACACTCTTCACATTAGATATGAGAGAACAAAATCCAAAATTGATAAACTTTCTGACTATAATATCGTAGAAATGTGGGAATGTGAGTTTAGCAGGCTGAAGAAGGAAAATAAACTAGATCATCTTAATAAGCTACCAATTTTAAACAATCTTCCCCTCAACCCAAGAGATTCGTTCTTTGGAGGCAGGACGGGCAACGCCAAAGCCTATTACAAATGCGAGGAGGGTGAAACGATTCAGTATGTAGATGTCTGCTCTTTGTACCCTTATGTAAATAAATATTGTAAGTACCCCATTGGCCATCCAAAAATCTATATAGGTAATGAGGACTGCAGAGCACGTGGTCTTGATGTTGAAGGCTTGTTGAAATGTAAAATCTTGCCACCTTGGGATCTCTACCACCCCGTACTCCCTGCTAAAATGAACAATAAATTAATGTTTGTATTATGTCGTACCTGCGGGGAAACCTTAAATCAGGGTGATTGCCTACATGAGAGCGAGGAAAGGGCTATAGTGGGGACGTGGACAATGGATGAGATACGGAAGGCTGTAGAGAAAGGCTATACCATCTTAGACATGTATGAGCTATGGGAGTATCGAGTGGCGACCTATGAGAACGGGGGCTTATTCACCGACTTTATTAACAAATTTTTAAAAATGAAACAAGAGGCATCAGGGTTCCCCTCTTGGTGTAAGACTGAACAAGACCAAGACCAGTATATCACGGAGTATTTCAAACATGAAGGAGTTCAACTTGAGAAAGTTAAAATTGCTAAGAATGCTGGCCTCCGATCAGTTGCTAAATTAATGTTGAACTCATTTTGGGGTAAATTCGGGCAAAGGGAAAATATGACTAAAACATCGATTATACGGGATTCTAAGGAATTTTTCAGATTGCTAACCCAGCCTGGAGGAAGAGTAAATTTAATCCAAATTATAAACGAAGAAGTACTCCTCGTGAATTGGCAAATTATTGACGAGGCTAGTGAACCCTTGAGGACCGTGAATGTTGTGATCGCAGCTTATACCACGGCCCACGCCAGACTTAAGTTATATGAACATTTGGAAGCCCTAGGAGGCCAGGTATTATACTACGACACGGACAGCTGCGTTTATTACTATCGCGACGGCTTGTACAGGGTTAACACTGGTGATTACCTTGGGGAAATGACAGACGAACTTGCCAAGGACTACGGCCCAGGTTCCTACATAGTCGAGTTTGTGTCTGGAGGCCCTAAAACCTACGCCTACCTTGTGTATTCCACATACCAAAATAAACTAGTCTCTGTATGTAAGATCAAGGGACTAACCTTGAATATTAAGACGTCAAAAGATGTGAATTTTGATACATTGAAAGAAATGGTTCTAAACGAAGCCACTCAAGTACTGGAAATTAAAGAGAGCCGAATCAGAAGGACAAAAACTCGAGACATTGTCACGGTAAATGAAGTCAAACAGTTTAAAATTACTGGAGCAAAGAGAAAATTGAATGATGATTATGATACTGTCCCATATGGTTACAAAATTCAGAGAACCATATGAACTAGCAGACACCAGTGCTCCATGGATGTCTATGGTTGTCACTAGCTTGTTTGATCATTCTCCTTTCAACTCCCGTACTGGTCGGACGTGTTTCCTCTTATTGACAGACAAACATGGCGGTATTTCTGAAATTTTTGTCAAAGAGAAAGTTAAATGAAAATGCCAAATTTTGCATTACTTCTTTTGAGTATAAGTTTTTTCTTACAGGTCAGATAGAGACATGCGAATGGCCTCTAGTATTTTCAGAGCATATAGTTGATCAAATCACGGAAAATGCTCCTTCAAACGCTCATATTGGCATAACAATAAAACTAGGAAAAGATTCAGGTCATATACCATTCATGTCTCTGGTTAAATTGACTCCAACCGTTTTCGATGAATATTTTGAAAAAATATTTCGTGGAGTCGAAATGCTATCGGGCACTTTAAATGTAGAAGTGTCACTTGTCGCAATTCCAAGTTGTTACATCAAATAGATGTTTAAATAGACTTTGCAGAGTAATTAGCCATCATTATTGTATATACTAGTCTTTTCTAATGTAGTAATTGACATGGAATACTGTAAATTTGTGTTAGCGCTTTGTATTAAATATTGCGTTTATAAATAAAGCTTTTTCGAATGGCTTACACAATCCGGCCTACACATGGGTTACAACTCAAACACTCTCCCCCACATATAGAATTATGTATGGGCTAATGTGGCTTAGCGCTTCCTTTCCCAGGGTTCTATATAAATTTATAACTTGAAACTGGGGCGTTGGATAGCGAGTACTGACCGTACATTTATGTATGAATGTGAGGGCCTAGTAAATTGAGGCGCCTCGACCCGAGGAGGGTTCGGGCTACTCCTTGGAACGGTCCTGAGGTCCCTGGCGCGGCTGACGAAAAGGCCCGTAAACCTCAGTATGAATGTGAGGGCCTAGTAAATTGAGGCGCCCCGACCCGAGGAGGGTTCGGGCTACTCTTTGGAACGGTCCTGAGGTCCCTGGCGCGGCTGACGAAAAGGCCCGTAAACCTCTGTATGAGTCAAAGTACTACGCTTCCTTCGACCACGTTAAAATTGAACCTCATGGAAGGCCATGTAGATTGAGGCGTTGGGGTCTGAGGAAGGTCCTGACTACTCCTTCGAACGGTCTGACGTGAATGGTTTGTAATATCTCACAGCATATAGTAATGTTAGGGACCGTCTAGAGTAGGAAGCTCTACGCCACAATTTTTATCAAAGCATTTAACATGTTGTGGGGGTGTGATTGATGTACCACATGTACAGCTTGATTGTATCAATATATTTTATACATCATATTATAGACACTTTTGCAATCAAAACAGCTCTCAAAGTGGATTATTCTGCCCAAAAACCACTTTTAAATAAAAAAAGGTGTGGCTAGGCCCGTAGAGGAGAACCTAGACCCATAGAAGGGAACCTAGGCCCTCGTAGGGGAACCACGTCATGGTTAATGTTTTTACATGAGCCATGATAAAAGTCAACGCCATGGAGCTGGGAAGTACCACCTCGAAAGAGCTCTGGTCCATGGGAGGAAATCTTCCTGAGCTGTTTTGATAGTTGAGTATCCTCCAAAATTAAAGACTAGTATACATCACGCGTGAGCTTGACACATGTGGTCAATTACATAATAAAAGTGAGAACACATGGTCAACAGTTGGAAATTTCCCGCCAAAACAGTCGCCATCTTGATACACGTGGACAAACACATGATAAAAGTGAGGTTAGAAAACGTGGTCAAAAGTTTGGAAATTTCCCGCCATCTTGACTCACGTGGTCAAACACGTGGTAAAAGTGAGGTTAGAACACGTGATCAAAAATTTGGGAATTTCCCTCCAAAGCAGTTGTCATCTTGGAAAAGGGGCGTTCTTGACCTATATGGTCAAACACGTGGTAAAAGTGAGGTTAGAACACATGGTCAGCAGTTTAGAATTTCCCACCAAAACAGCCACCATCTTGACTCACGTGGGCAAACACGCGGTAAAAGTGAGGTTAGAACACGCGATCAAAAGTTAGGTTAGGAAATTTCCCGCCAAAACAGCCGCCATCTTGGAAAAGAGGCGTGGCCTACACCACGTGACTGATGACGTCATCGGTCACAATTTGAAGAAACATTTAGGTGAAGTTAGGTTATAATTGGTAGGCTTAAGTTAGGTTTCACTCTCGCAAAACACTTAACTAGGCTACTTAGAAAGTTTTAGAAATAAGTATTGTAATAAGTATAAAATAAGGCTAAAAGCAAGGGTAAGTGAGAGTGAAACCTAACTTAAGCCTACCAATTATAACCTAACTTCACCTAAATGTTTCTTCAAATTGTGAAATCTTTTCGTCAGCCGCGCCAGGGACCTCAGGACCGTTCCAAAGAGTAGCCCGAACCCTCCTCGGGTCGGGGCGCCTCAATTTACTAGGCCCTCACATTCATACTGAGGTTTACGGGCCTTTTCGTCAGCCGCGCCAGGGACCTCAGGACCGTTCCAAGGAGTAGCCCGAACCCTCCTCGGGTCGAGGCGCCTCAATTTACTAGGCCCTCACATTCATACATAAATGTACGGTCAGTACTCGCTATCCAACGCCCCAGTTTCAAGTTATAAATTTATATAGAACCCTGGGAAAGGAAGCGCTAAGCCACATTAGCCCATACATAATTCTATATGTGGGGGAGAGTGTTTGAGTTGTAACCCATGTGTAGGCCGGATTGTGTAAGCCATTCGAAAAAGCTTTATTTATAAACGCAATATTTAATACAAAGCGCTAACACAAATTTACAGTATTCCATGTCAATTACTACATTAGAAAAGACTAGTATATACAATAATGATGGCTAATTACTCTGCAAAGTCTATTTAAACATCTATTTGATGTAACAACTTGGAATTGCGACAAGTGACACTTCTACATTTAAAGTGCCCGATAGCATTTCGACTCCACGAAATATTTTTTCAAAATATTCATCGAAAACGGTTGGAGTCAATTTAACCAGAGACATGAATGGTATATGACCTGAATCTTTTCCTAGTTTTATTGTTATGCCAATATGAGCGTTTGAAGGAGCATTTTCCGTGATTTGATCAACTATATGCTCTGAAAATACTAGAGGCCATTCGCATGTCTCTATCTGACCTGTAAGAAAAAACTTATACTCAAAAGAAGTAATGCAAAATTTGGCATTTTCATTTAACTTTCTCTTTGACAAAAATTTCAGAAATACCGCCATGTTTGTCTGTCAATAAGAGGAAACACGTCCGACCAGTACGGGAGTTGAAAGGAGAATGATCAAACAAGCTAGTGACAACCATAGACATCCATGGAGCACTGGTGTCTGCTAGTTCATATGGTTCTCTGAATTTTGTAACCATATGGGACAGTATCATAATCATCATTCAATTTTCTCTTTGCTCCAGTAATTTTAAACTGTTTGACTTCATTTACCGTGACAATGTCTCGAGTTTTTGTCCTTCTGATTCGGCTCTCTTTAATTTCCAGTACTTGAGTGGCTTCGTTTAGAACCATTTCTTTCAATGTATCAAAATTCACATCTTTTGACGTCTTAATATTCAAGGTTAGTCCCTTGATCTTACATACAGAGACTAGTTTATTTTGGTATGTGGAATACACAAGGTAGGCGTAGGTTTTAGGGCCTCCAGACACAAACTCGACTATGTAGGAACCTGGGCCGTAGTCCTTGGCAAGTTCGTCTGTCATTTCCCCAAGGTAATCACCAGTGTTAACCCTGTACAAGCCGTCGCGATAGTAATAAACGCAGCTGTCCGTGTCGTAGTATAATACCTGGCCTCCTAGGGCTTCCAAATGTTCATATAACTTAAGTCTGGCGTGGGCCGTGGTATAAGCTGCGATCACAACATTCACGGTCCTCAAGGGTTCACTAGCCTCGTCAATAATTTGCCAATTCACGAGGAGTACTTCTTCGTTTATAATTTGGATTAAATTTACTCTTCCTCCAGGCTGGGTTAGCAATCTGAAAAATTCCTTAGAATCCCGTATAATCGATGTTTTAGTCATATTTTCCCTTTGCCCGAATTTACCCCAAAATGAGTTCAACATTAATTTAGCAACTGATCGGAGGCCAGCATTCTTAGCAATTTTAACTTTCTCAAGTTGAACTCCTTCATGTTTGAAATACTCCGTGATATACTGGTCTTGGTCTTGTTCAGTCTTACACCAAGAGGGGAACCCTGATGCCTCTTGTTTCATTTTTAAAAATTTGTTAATAAAGTCGGTGAATAAGCCCCCGTTCTCATAGGTCGCCACTCGATACTCCCATAGCTCATACATGTCTAAGATGGTATAGCCTTTCTCTACAGCCTTCCGTATCTCATCCATTGTCCACGTCCCCACTATAGCCCTTTCCTCGCTCTCATGTAGGCAATCACCCTGATTTAAGGTTTCCCCGCAGGTACGACATAATACAAACATTAATTTATTGTTCATTTTAGCAGGGAGTACGGGGTGGTAGAGATCCCAAGGTGGCAAGATTTTACATTTCAACAAGCCTTCAACATCAAGACCACGTGCTCTGCAGTCCTCATTACCTATATAGATTTTTGGATGGCCAATGGGGTACTTACAATATTTATTTACATAAGGGTACAAAGAGCAGACATCTACATACTGAATCGTTTCACCCTCCTCGCATTTGTAATAGGCTTTGGCGTTGCCCGTCCTGCCTCCAAAGAACGAATCTCTTGGGTTGAGGGGAAGATTGTTTAAAATTGGTAGCTTATTAAGATGATCTAGTTTATTTTCCTTCTTCAGCCTGCTAAACTCACATTCCCACATTTCTACGATATTATAGTCAGAAAGTTTATCAATTTTGGATTTTGTTCTCTCATATCTAATGTGAAGAGTGTCAGAGGGATCCTCCTTCAGTGGTTCTTCCCTTCTGTATGGGTAGCATTTGGGACAGCCATGCCAATAGCATCCATGGAATTCATAGATGTTCTCTCCATCAAATCCGTCTACTTTTAGCCCATTAATTTTAGCTTCTTTGCCCCGACCTGCATGTTGTATCTTAATTCCACGTTTCTCTTCCTCCCACGTCAACCACTGCAATGCAGCAGCTGATTGAGTGTCAGAAAAACGATACCCACCTTTTGGAATCAAGCCAATTGTATCAGGTTTTAGAAAATTTCTACGGAAAGCTAGGTTGCACGCACTGGCTATAGTAATTGCTTCAAGGAATGGGTCCACGTTGCATTGCTCAAGAAGTAAGGCTCTAAATTTAATACAGGCTTGGGCCAAAATCTCGACATCTGAAATGCAATATTCTAAGATCTCCTTTTGAAAGTCAAATTTGTAATCTTCTGCTACTCGCTCGTCATACCACTTTTCAAAAGCTGAGTGGGACTCTTCAAACATAGAGTCTGGACAGTAATACTCCTTGGCTGGCATAGGGCCTACATAATTTTGATTCGCCAATGTGTTGAAAAGATGTGGGAAATAGCCTTTCTTCTTCTCTGGAGGCAGGTCAAACGCTTTAGGGAGTGCAGAGAGGGACATGGGGAAGTAGCTAAGTGAATCGATAAACCTTACATTATCTACTTCAATTAGGATTGCTTTAGTCCCCCGAGAAGTTACGTTTGGGACAAATTTAGTTTCCTCCATCAAATACTTTAAGATAAACTGAAAGTCAAAGCCCTGTCCATTATGGGCAATCACACATACAGTCTTAAAAGTTTTCCTCACCTGCATGACATAGTCCATAAATTGTTTGACAGGGTCTTCTTTAAATATATTTTGCCGTTCCAAACATGTATCACAGTCACTTCCTTTGATACATTTAAAGCAGTACTGTTGGGACACGCACAAGTTGACTCTATGAATTTTAGTTTCACTATCGGAAGCCAGTGATTCGTCTTGGCGGGTCTCCAAATCAAAGAATATAAATAAGAAATCGCGGTCTTTAGGGGTTTGTTTGTCTACACGCATAAAACATTGGTGGTCAGCTGGTTTATAGTCTTTGCAAGTATTACAAAACACCTCTCCGCATTCATGAGCCGATTTGCGTTTTGTTGGGAAGACCAGTTTTTGGCAATTATGGCAAAATTTAATCATTTTACAAACTTGACCACGATGGGCTATCAAACACTGCTCATTTTTAAAGTGGCGACTGCAAAATCGACAAGTGAGGCCTCCATGCTCAAGCTTACATGGAGGAGATATAGAGTGACATGATGTGCATTTATTAGAGCATCGATGTTCAAACTTATTGTTGGAAGGGACATGGCACGCCTCACAGTAGTAGCTACATGCAAAAGCAGCGGTGAGACTAGTGATTACATTATAATGGCCATTATGGAAAAGCAAGTTAATTTTAAGGTTAGCATCTTCACTGCCGCCAGAAAAGTATACATCGCGGCCTTTTGAGCTGTAGTTATAAACAGTTATTCTGTACTTTTTAAGATGAGCCTGAAGCTTCTCAAGCTCAGGAATGCCTGCGCCTTCCTCTGGGATCTCTACTCTCGCCTTTGCAATTAATTTTTTAGCTTTGCAGGTTTGCCTAAGGCCTTTATCCATTCGAATAAGATTCAATTTGGGGTCATTTTTTGCATACGCTTTTGCCACTACCAAAGCCCTGGGAAGACACAAGTTATCTTTGTTTTTTATAACAACAATTCCCTGCCTCGCCTTACACTCTTCTTCGAAGGTGTTATAAAATCCAGGGCGTTTTCTACCCCGGCCTACAGGCACGTTGACTCTCACCACATCAACTCTAAACGTGTCAGTTGATTTGATATTTTCAGAGTTTGATTGGACAATTCCTCCAAAAATACTCCAAAGTACGTCGCTGTTAACTTCAGAGGCTGGACGTGGAACTACATACCCTGACTCTTTTGTTTTCAAATTAATGCTATCTAAAGTAAAGCCAAGGTAATCATTAGGATGGCATTCGGATTTCGCTCTCTCGACTATTTGAGCAAATCCCTGTCTAAGCCATTCAAATTCAGACGTTCCGGCTGGGGGGTTTGTAAACTTAAAAATAGTTTTAAGACCATACAGCCTGAATTTTTTTATGTACCACTGGTCTTCGCTAATGAAATGGATTGGTTCAGCCATATTTTGAGAACCCATTTTAGAAGACGATTCCATTTTTATAAAAATACTAAGCTTATTATGAAGAGAAAATGGGGTTTTTATAGTAAAAGTGAGGTTATGTTACCCGCACGTCTGTACAGTACCACGTCTGGAACTGAAGCAATAGAGCTGCTAACTCAGGTTTAATAGGACTCACTATGGACTGGTATTACTATATCTACAGTAAAAGTACAATGAAAAGTGAGGTTATGTTACACAAGATCGGCACGTCTGTACAGTACCACGTCTGGAAAGACACTGAAGCAATAAATCTGATAGCTCTGGTTTTATAGAGACTCACTATGGACTGGTATTACTATATGTACAGTAAAAGTACAATAAAAAGTGAGGTTATGTTACGCGAGACTAGCACGTCTGAACAGTATCACGTCTGGAAAGACACTAAAGCAATAGCGCTGCTAACTCTGGTTTAATAGGACTCACTAGGGACTCGTTATAGTTTTACTAGTATATACTAGAGTAAAAGTGAGGTTATGTTACGCAAGACTAGCACGTCTGAACAGTATCACGTCTGAAAAGACACTGAAGCAATAGAGCTGCTAACTCTGGTTTAATAGAACTCACTAGGGAGTCGTTATAGTTTTACTAGTATATACTAGAGTAAAAGTGAGGTTATGTTACACAAGACTAGCACGTCTGTACAGTATCACGTCTGGAAAGACACTGAAGCAATAGAGCTAATAGCTCTGGTTTTATAGATGCTCACTAGGGACTCACTCTGAATTTACTGATATTTAATTAAAGTGCAAGTACAGTGTGAGGTTATGTTATACAAGACCCACACGTCTGTACAGTACCACGTCTAAACCCAAACTAAACCAATAGAGCTGCTAACTCTGGTTTAATAGGAATTACTAGGGACTCACTCTGGTATTACTATATGTACAGTAAAAGTACAATAAAAAGTGAGGTTATGTTACACAAGACCCGCACGTCTGTACAGTATCACGTCTAAAACTAAAACAATAAAGATGGTAATTATAGAGGCTCACTAAAGGCTCACTCAAGTTTTACTAATATATTTAATACAGTAAAAGTGAGGTTATGTAACGTAAGACCTGCACGTCTGAACAGTATCACGTCTAAACCCAAACTAAACCAATAAAGCTGGTTATTATGGTTTTATAGAGCCTCACTAAAGGTTCACTCAAGTTTTACTAATATATTTGATACAGTAAAAGTGAGGTTATGTTACGTGAGACCAACACGTCTGTACAGTATCACGTCTGAGACTGAAGCAATAGAGCTGATAACTATTACTTTATAGAAAATCACTAAAGAACCACTCTGGTATTACTATATGTACAGTAAAAGTACAATCAAAAGTGAGGTTATGTTACGCAAGACCAGCACGTCTGTACAGTATCCCGTCTGGAAAGGCACTAAAGCAATAGAAATGATAGCTCTAGTTTAATAGGACTCACTAGGGACTCGTTTTAGATTTACTAGTATATACTAGAGTAAAAGTGAGGTTATGTTACACAAGACCCACACATCTGTACAGTACCACGTCTGGAACTGAAGCAATAGAGCTGATAGCTCTGGTTTTATAGAGGCTCACTAGGGATTCACTCTGGTATTACTATATGTACAGTAAAAGTACAATCAAAAGTGAGGTTATGTTACACAATACCAGCACATCTGTACAGTATCACGTGAAAGCTCAACATATTATTTACACAGCCGTGGGACTCTCACTACTTAATTGTTGTAGAACCGCTATTTTGTCACTACTTAAAAACAATTGTTGTGGAACCGATATTTTGTCACTACTGATTGTCGTAGAATATATATTTAGTCGCTGCTTCTAGTGTAAAAACGGTTAAATTCAATGATAAATATAAGTTATAAGCCTGGTACACGTGCTCAGCGCAACCCAATCACAAACTGGGGGCGGTCCCCGCGGGCGGTGACGTGGCACGGGGCCACACTAGTGTGGGTGTCACCCGCTGGAGCGCTGCCATATTGGTACACACGCTCTCCCAATAACGTTCATGTGGTCACATAGACGGTCCCAAAACAGTTCCCACCAAACGGCAGCCATCTTGATGACGCAATCAGCACCTATGACATCAACCCACGTGTTCACTCAAGATTCCCGCCAAACAGTAGCCATCGACGCAATCGGCACCTGTCAGGCGCGGGCGCCACCATCTTGATGATGTCACAGGAAAAGAAACAGCTGGCATCAAATTGGCGGGCGCCGCCATCTTGATGACGTCACAAAAAAACAGCTGACGTCACAGAAAAAAGACGCCGCCATCTTGAAAAAAAAAAAACGCCGCCATCTTGGTGACGTCACAAAAAAAAAAAAAAAGGCGCCGCCATGACGTCACAGAAAAAAATTGGCGCATGCGCACGCCGTTTTTTGTCCCCGTTTCTCGGGAACCCTACTTGGTTCTATATCGCACGGCATAACTACTCTCATTACAACTAAAAAAAAATAATAATCTGAAAAATGTAAGAATGAGGTGCACTTCTGTAAATTATCCCGTGATCCAAAACGTCTTAAGCCTATAAAGTTGGTTTGAGTAAGTTGATTATTGAAATGTAAAAAAAGGTTGTTCAATCAAAGTAAGAAACCATTAAGCCTATAGGCTTTCCGTTTTCTATTACAAATAAAAACAGAATGTAAAGGCATTGGCTCACACCAAACTGAAAAATTAATAACTATAAGCTAATAAATAAGAAAAGGTGAAGCTTCTATACTTACCTTTCAGCAAGTTAGATGTTGACAGTAATACACAATTATTAAAAACAATTACTAACACAAGTGACTCACTTGTAAGTGAATGAGGAATAAGTAATTTAATATTTGCAATATTAAAATTTGACAACGGTAAAATGGTTTATAAGGAATCGCTAGTTATAACTATTCAATCTTGAACGCAATACCATATCCGATATGGCTCAACAACGTTCTAGAGAAGAGGAAACGACAACAAACCGGAAATGGTAGTATTTTTTTTTAAAGTAACAACTTATATACTGCCGTTAGCATAAAAGAATAAGTAAAATAATTAGTCAATTTTAAACAATGAAGACACCGACTGAAATCAATAAAAAAAGAGTTGTAAAATTATTGCAGTTAGCTCAACAACTGTGCATAATACCTAAGTTAATAGTAATGAATAGCCAAGTACGGCATTAAAGAGCTACCATCCAACGTCAAGTTTGAAATGAAAATTTGCAAAATATAACAAAGTGCACATTGGTAAAACTTTTGTTTTGTTATTGTTTCTAGTTGTTTGTATACTTTATTTTCATTTACATTTTGTATTTTTAATCGTGACATAACAAATGGTTTAGTACCACAACAACAGGCAGAATATAGTTTTCATATAATACATGCTTTCTATATGTCAGACAACAAACAAAAATAGCACCGTTTAACGTAACCTAAACACCCTAAACACCGTTATTTACAGTCCACAATGCATTTCTTATGGGAAATTAAATTACGTCTAATTACTTTATTACTGGACAGAATAACTTCAGAAACGAACTCGACCTTAAGAATTACGGCTAAAATCTACTGTGAAAGTTTGAAGTCGATCTGAGGCTTCTTGCGAACGTAATCGTCGGTCAACGGAATCGGGATTTGTCACTCTAGTGAGGTTGTAACAGTCATGTGTGAGGATTCACTCCTCTTCGATCCGTTCATCCAAAAATTGCTTGAACTATTTCATCCACCGTTTCCAAATTAGTTATTTTTCGAGTCAATATTAGGCCTTATATTTAGGTCCCACTGCAAGGAAGAATCTTATTTCGTTGTTATTTTATTTTATTGCTGTTGCACATAAAAATAAATTTTATTCCGCTGAAGATAATTTACATTGTTTTGGAATTTACATTTTATGAAGAATTTACATAAAGTCTTTTTATCTGTTTCACAATTAAAAAATCCACAATTCCACATTTTTTTCAACAAGATTATTGTTTATTTATTTAACACTCCAAACTTTCTCAAGTATTTTCAATTATTTTTTCATTGCTTTTGTTATTTTTTTTTTTTTTTTGCTTCTTTCTTCCCTCTTCTTTCTTCATTGCTATATTTATTCACATTGGTTTTTTATGCCTTATTTTTGTTTGTTTTTTAATTCTACTTTTCCTTATACTTGAACTTTCTCCTTTCTCCGGTGCCCCCTTCCACTCCGCCTATTAAATACTTAAATCTTGAATTTAAATTTTAAAACGATAACATTAGACTAAACGCTAACATTATGGAGTTGTTTTTACATTTAATTCCATTAAACTTTAATTTAATTATACTTATTGATTGTGTGGTTGAAAAAATAAAACGGTCACAAAATGGAAAATAACGCAAATAAATGCCTAGGTACCACAGATATTGACATGAAGAATTACAGTAATTAAGTAGTTACAATAATTTGACTATGTAGCCAAAGCTGTATTACATGGTGTTCGCAGTATGTCCGTACAAAACTGACTCGATCTTAAAATTAAATGCACTACGTGCCACGTAAATACATGCTTATGAAGATACCATATCTACAACATGAAGAAGTTACTTAGCATTTTTAGAAAAAGGATTATGTCATTGACTATATAGTATACACTAACGTGATTGCATGGTATTAGGGTGGCAAAAAAGTACCCACTATTCCACGGCAATAATTATTTAGTAGGCCTATCCGTCCAAAGCCGACTATCTTAAAATTAAATTATTTTTACAATCGTTCATTACCTCATCATATAGTTAGCACATGAATAGACATATGTTTAGGAGCAATATACATTTTTTCAAACAAATGTTGGCGTATCAAAATTTATTTGAATGATTACCTCTTTTATAGGCCGCCCTGTAAATATAAGCATACTAATTCGATTCCAATTAATATTACATACATGATTAATAACTTACAAAATGACTTTGCTGTGATTATTGTGCAGTCCAAACCTTGTCATAATGGGCAATAAGGCTGATAGTTGACAGTTGACAGAGAGCTATAAGCCGCTTACGCGACCCGCCCGGCGGCTGGGGACTCAATAACTCGAGTGCTGTAATTAGGGGCGAAGACTTATTCATCATTAAAATGACTTTAGCCCTCGAATTTGCCCTTTTGAGTTTTCAGTTTTGTACAGGGTTCCTCCATAATATTAGTCAGCTTGTAAATTAGAATTTATTCACCTAGCTCGTGCTTCGCAACGAAGAGTTTGAAACATCTCGAGTCTTAAATCATTATAAGTGTAAAAAATGAAAGTGGTAAAAATGTTAAGGTATTAACTTGAGAGAAAAAATAAAGTGCTAAACACTTTTCATTTGACTCAACGAATTAGGTTACCAAAATGTGATATTACGTTGTGCGTAGTAGTTGAAAGGGGCGAAGATGAAAAACTTATTTTAACGACTGTGACATCAGTTGATCGTACATTGATTAACCATTAAAATTGGGAAACACCAGAGGTTGTGATCTACAGTGATTGTTTCATACAGATAAGGTAATTTTTTATGTTAATTTTTTTAAATGTTATGTTAAATGTTTTGCATAACATCTAAATTGCTATCTAAATAATTAGTCTGCAATGATAATTTAGGAATACGTGAAGAGCCATGGATCACAAAAATACACAAAAATCGTTCTCTATTAGTAAGCATCAATAACTTTAATACCCCTATTTAGAACCAAGGTTATTTTACAATAACTTCCAAACATGGGTGATCTATGTAAGCAAACCAATCCGTTCAAGGCGCCCACAACGGAGTTCGTAGCTCAAAATAAGAAGCAGTGAGAGGATCGTTATCTAAACAGCTGACTGGGAGATTAGACACGGGGGATTAGCGTCGATAAAAACAGTGACCAACAGAATCGAGCGGGCGAGGCATTAACGCTCGATAGACGCTCAATTATCTGGGCCGGGATCGGGGATGACAGCATGTTGACTCTGGCGTCTAGTTTGCATCAGGTGAATGGGTGTTGCTTACAGCCGTTATCGGTGGCTGTCAGGAGAGTCCATTTGGCTCGGGTAAATCCTGTAAGGGGCAGAGTCTAGTGGATCCATCATCGATACCTGTCCCCGTCTACAGACAGACGGGGCTGACATCATGTTGACTCTGGCGTCTTTGGATGCCAGGCGCGGCGCTGAGTTATAGGAATTAAAGGTTGTTCGTAATGGTGAGTAAAATTGGTTAGTGAATGGGGGAGTTTATAAGGGGCAACAATGCTATTTACCCCCGAAATGACTACTGTACAACTTATTTCATCTCAACGTAGAAGAAATACTTAAAGGAGCATACTGCGTGGTATAAATAAATCATGAGAACAGATGGCCTAACTACTTTTATATCTTAGGTCGCAATGAAATTGTGTAACAGTAGTTACAATATTATTTAAATAGTACCATCACCCAACAAGGGTAGTCGGTCGTCAAGTACACGGGACGCCTTTTGCTTACTCAGAGAAGGCAACCCCGAGGTATACCCAAGCCAAACAGTGCATGTTTTCGCGTCCACAGGTTTTTTTATTCTTTTTAGACTGATACTGCCCAACTCTTCTTTTTTTCAGACCCATCTGGGTGTCTTTTTTCCTTCCGAACGTTCGCCCCGGCTTCTGCCAAGGCAGTAGTCGCAATAGCCCAAACCCCATCACCCAAAAGAAGGCGGAGCTATATTTATTCTCATTTTCCTGAAAAAACATGGCTGACTGCCCCTTGGAAACATGGGAGAAGACTGGAGCTAAAATAAGGGCCAATGTGACACGGAGACCACGTAACGGAGGTGTCCTAAAACAGGTGGATGAGGAGCCACGGATGAAAGATAGTAGTTGCTAAGGCAAGATTGTCATGCTCATCCGATGGAGAATCCTCACAGTGCTGACTGCCAGGGACGTTGAGGTCCAGACAAAGAGTGCTGCGAAATATCTCGGAGTTATGCCTGACTGTCACCCTCTGTGGTGGGAGAGTATCCAGATGGTCTGCGACAAAACGGTGAGGGTTTTTGAGTCTCTCAGTATGTTGGCGGAAAATGTCGGAGATTGAAGATCGAACAAAAGGTGACTCCTCAAGTCTACGGTGAACGCCACTTTTCTATACGTTGCAGAAGTCTGAACGAGTGCCAAGGGGGTAAAAAGTACAGCAAAAGAAAACTAGCCATACATATGCATTCAGGGTTGTCTGAGTGAATCGCACTCTGTCTGGATCGGCAGTCATGGTCGTCACCGGGAGTGCTCAATCCCCTCGATCTGCTTGCCATTGAGAGGCTGAATATCTTTCTACGCGCCTCATAGAACCCGGCAGAGAGGAAGCAGCGACAGTTCCGAGAAGAGAAAGATGCAGGCTTCGGAGAGAAGGTGGGAAGACAGCGTAGAAGGTTCAATGTTTCGGTAAATCCGAAATTTTTTTAAGTGAATTGACCGCACCTACAAAGAAACTTACTTTTTTCTGTGACTGTTTCTGATAATATATGGCTACTTCAGGAAGTACCTTCACCGAATGAAAAAGTAGGATCACCACTGTGCGCGTAGTGCTCTAGTAGAGGAATGATGTTCAATACTCCTTCTTTGAGTGCGACCGTTTCGCTGAAGAGTGACCAGCGCTCATCTCTACTGTCAGGGCCGTCGCGCTGGACACCATATCGGAGGTGTTGGTGCAAGGCGAAGCCGCATGAAGGGCAGTTGTCGTCAACGTCCAAAAAATGCTTAGTATACATGGAATCCCTAGGTGACCTCTATAGGGTTCCGGTCTGGGCCCTTAGAGGGTATAATGCTGGGCATTACTCCCACACTGTTCTATTTTGGTTCGTGCGTAAATGCATCCCCAATACGCTAAAAACCACCAACTTACTAACTATACTATTACTTAATATATATTAAATATTTAATATACATTAAACTATTTAACATACTATTGCTTATAGGTTATCATTGTAAAATTTTGTCTACCAACTAAAGGTAAACTACATTAATTTGCTCTTATGATAAAAATGTAACTCAAAATTTGGTCAAACATGGCTGACTGCCCCTTGGAAACATGGGAGAAGACTGGAGCTAAAATAAGGGCCAATGTGACACGGAGACCACGTAACGGAGGTGTCCTAAAACAGGTGGATGAGGAGCCACGGATGAAAGATAGTAGTTGCTAAGGCAAGATTGTCATGCTCATCCGATGGAGAATCCTCACAGTGCTGACTGCCAGGGACGTTGAGGTCCAGACAAAGAGTGCTGCGAAATATCTCGGAGTTATGCCTGACTGTCACCCTCTGTGGTGGGAGAGTATCCAGATGGTCTGCGACAAAACGGTGAGGGTTTTTGAGTCTCTCAGTATGTTGGCGGAAAATGTCGGAGATTGAAGATCGAACAAAAGGTGACTCCTCAAGTCTACGGTGAACGCCACTTTTCTATACGTTGCAGAAGTCTGAACGAGTGCCAAGGGGGTAAAAAGTACAGCAAAAGAAAACTAGCCATACATATGCATTCAGGGTTGTCTGAGTGAATCGCACTCTGTCTGGATCGGCAGTCATGGTCGTCACCGGGAGTGCTCAATCCCCTCGATCTGCTTGCCATTGAGAGGCTGAATATCTTTCTACGCGCCTCATAGAACCCGGCAGAGAGGAAGCAGCGACAGTTCCGAGAAGAGAAAGATGCAGGCTTCGGAGAGAAGGTGGGAAGACAGCGTAGAAGGTTCAATGTTTCGGTAAATCCGAAATTTTTTTAAGTGAATTGACCGCACCTACAAAGAAACTTACTTTTTTCTGTGACTGTTTCTGATAATATATGGCTACTTCAGGAAGTACCTTCACCGAATGAAAAAGTAGGATCACCACTGTGCGCGTAGTGCTCTAGTAGAGGAATGATGTTCAATACTCCTTCTTTGAGTGCGACCGTTTCGCTGAAGAGTGACCAGCGCTCATCTCTACTGTCAGGGCCGTCGCGCTGGACACCATATCGGAGGTGTTGGTGCAAGGCGAAGCCGCATGAAGGGCAGTTGTCGTCAACGTCCAAAAAATGCTTAGTATACATGGAATCCCTAGGTGACCTCTATAGGGTTCCGGTCTGGGCCCTTAGAGGGTATAATGCTGGGCATTACTCCCACACTGTTCTATTTTGGTTCGTGCGTAAATGCATCCCCAATACGCTAAAAACCACCAACTTACTAACTATACTATTACTTAATATATATTAAATATTTAATATACATTAAACTATTTAACATACTATTGCTTATAGGTTATCATTGTAAAATTTTGTCTACCAACTAAAGGTAAACTACATTAATTTGCTCTTATGATAAAAATGTAACTCAAAATTTCACGGCATAAACCAGACCACATTATGCAAATACAATATGGTACCTGAATGATCTCAGCTCAGCAGATATTTGAATGTTGTCTAACACATTAGCGCTCCGTCCATTACACTGTCCGTCTCGTATCACACGAGACTGTCTGGTAATTAAATGAGTTGAGCCGGTTCGTTATCCAGCCACCGATCTCGTCGCCGCCCTTCCAGCTGATGCCTCCAGCTTCCACTCGCAGCAGACAGAGGGCGTGTAGGTTTTGGTAAATCACTTATACCTGACAATTAAAGCATTGTACGTGATCTGCTTACCAGATGTATAATCTTGAGCGTGGGTACCTAAAAACTGGGACTGCCATCGACCTATTTCGATTTACATTCTTTTTTTTGTGAATGGATAAAACCAGTAGTCCTATAGTATATTTCGTCACAAGGGCCGAAAGTGGCGTTTTGCCACCCCCGAGATCCCCCGAGATCATGCCGGCCCCGAGATCGTGCTTCAAGTTCGAGACGAAGTCGAGAACTTGAAGCGATCGAGGGTTGGCAAAACGCTTTCGGCCCGAGTTACAAACGATATTTTTCATCACACTACACAATGCAATAAATATTATACTAATGAAAAAATATTTTATTTAGAGCCAAACAACTAAGCCAAGCATAACTACTAACCTAATCTAGCGGGATGCAATGTGTTTCCGGTTGCTAGGCAACCAATTCATTTCATTGTTGCAGTCACATGTTTTTGTGATACAACGTGTTGTGAATGTTTTTATGTAAGGTCTAGGCCAGCTGATTTTGCAGGCCTAGGCCGGAAAATTTTGCCGGCCTAGGCCGGCACAACAGGTGTTTCGACGGTAGAAACGAGGGTCGAAAACAGGTGATATCGATGTAGTGTGATGAAAAAGACTTTGAGCGAATGACCTAGACGAAATTGGCCGAGTAACGAGACCGTGGAATGAGTTTGGTATGTGTCCCTGATCATTTGGTGGGAATTCCTAACTTTTCCTTCCATAGGAACATCCGCCATTTTGGAAAATTGCGGAAAAAGTTGATTACAGTGTAAGTGTTTTACTAAAATAGGATTTTTATTAAGCTCATACCACTTGGATTCACCCGAAAAAGTTGATACTGTTTACAATTAGATACCGTAAAAGAAAATACCATATTTTTTTGTATGAATCTTGTTGTAAGGTTCGCTATGTGCACTTAAAGAGTCTGCAGTACCTACGCCATTTCGGCGTTTTGTCCCATTAGAACAATGTTAAATTTGAAACGTTACTGTGAGTTTATTTTTCGTCTGAAAATTACAAACTTGATGTCATTTTAAATGTTACCATAGTGTCTTTCATTCGACGTGATTGAAAATTAATTAAAAAAAATACATATCCACTCAAATAATGAATAAAAACAATTTATTTTATCACCATTTTCAACCATTTTTAGGAGGTTTATTAAAAAATTTATCCACGTCCCATGAACCGCCATGCCAATATTGTGAACGTATTCAAGTTTCATGTGAATCCGATGCAAGATTAACGAGATAAAGTGTTTCAAAGACACCTAACATAATTAACATAATAATTAACATAATTAACATTGTTCTTATGGGACTAAAAATCAAGATGGTGGAGGTACTGCAGACTCTTAAAATTAATATTTCATCTAAATTTTGGGACGTTATTTTGGTTTTTTGCTCAAAACTTCTTTTGCCTATAACTTTGTTATTTGTTTCATAACAAAAAAACTTTTGAGATAAAACTTGACTGAAATTTTACGTAGATTCTGAATATTTGAATTAAGATTTTTACATGAAACAGTTTTTGAGATATTTTTGACAAGTTGATTATCTGTGATACAAGTATGTACTTTTTCCATTATCATAAAAAATTAATAATTTTTCTTATCACAAAAATACCAAATATGTCATATTTATTTATCATAATAATTATTCAATTATAAAAATGTATATAATTAATAGGCAACATTGAAATGCTGATGTGAGGATGCCTCTAGCATGCGATGCAACAATGGTATGTGAATCAGCTGTGTTTAATTTTTTGTTTCATATACTTTGTTGCTTACATTGTTGATCAGCTGTTTACCGGCATCCGCTGTTCCCATAAAACACAGCTGATTTACACCATTGTTGTAACGCATGCTAGAGGCATCCTCATATTAGCATTTCGGTGATGCTTATTAATTACATTTTTTTACAATTAAACTAGCTGTTTCCCGTCACGGCTTTGCCCGTGATTAAATTTATTTTTTAGGTAATAAAACCTTTTTAAAGAGCAAGAAAATCTTCTTCCTTAAAAATGACATTGAAAAAATATAGTAGTGTGAGTTGAGCTCTGAAGGAATTTTGCAAAACCTTTTCTTAATGAGAACCAATGAGCAAATATGAACGACCATGTCAAATTTTAACCCAATAGGCAGTACAGTCATTTTGAAATCATGTGTTGCGGAGCACTAAAGAACATTAAAAACTATATTTGCAAAACTGTTTCTTAATGAACTCCTATTAGCAAAATGGAAAATAAATGTTAAATTTCAACCCCGTAGGATCTACGGTAATTTTGAGGATTTTTGGGGAGGAGCCCCAAAGGAAATTTGCAAAATCGTTTATTATTGAACACCTATGAGCAAAGAGGAACGACTATGTCTAATTTCAACCCCGTAGGCCTTGCAAAATTTTTGAAGACGTTACAAATAATCAACATCCCAATTATCTCAAAAACTGTTTAAAGTAAAATATTTTTATTAAAATATTCAGAATCTATGTAAAATTTCATGTTTCAAACAAAAAGGGATTTTTTATTTTAACAAATAACAAAGTTATAGGCAAAAGGTGTTTTAAGAAAAAAAAATTTTTCGAGTACAGCGAACGAACCAGAAGAAATATCTGGGATTTTTACTTATCATTTTGTTCAACTTATAATTCAGCACTATACTTTTCTAATTTTACATTTCCTGTAACTTTTATAGTTTGCGATATCCCAATTGTGAGCATAAAAAACGAACACCCTGTAGGCTATATTGTAACTTATAACAATAGGTCCCGATGGTGTTTTCATTTTTCTATTTCTATGTGCATTTTTACTTGCAAGCGTTAGGCCCTACGTATCTAAACTGTTAGGCAAATGTTCTTGATGTTCAAGCAAGGGCAGAATTCTAGAAATTTCATATATATCCCCCCCCCCCCTAATTGCAAAACCACATGTTTAAACGTTACTGGAACACGAAGTCATTGAGTAAAGACGTTATTAACATAACGTATAGAGTGGACAACAGATAGGGAAGAAGGGAACGCTCGTCACGGTGCCCGGGAACTCTGTCATCCTAATAATTGAAAAGAGAATTCGAATCGAATCGAGCTTCTGATTGTTGAAAGCGTTCGATTATATCGCATCGTTTGCCTGTTAGTGGCGCTCCTAGCGGACGATCTTGTCATTTAGCGTATCCAAATTTTAACATTGCTTGTCCACTCTATACGTTATGTTAATAACGTCTTTACTCAATGACGAAGTCTGCACTTTGACAGTTGAGTCAGCTGTTTTCGTCATTTCTTTGTGTTGAGTGAATAAGAACTGTAAGAACTCCATAAGACCAATGTTAATTGTTTTTTTTTTTAATTTCAATTATAGATTATTAGGAAATAAGTTTTTTCCTGGCATAGAGACCTGTATTTATATTATTTTTATCCCAGAACTAAGTTATTTGCAAAGTTTGAAGAAAATCGTTCGAGCCGTTTTTGAGATCCGTTTTAAAACATCTATATATTAATACGCAAGCATGTTTCGTTTCCTCCTTTTCTCTCAGCTCGTGTGCATCGTAGGATAAATCCGCGCATACCGTTAGAAAGTCATAGTGCTGTAGATGAGCAGAATCCCATTCTAATTCACATCGGACTCCAGGGGTACGCCCCACAGGCTTTCAAAGTTCCTATGTTAATCTTATGGAGAAAGGAGAATTGAATGAATCATAAGACAGCTGTTGTAAAAACAATTGCTAGAAAATTAGGAAGAACAGATGTTTTAGTTCTAAAATGTTTTTAAGCCTCTTGGGTCCAGATCAACTGAAATTTTGATCGAATTTCGATCAGGAGGCGATTTCTAGTACCTAGAAATATACGGCATGTGTTTTCCTGATTTGGTAGCATTTTTTATCAAAACAGCAGTCTAATTATTCAACTATCCTTCTCCCATAAGATTAACATTGGAACTTTGAAATTCTGTGGTGCGTAGCCCTAGAGTACGATAGGCCTATGATTAGGATTCTGCTCATCCACAAGACCATACCTTTTTAACGGTAAGCGTAGATTTTTCTTACGATGCACACGAGCTGAGAAAAAAGGAGGAAACGAAACATGCTTGCCTATTAATATATAGATTGTTGTAAAAAATACTAGGCTACAGTATTCTTCAGTTCGGTATATCATTGCAATAGGTTGTAAGGACAGTGATGCACAAGAAAAATACACTGCACAGAATTAAAATCAGTTTGAATGATAACTACTACGAAACTAAACTAATGACAACAAAAATTTCATTATGTGGATAAACTAAACTTAATACAATTTATTTTTTCCCCATTTTTTTTTAAAACATATAGATGTGTAAAATAAATAAACTATGAAAAATAAATTATAAGTTATTTTGGCCATGATTTTATAGAATGTTAAAATTTGTAATGTACTAACTTAATTTTATCACATAATGTTCAAAAATTGTGTTTGAAAAGAAATAGATCAAAATGCCTGCTCCCGTAGACGACAGAGCTCTCACGCGGGGAATGGCGCAACTACGAGCAACGGTCGGTAATGTAGATCGTTCATCTGCCGGTCGGGCATCTATATCATCCATTTCATAATTGAATTTGGATTTGACTTGATTTTATGTTTTATATTATATGTTTACCATACGTCATCTTTTCCCCGGACATGTCCTCTTTTTAGAACATAAAAATACGTCTGGTTAGATTTTTGAGAAACTCCATTTGTCCGCCGTTTTAGAAGTAGCGAATTGAACATCTGTAATTTTGTTATTATAGATGACAAATAATAACAAAAATATTATTACTTTCTTTTGGATGTGGTTTATGCATAGGCCTACTGTTACTAAAGTTTGAGATATATTATTTATAAAATAAAAAATTTCAAAAACTAATCATAACATTACTGTAATATACGGTAATATAATATAATCAATTTTATAAATTTATTGTATTTGAACTTTTATAAGGACAATAATATCATATTTATTTCCAGAAGTACTTCATTTTTATTGCCTGTTTCCAAAATAATCTTATATGTTATTATGTACATATTTTTCAATCTTTCAAATACTCCTAAATAATAACTACAAAACATATTCTCCCCACAATATGTTTTTGTGTAAGGAATAATAAAGTTGTCTGCAATATGTATTTAATAAATAAAAAATCCACAAAAATGGTAGCCTAATCAAGGTTTTTTTTTAGAATTTTTCAAAAGAAATTCTAGTTTATTTTTTTATTTTGTATCTATTTATCTTAAAACAAACTTTAAAGTTTTTTTCTACATTCATATTCTACCGCATCAGTTAATTGTGAACAAAATGAATATGGATTTGAATAGCTATTTATAATATTTACATTTTATACAGTTAAAAAACTTTTTCAACTTGCGCTATAAGTTGATTAACATAAAAAATCTCACAATTGGTAATCTTGCTAATTCGTCACAATCTTTATTACTCTAAGCTTTAAATTATTATTTATTGTTTTAAATGGTGGATTACGTATTGCGTATCGGAGAGCTAGAAAAAAGTACCAATGCAACATCTCAAAAGAAACTAAAAATTATGTTAACATTGAACTGAATCTACCAAAATTGAAGATTTTTTCATTAATTATAATAATATTATGTGTATAAAAGTTTTATGATACAGCCTTGGATGTATAATATACAGGGTGTCCAGCTTCCACCTTTACAGACTTTTCCAGGTTATTAAGCATGCCAAAACAAACAGAAAAATCATATAAACATATGTCCGGAAATGCTTCGTTAAGCCGCTAGCCGCCATTTTGTTTTTTACACTTAAGAATTTTTATTTCCGTAACGGGTTATTGTATGGAGCTCATATTTGGCATGTACCTTAATCACACCAATGCTCATTTTTAGAAAAAAAATATAATTTTTTTCTGATGTATAGATTCAAAATGGCGGGCCATTTTAAATTTTTTAAACTCAAATATCTCAAAAACCGTAAATTTTATAAAAATGTTGAGACAAAATGTAAGAGACAAAAAAGTTGAAAAATTAAATTATCTAAACAGTGACACCAAGTTTGTTAGGATCCGACAACAAATAACGGAGTTAATGAGATTTTTCTCTTAAAATAACCTAAATTGGCATTAATCATAGGGCAAAATCAGTGTTTTTGCACAGGAAAACCACAATAACTCCCTTATTTGTTGTCGGATCCCTACAAACTTGGTGTCACTGTTTAGATAATTTAATTTTTCAACTTTTTTGTGTCTTGTGACATTTTTATAAAATTTACGGTTTTTGAGATATTCAAGTTTAAAAATTTAAAATGGCCGCCATTTTGAAAATATTTATCGAAAAAAGATAATATTTTTTCTAAAAATGATCATTGGTGTGATTAAGGTATATGCCAAATATGAACTCCATACAACAGCTCGTTACGGAAATAAAAATTCTTAAGTGTAAAAAACAAAATGGCGGCTAGCGGCTTAACGAAGCATTACGGACATATGTTTATATGATTTTTCTGTTTGTTTTTGCATGCGTAATAACCTGGAGAAGTTTGTAAAGGTGGAAGCTGGACACCCTGTATATTGTGTTGTCTAGGATCTGCACTGAAGTTCATATGACACTGCTATTGAATGACTTGCAATTGAATATTGAAAAACACCTTCATTTGTCTAAATTGTTTGAGTAACACCAACAAATAAAACTGATATTATAAATATTCATTTTTAATTCCATTTGTAAACATATAAAATACATTCATATATTACTCCTGTTTTGTTTCCACGCAATCCTCGAAGGAGTTATTGTTGGTATCACCCCCAGATAATTATAAGGATGCCTTGGTGGGATTCTTCTTTGGACTGGGATGATCTACACCCGATGCCCAAGACTGGTGAACCTTGAGCGAGAGGCTCTCCTTGAAGACTGAAGTCCTTCTCTGATGCGAGAATATGAAGCAGACTTCAGTGGTGTTAGAGAAGTCCTCGTGGAAACTGTGCTTTAAAACGCTCCTCAGACCACGCAGATATGCAAACACGCTTCAGAACAGTTGAGACCTCTTGAACCTTCTGACTCCCTGTACCTTTGGGATTTGGGGAAGCTGTTTATTTGTTTAATTTGATACTGTAAAATAAGGAGTGCAAAAATTAGCGCTGTTCGTTTTTTGGGACCACAGCAAAAATCAAAGCAGTTACCATGAAAACATGAAAATTATTGGTGATTGTTGTCTTATAGTCACGTTGTATTTTAAATCTCATGCGAATGTTTGGTTTTAAACTGTTAGTATTTTTTATTACTTTTTTCTACATTATGTAGCATAATATTTGTAATACAGATAAAGAATCTAATAAAAATTTTGTTACTACCAAATGCATAAACTGAGGCGATTTGCTTGGCTTTGTGAATTAAAATGTTTAATTGTTGGATGTCTTTAAACATAATATAAAATTCTAAAATAGATTATTAGGGCTGCAGCTACCAAACATGATAGCTTATTAAATATATTCATTGAACATTTCTACTGAAGTGGAACAATTGCGTAGCTACATTAAATCCTTGGGGCTTGTAGGGACAACGGCTAATGATTAACAGAGAGTTGTGATTAATCTATAGAGTTTAATGATTGTTGGAAATCTTTCTCTGTGTAAATTTTGCGAACAATTTAAAAAAACTTAATTCTTCAAGATTTATGGTTAAAACAAATAGCCTGAGAAATACATTTGTCTTTCATAAGAAACACATTTAAAATGCTCTTTGAAAAGTTTTTATTTCAAAATATCACCTCCACTTTTTATTTCCTCAATTTTTTTATAAGTTACTAGCTGATACCCCGCATGCTTTGCAATGCCAACCCGAGGAATTTTTAACCCTTTTAGGTGAGCTTGTTCACTACGCTCACTCTCAGCAATCTATAATGTCCTCTAGTTTCTTACTATCAATCTTCCCTCAATACTTAAAATGAGAACAGATCAGCTTGAATTGAATTAATTATAAAGAATATTTTTACCATAGTGTGTTGTGTTTATAAACAACTCATATCAAAAACTCCAAAAAAAACTCTGAAATGGGTACGTTTAGGCTATGACGGTCTTGACAAAAACTAATGGCGTACAAACCTCCTCCATGAAATTTTCGATACATATATCGAGTTTCATGGCGATTGGTCCCCCGCAGTGGTAAGTCCATCAATCACAACACATCCTCCTTATATACAAACATCCTCCTTTATAAATATAGTGATAAATACAGTAACAAAAACCCTACTCATATGAATGACAAAAACTTTTTACACATTCCTATATATTTGTAATTATTCATAATTTTTACCTTGAACTAACCGAAACTAACTATAACTTAACTATAACTTAATTAAGTTATTTGAGAAGAAAAAGGGTGAGATATATCTATCACTTTAAATTAAAACATTTTTGTTCCCCACTCTCTGGTTCTGGTACTTAATTGGGTGGGGAAGAAGTGTCTGGAGTTCAGATTTTTTGGATTCATCTATCCATCTCACGACGGGTACTTGGTACAGTATGCTCTTTTTCATCTCAGAGAATATGGCAACCCTATCTATACACATAAAAAAGGCAGACTCTCCATACCATCCATACAGTCCTAGTCCTGTAAAAGAGCATTGACAATTTATACACCGTTTTGGTTGTAAAAAAGAAAAAAATAAAATAGACTTACATGGTTCTCATAACCCTTGAATACATGTAACCTTAATAGGCAAATCTATGTTTTTTTTTTTTTTTAGCGAATTTCCCATAGGGAATAAGCTATTACCGTAGGTCTCATGGTAAGACCTAAGCCCGGGACCATGTTACTTTTTCGTTTTTTAGGTGCCCAGAGACCAAAAATAATAGTCATTAAAATTTGTATATATATATATATATATATATATATATATATATATATATATATATATATATATATATGTATATATATATGTATATATTAATTGTATTAATTTTCATTTTGAAATTAACTAAGTACCCTTTTTAGTTTTTCAAACATTTTTTTTATTTGACGACTAGTTTCGTTCCATTAGGTCATAATCATGTCTAACTATATTTTAACCTCACATTCCAACAAAAATATGTTAAATAAATAAAGTCATATGTTACAGCATATCATTGGTATAGTACAAAAAAGATCTTGGGATTTTTTTTTTTTTTCATAATCTGTAGAAATATACATATATATATATATATATATATATTATATATATATATATATATATATATATATATATATATATATATATATATATATAAATTATATAAAATTAATTTAAAATTGTATATAATAGGAAGTTCATAAATGGACATTCATTTTTATTATAAGATACCTTTATTTATTTTTTATTTTTATTTATTGATTTTAATTTAACTTTTACAATTTATATACAATTTTAAATTAATTTTATATAATTTATATATATATATATATATATATATATATATATATATATATATATATATATATATATATATATATGTATATTTCTACAGATTATGAAAAAAAAAAAAAAAAAATCCCAAGATCTTTTTTGTACTATACCAATGATATGCTGTAACATATGACTTTATTTATTTAACATATTTTTGTTGGAATGTGAGGTTAAAATATAGTTAGACATGATTATGACCTAATGGAACGAAACTAGTTGTCAAATAAAAAAATGTTTGAAAAACTAAAAAGGGTACTTAGTTAATTTCAAAATGAAAATTAATACAATTAATATTACAGTAGCCCTAATCACAATCGTCTTTGGAGTAATATGTGTATATATATATATGTATATATGTATGTGTCCCTAGACACGATAACTCTCGTAAAAAAGGTCCGATCGACACCAAATTTGGTAGAGATGTGTAATCCTACGTTTATTCGGATGAGTTCGTAAACCAGACATATCGACCTACCGGAAGGGGTAGTTTTTGGGGGTTTTGTACCCCAAAAATGGGTTTTTTGAATTTTTCATATGTAATTTTTTTTAATTTAAAATTTTTATTTTGACCATTGGATTCAGCTTTAAAAAACACACAATTTAGTATTTTGAAGCTTTGCTCTATCTCCAATGGTTACCGAGATATTACAAAGTCTAAAGACAGTACATTGTATTTTTGGGCTCCTATGTTAATCTTAAGGAGAATAAGGATGTGCTAATATTTCAATTATTAACCAATATTTTTGGTTGAAACTTGGGTATTCAGCTTCATTTGGTTGAGATTAATCCATTTATTGAAAAAAAATCTTGGTTTTTGTGCTTATCATAGCAGCAAACCTGCATACTCCTTTCCCATGTTAATCATATGGAGAATAGGCAAACTCCTTTAGCAATGGACAGATATTAATGAAACTTAGGATATGGCTTCATATGGTCGAGATAATTATGTTTTTAAGCTAAAAACCTACTTTTAGTGTTCCCCATGGCAGCATACCTGCATACTCTTTCCCTATTTATCATAAGGAGAATAGACATTTATTTCCCTATTTGTGTGCATGTGAAGATACTTTGTTTACAGGTTTATCTGATTAAAATTAATATTACTAATTTGGAAATTCGCTGAGTACGCAGGTCTGCTGCGACGGGGGGAATTTTTTTTTTTTTTTTTTTTTTTTTTTGGGGAGGGGGTTGAATTATGAGTTAAACAGAAACAATATACTAATTTCAAAATATATTTTTTCCATACAATGTTTTTGCTGAAAGAGTTTGTGGGCAACTAGTAAATAGTATCATCAATTTTATTACATGTACCAAACAAAGGATTGTTGTGTAAAAATTATACAGTACCTAACATTTTGTTCCTGAATTGCATGTTCAGGGGAGCTAATGTAAAATAATATTAACTTTATAAATGTAAAATTACAGTAAACACTATATTTTCAGTGGGTCGCTATTTCCATGGGTTGTGTGGTTAGAGATTAATACTGAAATTGAGGAGAATTAGACTATTTTTTATGATAAAAAAAAGTGAGGGAGAGAGGATTGGAGAAGTTTAGTAAAGGCACTACAGCAAGGAATATAAGTACGGCAATATAGCTTGGATCTCATCATGTCTTTGCCGAGCCCCGCCCTCAACGGACATCTCTCGTTGCGGCTGGTGTAAATATCATTTATAGCATTAAGATAAATAACAATAACATGTCTTTGTCATTAGTGCTGTTATTTCCATAATGTGCCAGCATTGGGAAGCTTCAAAACGTCACAACTATATTTATTTAAACTTTTCAATATAGGCTAAGGGTCTGGTTGAATTACTCAATTAAAATGTTTATTAATTTTATTAATTAAATTCAACCAACTACATGTTGACTATTTCAACTTGGAATAAATTTACTCACTTGGGCAGTTTTGTGATCTTAAACTTATGAACTAAACAAACAAAATTATGTTATCTAAACATTATTTTATCTCAAATACTCAGTTGCCTTTATCATTTTAACCTCTTTAACAGAGTTAGATGAAACCGTGGTGATACATGTGTAAATGGACACTCCACTTCCAATGTTGGTTTTTTAGTATTACTTTTCGACAAAAAAGATTTCATTTTGATACTTGAAAGACCGTTTTAAGTTTAAAAATCAGATCATTTTGTGTACTGAAGAACTTTGTCTGCTGCATTTTCTTGATTTTCTTAATTATAATGTTCAAATTATTGTACTAAAATTATTTTTTTTAATTAAGTACAAAAAATTATTGATATTGTAGCTAATGTACACAATGTGATGGTAATGTATAAATGACTAGTAAGTTGTTGGTGAATTTGACATCTTTTGACATAGGCCTATACAGTATTATCTTTACAATATGAAATCGTGAACTAATGTAGATATTACCAATTACTTTAAAATGGGCAACAACAAACAAATTTTTAACTAGGGGAGGGGCTTCATAAGTGCCCCTGAAGATTCAAGATCCAGCCAACTGTCAGTCATGCCGGGCAAAAGGGGAAGACCAAGGAAAAAGCCCAGGTATCGTAGAAAAGCATAAATTTAATATTAGTTAATATGCAAAATATTTCTATCATTTAGAAATAAAGTAGGAAATAAATATATTTAACAAATTCAGTCTATTGAAGTATTGATACTCTCCAAGTATTTGTGTTTTATTTTATTTTAAGAAGAGAAAAGTTTAATAATTTCCTGAAAATATTCCAAATGCAAAACATTTTAAATGAATAAATAACATACTGAACGATTTGTATTCCATAAAATCATGATAGGCCAAAGTGAAAACAGCTTAATATGAAAAAATAAATGTTTTTTTTTATGTATAATGGTTATTTTAAATTGTGTTTTTAGGCATTAAAATTAGATTTTTTCATTTTACACAGAAATAACAGGTTAACCAAGCCTTGCTTGTTGGTTTTGATTCACTTTTGTTACAGAGTCATAGTAATAAAGCTATTAAATTTCCACCTCCACCAACAACCAACTATACCTCATCAAAGTTTACAGCTGTTTTTAAAAACCGCTGAACATTAATGTTCTTTTATTTCGTTGTTATTTCATTACCAAAATAGCAACCCATAAGGCCAATATTAAAAATTACGGTTTTCAACTTAAATTTAGGCCAAATTTGATTTTTTTCTGGGATTGAGGGTGTTTCTAAACTTATTTTTGGACCAAAACATTCTTACATGCAAAGTTTAAGCAAAATCTACCCGCTAGATTTCGAGATCGTGGAACACACATCCCTTCAGTCAGTGCTCGTATTATAGTATAGGATTTAAGTTCTAATTTTGCAAAATGCTTAGTTAATGTTTAACTAGTCATTTTGGGGAGAGATTATGGTATGAAAAGAGGGAGTAGGTGCAATGCATAAGTAAGTACATTGCAGAAGATATTAGTGTCCACAAAAAGTACTTGCATAAAGGCCGGCCCAGATTAAAATGCAGTTAAGGCCAAATGTGTGACCAAGACTTAAATGACACTGTTAAGTGCCGCCATGTTGGATTTATTTCCCATAAGAGCAATGCTAAACTTGTCCCCGGCATTTGTCATATAATTTCTTTATTTTTTGTCTGATTGGTTCAGAATAAATAGCGTTTGAATCACAATTAAATTCCCCGTTCCTTTTCCAAGATCAATTCTTTGTAAATAATTTATAAAATTCTGTAAAAAATGTTTTAAGAGTAGTAAAAAACTTGCTTTGTTATTTCAAGTAAGTAAAAAATACTAATTTTTATAAAAAAATTCCTCTCACAAACCAAATCCGCCTTGATGAACCCTTTATTTAGAGGTATAAACCATTATTTTCTGATTATAAATAAAAGAGTTATTTGACATCCCATTTAACATTGCTCTTATGGGAGAAAGGCGGAATTTGGATTGACTCCAACGCCCTCTTAAGCTTGGAGCACACTGGCGACATAAGGGGAAGCGCAGCGCAACAAAGCATGGTATAGAAACATTCATTACCCTAAGCACACAAAACAACACTTCATAAGCGTTGATGCACAGTTTATCTTGCTTAACATAGATGAGAATTCTAAAGATAATGTCTTTTATTTCTGTGTCTGGAAATCTTTTAGATTTTTTCTTTGTTCACTTAAAACAAAATTAAATATTTAGATCATTCCTATTAAGTAAGGTGACTTTTCTTGATTATGTCAAACGATCAGAATTATAACGACTCTTTTCTCCAGCCACAGGCTTCTGCCCATTTGAGGAAATAATTTCATGTCTTTTCTTTTGGAATTTGTATTGTTCGTGTACTTTTTCTCGAAATACGCTTTTCATTCATTCATTCAAAAAGACAGAGTCAGAGAGTTGCTAGAGTCCATTTCAATTTGTAAAAACTTTTTTAGGTTTATAACTTATGTTAAATGTAAGTTTTGAATAGGATTTTTCTTAATGTATTTACTCTAAGCCAAAGAAACTGCCAAAGCGTTTTTGGGTGCATGATATCAATAAGAAACGGGGAATTCGGTTACAAAATTATTATAATAAATTGTCTAAATAGATCAAAATATTCTAACACTAGAACAATAGATCCAACGCTTAGGAATCTATTGTTAACAAAAATGTATAGCACTAAAACTACCCAAAGAGCACACGAGAATTTCTTAAAACAACCGAGTAGAACTATAGTTGTGCGGCTGTAACACAGTGTACATCTAGCAACCCTGCGCATATGCAGAGAGAAGAAAATTTACTCTCTTAAAACACTCCCAGATTAGAGAAGAGATTCCAAACTACGCTGTGCCACTCTTCTCCTTTGCTTGTGCAAGAATTGTATTGAATAAAATGCCAACGCCAACAAATTTTTGAGAAATTCATCCACCCTGCCACGCCACATTACGCTTCTACCACAATTACTCATAGTGTGCTCCAGCCTTAGAAAAGTCATGACAAAAAACGTTAAGAAACACGATTATTGTACAGAAATCCTCTCAAAGATATTTACTACGATATACGTTTAAATCGCTAAAACACAATAAAGAATTTTATCTAAAATATGCTACTCAAGGTTACTAACTTTTCTAGTGTTGAGCCACCCCCTGAGCTTCCTGAAAAGAAACCCAGGGAAAACATAAGCAGACTGGACCTGCGGGTGGGGATAGCAACGCACGTCCAGGAACACCCGGTGAACAGGAAGTACTACATCATCCACGTGGACATTGGCGGACGGGTGCCCAGGAGGTCGGTGAGTGACCGGGAATCTCCTTTTAAGTGGAATTATTTAAAGTGGAAAGAGCGAACTAAAAAGCAGGAGAGAGAGCATACTGTACAGAGAATGGCTACAGTGGTGAATTTTTATTTTATGGGGTGGGAAATATAAGTGAGATGAAAACACCCATACAAAGAATTAAAGGAAAGAGATTGCTAGAGAACTTACTAACTGAAATACTACCCAATTTCAGTTGGTAAATTCTCTGGTAGAGTAATCTAGAAAGGCGGACTAATGTATGGACCAAACATTTTCTATGTTTGTGAAAATTCTGGGTTATTAGAAAACGAATAAACATAAGAAAAAGTACAATAATTTACCTTATTCTAATAATAAAAAAATTATTAATTACATAAGTACAAAATGCAATAAATTAAAAACTTAAACCTCATATGTTAAAACACACTTGAAGAAAAACCAAAGTACCACATTCTCCGTCAGCGCCATGAAACCAGTAAACTTTATTTTACTGTTCTGGCATGCTGTCCAAGTTATCCAGAATACCAGGTTATCAAAGTCCTCCTTATGTGGGACTCTACTGTAATCACTTTTCTTAATTCCTTCCCCTCTGCACCTTGGCCTAGAACCACACTAACCTAAAACACTCAAAAAAGTTTTTGTTTTTGTTTATTTTAATGCCAGTGCCATATTTTAATGCTTCAATAAGTAATCGTCTAAAACCAAACCTAAGAAATGGTCTTGTTACTCTCTAACGTTAACCTGTTCAGCAAATTTCAATATAGGGAATTTGTTACCATGGTAGTGCACAAGGTAAAACCTAGATCCAGGACAATGATACTTTTCAGTTTTCAGGTGCCCAGAAATCAATACCACCATTCCTTCAATTTCATATACATGTACAAGTGTCAGTGGTACAGGTTTTTTTTTTTTAATCGACCACAGATTTTGATGAAATTTGGTTTGGAGGTGCAAGACGATGTCTATTTTCTTGAGTTTGCGAACCTGAACCAACAAGATCGGACTATGTTAATGGGGTTTGATGGGGTTTTTAAAGAATCAAAAATGTTTTTAAGCAATTTTTGTTCACAATTATTTTTAAATTCAGCAATTTTAAGTGAAAACCTTTTATTGATATCCACCTTCACTAAGGAATAAACCTACATATTATAATAACACCCGAATGGCAACAACCTACATAATCAATCTTTGGTATTTATGGGAACGAAAAATCTCAAATTTCGGTGCAAATTCGGTGAGTACGTGAGACTGCCGCACGTGGGTACTATTTTATAATATCATAAATAACAATACTATTGTTAAATTAATAGCAACTGGGTCAAGAATGAGCCCTGACAGGACTAGAACCGATAGAAGAAATTTGTGGTTATTTTAAACCAAGGCCACTTTTCTATAGTGCACCAATAAACAACTTCTGATATGTCAAATTGGTACATCTACTCAACTGGGGAGGCACTAGGAGCTACTGGAGCTGCTCAACCACAAGCTGGTGGTTCTGTGCAACATGTAGCACAATGTCAAGGGGCTGCTGACCAACAGTGCTGTAATCCAAGTCCGTACAAATTTGCAGATCACTCGGCTGGGGTTGAAGCAGGAGCGACTGGAGCTGCTCAACCACAAGCTGGTGGTTCTGTGCAACATGCAGTACAATGTCAAGGGGCTGCTGACCAACAGTGCTGTAATCCAAGTCCGTACAAATTTGCAGATCACTCGGCTGGGGTTGAAGCAGGAGCTACTGGAGCTGCTCAACCACAAGCTGGTGGTTCTGTGCAACATGCAGTACAATGTCAAGGGGCTGCTGACCAAATCCCCTCAGGGGCAGTGGGCTTTCCACTGTACGGGTGTTTCTTGGCAACCCCGGGGTACCTGAGCCAAGCTGTGAGACCCTCCTCACAGTTCTTCCCGAGCTAGGGCCTTTCTTCTCATCTTTCAGGTCTTAGCTCACCGTCTTTATTCTTTCCTGAGCTAACCTTGCTCACCTTCTTGTTTTCGACCCCGAATCAAGGGTGTCTTTCCACCTTCTTTCGACCGGCGCATGCTGGGGGGTCCTGGGAGTGTCCCTGTTGTGTTGCAGGGACTGATGTGTGCCTCGCACTGCCGATGGTCTCCTCCAGTGTCGTCAGAAGCCAGCCGCTTCGGACCTTAGTCAGGGAGTGCGGCATGGATGCAGGGATCGGACTCTGCATTGCCACGGTGCGACCCCCAGCACGTCCGGCACATTTTGTGTATCGGTGCTGGGCAAACGGAGGTTCGGGCCCCGGAGTACCGGGGTAGGGGTGTCTTATCTCCTACGGGGGGTAGACCTCCGAGGGTGTACCCGCTCTCGGCCGATGAAGGGCCGCCCCTTGCCGCACGATGCGCTGGTGACATGAAAGCATGGATTTTATCAACCGAAAAACGAAGAACGTAAAGGAGAATGAGCAAGCCGCTTTTAGGCGAAGCTCTATTGTGCAGAGGTCTCCGACCTCGAAGACTGGGACGCCGACAGTGGGAATTAAAACCTCCCCTCCACCGGCACCGTTCAAGACGTTAAGTGACGGCGGATCGTCGTCCGAGCCTGAAAAGAAGAAAGTGGAGGTCAATCTAGCGATGAAGGTGACCGAGGCAGAAACCTCAAAAGCCAGGCTCGATGGAATACCTCCCAGGAAGAGCCCTCTTCGTGCGGCATTCGAGCTGCAAATGCTGCGGCAGCAGCAGGACGACGCCCACGAGGAGGAAGACTCATGTCTGAAGAAGATGAAAGCTCTTTTGAAGGAGATGGCCAAGGCCCTCTTAATTCAAAAGAACGTAAACAAGGCCATAAAAGAGGGGATTCCGAAACTCGAAGATTCTCTAGAAGAAATCGAGGAATGCCGGAAAATCAGGCTAAAGGCAGTGAAACAGGAGCGCGATGTCACGAACCGAGTCATCTCTGCTTCGCCTCAAGCTCATCTGGCTGAGTCCCAGACTCAAGCCAGAAAGCGAAAGAAGAGGCAGAGCGGTTCATCGTCGGGAAGCCCTGAGCTCGGGGAGTTCGACTTGGCGCCGAGGCCGGTTTTTGTCACTGCATCATCGCAGACATCTCCTGTCCCGGCTGCTCATTCCATCCTGGGCGCTGTCGTTGTTCCAGCGGCTACTCCTGCAGAGGTTCCTGCTCCGGCGGCTAATCCTGCCTTGGCAGCAAACTCTGCCTCAACACCTTTGGGGGGCTGGAAGACGCGCCTGTCTAAGAAAGAAAGGAGGAGGCAGAAGCAAGCGGAGACAGCTTCGAAAAGTGCGTCGAGGGTGGAGCGGACGCAAGTCTCAAACCCGGTTGGGGAGGCCTCTGGCAAGTCTGTCAGAAAGCCTAAACAACCCAGGCCTAAGAAGCCCAGGACGGAGGCAATCTTGATCAAGCCCTTAGGGGGGCGATCTTTTGCCGATGTTCTGGGTCAGATTAGATCGCAGGCCAAACCGGAAGAGACCGACACCGTTATCAAGTCTATTCGGCGAACCCAGAACGGGGATGTCCTCCTCGAACTGGGGAAGTCGAGTGACCATCGATCGGTTTTGCCGCTTCCCTCAAGACTGCACTTGGGGACAAAGGCTCCATCAAGGCCCTGGAAGCGAAGTGTTCGGTCGAGATTCGGGACCTTGATGTCCTCTCCACCGAAGATGAGGTGACCCGTGCGATCCAGGTTGCACTCCCGGAGATACCGGCCGATGGAGTGAGGGTATGGCTGACAAAGCCTAACCGAAGTCAACTCCGGATGGCTGTTGCTGAGATGAGCGAAAAGCACGCCAATAAGCTGCTTAGCCTTCAGCACCTCAGAGTCGGTTGGGTCAGTTGCAGGCTCAAACGGAGGGTGGTAGTTTCGAGATGCTTCCGCTGTCTCGGTTTCGGCCACTCCTCCCGAAACTGTAAAAGGCCCGACAGGAGTGCCAACTGCTTCCAGTGTGGAAGCCAGAGCCACAAACGTAAGGAATGTTCCTCGAGCCCCTCCTGCTTCCTCTGCAAGGATTCAGGCTCCAGTGCCCTCGGTCACTTACCCGGGTCTGGTCAGTGCGGTGCCTTCAGAGCCGCACTTGAATAGGCAAAAGGCAGCGGCCGGTAATTCGCATCCTCCAGGCCAACCTTCATAGATCCTGGGGAGCTGATAACCTTCTAGATCAGCTCGCCCGAGAACTTGGTGCTGACGCGCTCCTTATCAGTGAACAGTATCGGGACAGAGACCCAAACACTTGGATCTCGGACAGCCTCGGTACTGCTGCATTTTGGGCACGTAATACACGAGATGTTTTGGTGCGGAGTCACGGGCGCGGCCGAGGATTCGTCTGGGTTCGGTGTAGGGACGTGACTATCTTCAGTTGCTACCTCACACCCAACGAGGCCGTCCAGGACTTCCGCGACAAGATAGATAGCCTAGAGGAGTGCGTTCTCGGCACCACCGGGCATGTCGTCGTTGGTGGCGATTTCAACGCCAGGGCCGTCGAGTGGGGAATGCCCTCTACCAGCTCCCGGGGGAAATACATCCTGGATTTCATCGCCAGGGCCGGTCTTGTCGTCCTCAACCAGGGCGACACACCTACTTTTCGGCGCCCCGGGCAGAGAGGCACGATCCCCGACGTCACCTTTGCGTCTGAGTCGCTCCTTCCGAGGATCTCTGGCTGGAGGGTTGTGGAGGACTACACGGGTAGCGACCACCAATACATCGTTTTCGACCTGCATGATCAGGCAAATCGTCGAGTTTCCACATCTCGGGAAGGGCCACGCCGGTGGAACACCAACAAACTGGACGTGGTCAAGTTCACCGAAGTCATCTCTCGGGGAGCGCAGGGGAATCCTGGTGAGGCTGGGGCCGAGGCACTAGTAACATCCACGATGGAACTGATCGTCTCGGCCTGCGACCAGTCTATGCCGCGAAGGAAACCCCGACGCGACAAACAACCCGTTTACTGGTGGACTGAAGAGATTGCGGAACTCAGGAGAACATGTTTAAGAACTAGACGAGCCGCCACAAGAGCGAGAATTCCCGCAGACAGAGTTCGTAAGTCGGAGGCCTATAAAGCTGCGAGAAAATCTCTCCGCCAGGCGATAAACAGGAGCAAGGCGAATAGCTGGAGGAGACTTCGTGACGACGTTGACGTGGGGCCTGGGTTACAAACTTGTAACACAGAAACTCGGCGCCCGCTCTCCACCTTCCATCATGGAGGGCGCCACCATGGGGAGGATCGTCGCTGCGTTGTTTCCTGAACATCCACAGCGACCGCCGGTTGACTTCGGACGGGTAGAGGACGTTCCACTCTTCACTTTCGAGGAGCTGGAAACCTCCGTTCTCTCCCTGAAGAGCAACAAGGCTCCTGGCCCGGACGGGATTCCCAGTGAGGCTTTAAAGAAAGTATTTTCAATCAACGCTGACTTGTTGTTGAGAATGTACAATGCCTGTTTGGTAGAAGGGGTGTTTCCAGCTCCCTGGAAAACAGCCAGGCTTGTACTGATCAGCAAGGGCAAAGGTGATCCCGAACTGCCGTCGTCCCACAGGCCTCTCTGCATGTTGGACACGGCTGGGAAGCTGTTCGAGAAGCTGATCCGTTCCCGCCTGACTTCTGCCGTGGAAGCTGCCGGGGACTTATGACCCCGTCAGTACGTCTTCAGAAAGGGACGGTCAACGATCGACGCTGTCACCGAAGTTCAGAGAGCTGTGGAGAGAGCCGAGAGCCACAACCATTTCTCCCGCCGAGTAGTGCTTCTTGTTACGCTTGATGTCAAATCAAATCAAATCAAATCAAATCATCTTTATTCATATGTACAAGCAATTATACATGAATAGTGTCAACATTTTGCAAGATAATGAACAAATAAGAAGTGAAAAATGAATAAGGGAGAGATAGTAAAAATAAAATATACAAATTTAGTGAGAATTATAACAAATATTAATGAGGCCTACTTAAAATGTGAAAGTTGAATGGACAAAAAAAGAGAGATAAAAATGGAAGAAACTGTCACAATTCCTCAAAGGAGTACATTGCCTTGTTGATGAGAAATTTCTTGAGTTCAGTTTTAAATTTTTTCAGTGAAACCTCTGATCTAATACCAATTGGGAGCTTATTGAAAAATTTTGAACCAGCATACCTAGGTTTTTTTTCAAAAAGTTTTAATTTGTGGGGGACTATTGTGAGAATGCCACGACTTCTTGTGAGATATTCATGATTGTCGCCAACCATTTCTAATTCCTGAAGCCTGTTTTTTACAGATAAAACTGTTTCATATACGTACATTCCGTATACTGTCATAATATTTTCTGATTTGAAATACTCTTTTACTGAAGTTTTAAACGGAAGATTACAAATTATTCTCAAAGCTTTTTTTTGCATTTTTAGAATGGAATTTAAATTGTTTTTGGTCGTGGCCCCATAAAGAGAGATCCCAAATGATATAATAGAATGGATATAAGAAAAGTAAATTACTTTCAAGGTTTCTTTTTCACAGAAATATTTTAACCTTATTAAACAATATAACCCAGATGAAATTCTAGAAAGTAATTGTTCAACATGACAATCCCATTTAAGCGATTTGTCAACAACTAGCCCCAAAAATTTTATTTTATCCTTGACATCAATAGTTTTGTCTAGAAATCTAATAATTGGCTGAGTTTTGTTTTTATTTGACTTCGATTGAAAATTGATTAAATTAGTTTTTTCAGGATTTAAAAGTAAATGATTTGAATTAAAAAAATTACTTAACAGAAGCATGTCAGAGTTGGCCTTAATTTCTAGTTCATCATAAGTTGGAGCTGTGATTTTTAAATTTGTATCATCAGCATATAAACACAATTTGCTTAAGTCACTGAGTTGTGGGAAATTTCTCAAGTAACAGATGAATAAAAGTGGTCCTAAGATGGATCCCTGAGGAACTCCGTGTTTTACTTTTGTGACAGATGATCGATATGGAATTTTGTAATTTTTGTTGTTGTGGTGTATAATTTCTACAAATTGATACCTATCTGAAAGGTAGGATTTAAGTAAATTCAATGCAGTATTTGTTAATCCCAATTTTTCCATCTTAGAAAGCAGTAAATCGTGTGATATTGTATCAAAGGCTTTACTCAAGTCCATAAATAGACCCACTACTTTTAATTTATCATCTAAGCTATCTATAATTGATTCAATAAAATCTGTAGCTGCTGTTATAACAGACTTGCCGTTACGAAACCCATGTTGGCAGTCATCAAATATTTTATTTTTTTCTAAGAAATGAACCAGTTGATTGTAAATTACTTTTTCATAAATTTTAGATATTGAGGGTAGCAAAGCAATTGGACGATAGTTGGATACTATTTGTTTGTCGCCTTTTTTAAATAGTGGTTTTAATTTAGAAATTTTGAGTTTTTTGGGGAAAATTCCAGATATAAAAGAAGAATTTATCAAGTGAGTGATTGGCTTTAATAAAACTAGTTTGGCTTTTTTAAGGAGAACCACAGGGACCTCATCATACCCCGAACTGAAAGAGTTTTTAAGGCCATTAATAACATTACTAATGTCTTTCTCATCAACAAAGCAAAATTTGAACCGTTTTCCAGTTGTAACCGTTTTACCCTCTAAACTAGTTCTTAAATTATCCTTAATCATGCTTGAATTTGACACTACATTTCCATCTACAACATTTGAAAAATAATCAATAAACTGATTACAAACCAATAAAGGATCTGAACATAGCTCACTATTTACTTTTAAATTTATATTATTGTCATTTTTTGAGCTTGTGCCCACTTCAGAATTTATTATCATCCAAGCAGTTTTGTTTACATTATTTGAATTACTGATTTTGGCTTTATAATATTGCTTCTTTGAACAAATCAATTTTTCCCTATACAGTTTATTCATATTTTTTGCTTTATTTTGTAAAACTTTACATTTTAGCTCTCTCGCTGTTTGGCTAAGGTTAATAATTTTTTGTTTTTCTGATTTTAATTCTTTAGAAAACCAATTTTGTTTAGTATGACGTCTTGACAGAGTTTTAGGAAAACACATATTGAAATAATAACTAAAGATACGTTGAAAGGTGTCATACTTGTCCTCAACTTGAGATAAATAAAGATCATGCCATGTTTCGTTTTGAAGAAAACCTATAAATTGATCAATATTTGAGGCTGAAAATTTTCTTTTGTATTCAAAATAAAAATCTGAAGAGTTGTTCAAAACATCATTGTTGATATAATTATGAATTTCTAATATTTGACCATCATGGTCAGAAAGTTGAGTGTTGATACCTACTACATTCAAGAATGCCTTCAACTCGGCGAGGTGGGTCGATATGTTGGATGCGCTTCGTAACACCTTTCGTATTCCTGCATATCTGTTGCGGCTCATCGAGGATTATCTACGCTCTCGAAGCCTGATCTATGACACGAGGGACGGAACGCGGACGATGGAAGTCACTTCTGGTGCCGCACAAGGTTCAATACTTGGCCCGGATCTCTGGAACGTTGCCTATGACAGCCTCCTGAGGTCCGAGATGCCTGAGGAAACCACTTTGGTTGGGTACGCCGATGACGTCGCAGCTCTCATTGCTGCACGCAACGTTGAGCTGGCCCAACTAAAGTTGAACCGAGTTATGCGGGTTGTCAACAACTGGATGTACGATCACGGTCTCTCGCTTGCTCTTAGTAAGACGGAGATCGTGATTCTCACGAAGAAGAGGATCGACACCGTCGTCCCGTTTCGAGTGGGAAGGGAGGTGGTCACATCAACTCGTGCCGCCAAATACCTTGGGGTCATGGTGGACACCAAGTTAAGCTGGAGGGATCAGATCTTCCGTACGGCGGACAAGGCCGCTAAGGTAGTTACTCACCTTAGTAGGCTGATGGCCAATGTCGGGGGTCCCCGATCCAGCAGAAGACGTCTGTTGATGTCCGCGGTCCAGTCCGTGCTCCTTTACGGGGCAGAGGTGTGGGCAGGCGCTCTAGATAAGGAGTGCTACAGGTTGCGACTCGCCCGGGTTCAGCGTCAAGCTGCGCTCCGGGTGTGTTCCGCCTACCGGACAGTGTCCGAGCCTGCCGTCCTGGTGGTCGCCGGAGTCATCCCTGTCAAGCTCTTGGCAGGGGAGAGGAAAGCGATTTATCAGAGACGTGGCGAGATCGGCAAGGACACGGCAAGAACAGAAGAGCGCTCCCGAACCTTCCAGCAGTGGCAACACAGCTGGGAGCACGACACCCGAGGACGATGGACTGCGCGACTTATCAAGCAGGTCCAACCATGGGTGGAACGGCGGCATGGGGAGGTGGACTACTACCTGACCCAATTTTTGACAGGTCACGGCTATTTCCGATCGTACCTGAACCGGATGGGAAAGACCGGTTCACCGGACTGCATTTATTGCCCGGGTGTTCCCGACGATGCGGAACACACATTCTTCCGCTGTCCCCGTTGGGAAGGGCCCCGCCTGCAGGCCACACAAATATTTGGTGCATTTTCGGTGGACTCGGTCTGCCAAAAGATTTTGGAGGATGAGGGCAACTGGGATTGTTTGTCACGGTTCGTCCGGGGCATCCTCCTGGAAAAGAAAACCGATCTGGACCGCGAAGTGGCCCAGATCCCTTGATAGAGCGGCTGGATAAGGAGCGAGCCCGACGGGCGTAAGCCAAATTTAGGACTAGCCTGACGTAATGTGATAAACAATTCCAGGTTAGATTCCTAAAGAGTAGAGGAGGTTTTTTAGTGGGTAAACCCGTTTTTTAGGGGAGCCCCACACTACAGGCTGGCCACCTGTGTGCGTAATGCATTTTTCCGCCTCTCCCTCAAAAAAAAAAAAAAAAAAAAAAAAAAAATTGTTAAATTAATAGCAACTGGGTCAAGAATGAGCCCTGACAGGACTAGAACCGATTGAAGAAATTTGTGGTTATTTTAAACCAAGGCCACTTTTCTATAGTGCACCAATAAACAACTTCTGATATGTCAAATTGGTACATCTACTCAACTGGGGAGGCACTAGGAGCTACTGGAGCTGCTCAACCACAAGCTGGTGGTTCTGTGCAACATGTAGCACAATGTCAAGGGGCTGCTGACCAACAGTGCTGTAATCCAAGTCCGTACAAATTTGCAGATCACTCGGCTGGGGTTGAAGCAGGAGCGACTGGAGCTGCTCAACCACAAGCTGGTGGTTCTGTGCAACATGCAGTACAATGTCAAGGGGCTGCTGACCAACAGTGCTGTAATCCAAGTCCGTACAAATTTGCAGATCACTCGGCTGGGGTTGAAGCAGGAGCTACTGGAGCTGCTCAACCACAAGCTGGTGGTTCTGTGCAACATGTAGCACAATGTCAAGGGGCTGCTGACCAACAGTGCTGTAATCCAAGTCCGTACAAATTTGCAGATCACTCGGCTGGGGTTGAAGCAGGAGCTACTGGAGCTGCTCAACCACAAGCTGGTGGTTCTGTGCAACATGCAGCACAATGTCAAGGGGCTGCTGACCAACAGAGCTGTAATGTAAGTCTGTACAAATTTGCAGATCACTCGGCTGGGGTTGAAGCAGGAGCGACTGGAGCTGCTCAACCACAAGCTGGTGGTTCTGTGCAACATGCAGCACAATGTCAAGGGGCTGCTGACCAACAGAGCTGTAATCCAAGTCCGTACAAATTTGCAGATCACTCGGCTGGGGTTGAAGCAGGAGCGACTGGAGCTGCTCAACCACAAGCTGGTGGTTCTGTGCAACATGCAGTACAATGTCAAGGGGCTGCTGTCCAACAGAGCTGTAATGTAAGTCCGTACAAATTTGCAGATCACTCGGCTGGGGTTGAAGCAGGAGCGACTGGAGCTGCTCAACCACAAGCTGGTGGTTCTGTGCAACATGCAGCACAATGTCAAGGGGCTGCTGTCCAACAGTGCTGTAATGTAAGTCCGTACAAATTTGCAGATCACTCGGCTGGGGTTGAAGCAGGAGCTACTGGAGCTGCTCAACCACAAGCTGGTTGTTCTGTGCAACATGCAGCACAATGTCAAGGGGCTGCTGACCAACAGAGCTGTAATGTAAGTCCGTACAAATTTGAAGATCACTCGGCTGGGGTTGAAGCAGGAGCGACTGGAGCTGCTCAACCACAAGCTGGTGGTTCTGTGCAACATGCAGCACAATGTCAAGGGGCTGCTGACCAACAGTGCTGTAATGTAAGTCCGTACAAATTTGCAGATCACTCGGCTGGGGTTGAAGCAGGAGCGACTGGAGCTGCTCAACCACAAGCTGGTGGTTCTGTGCAATATGCAGTACAATGTCAAAGGGCTGTTTTCCGACTGCTTCGTGCTCTACGCCAAGTTCTACCATCCGCACGAGTTTGACGCCCCGCGCCTGGCTGAGTACATCCGGCCTCCCGCGCGTGCACAGCCCGGCGACCGCGTCTTCGCTCCGGGCTATCCCTTCGATCCACTGAAGGTACCGCCGATGACATTTATAAATTCTTAATTGTTATTGCGACTAGATTTCACCCCTATTCTCTTGTGAATGGTTCCAAATGTGTTTTGCATATTAGCAATTTTATGAATCTGATTTTAAGTAAAGTTTAACTCTTCAAGTCAGAAGTTTTTTTTTCATGGAAGGTATATTACAACTAAATCCAGTTTAGCACTGCATTCTTGAGGCAAACTCGGGAACTAAAGGCCTTGGACGATGTTACACTCTTCTCTACTAAGAACATGCATGGTTCAAAACACTAATAATTCACGCATATACCTGTCAGTCATGTAGACAAGGAATCTAAAGTGTAAGCATCTTGGCCAGGTTGTCTACACAAGCGCCGGTTGATTCTTGCTCCCGACCAAACCTCACCTGATGGTACAACCCTTTATTAAGGGTTAGTCAATCTGTGGCAAGATTAGTGAGATGGCCCAAGTGAAGGCAACGGTGGCAGGTTTACGTGGAGGTTCAGGCAGGTTTGGTTAATTTGGGGAGTTGAACCTTGCTCAACACTAATTTATGTTACTTTTTACTGTATGTGTGCCACTATGGCTTTGAAATATGAAATATACCCATATTTTTACTTCTATATTAATAAAATTAGAGTTTTGTCTGTACATTGCTTAAAATCTTTGGTTATTTGGTTATTTTTACTCTTTATGTATCGCAGAATCCATATACACATCAAAATGCAAAACACGTTGAACACAGATCCAAATGCGCACATCACGTGTTTTGATGTAAGTTTTAATTAAAATAAATGTTATTTTATTTTCAGGATTGGCCTTTTCTCACTGGAGGGAAGGAACTGTACAGAGAAGCCACTAGAAAACTGAGAGTGTCGTCAAATAAAGTAGTTAAATACAACAAAACTCCCCTCCGAACGGTGCATGAGGGGCTGATTACTACATTTAATCTTTATAGTTGCGACATTCGGATATAAAACAAATATGCTAACAATTAAATAATGTGTTTATAATTCTTAGTTATACAAGATATATATGTATGTATATGTTATTTTATGTCCTACAAAGAAATAATTGAACATTCAGATAAAGTCCTATTGTTTGAAACTGAAAAAAAAATAATTTATAAAAACACAAATCTCATAAGCGCAAAAATATAGAGGCGAGAAGATGAGAAAAGTTCGGAGTTTGTGACGTAACTAATATTACAAATGTGAAAGTGGGTTTATTTTTTTATTTGCATACTTTTAGCTACTTAACATCATTACAAAATTTTACAAATTGCACTGGTTGGTATTACTATTTGGACTTATCGAACATTATAACATATATAAAAAAGTGGGAGTTGGGCGAATAGTAATTACGATAAAGTTTTGTAACAGTCACATATATTTATAAATGTAGATTAACAATAATTAAAGCGATCAAACTTTATTAACATATAAATTGCATGTTCACATGCAATACATATTTTTACCGTAAGTAGTATAAAAATACGAGAATCTCATAAATTGATGTGTCAATTATATAGTTGTTTGCAAAAATATTTCAAGTAGCAAACTGGAATAAAAACTAAACATCAGTATATTGCATACTCCTTAAAAATTAAAAAAACAATTAATTAAAATATTAAAAAAACAATCAATTACAAAAAAGAGTTACTTTATACAATAACGGAAATGAGTAAATCAAACTTAGACCATGACAATTAATATAATTTATAAGAATGATTTAATTTTTACAAGTACTATAGTATGCAAAAAACATTATTCATTATAACACTTTCAGTCATTTGATCTCAAGACCTAGAGGAATGTTAATAATCCCAATTTTTATTAAAAAACCTGGAGACTCAATGATGGTTTGATGTACTTCAATACAAAAAGCAGAACTACAACAAATTAACAAGAACAAAAGCCTGTCTGTGCTTTTAAATAGAAAAAAATTTAAAATAAACCTCAATAATAGGAACCATGACACTCTGAGAATTAAACCTCATAGGTCTTTAAAAACCGCGTAGACACTGGCTGAACATTCGTGATGAACTTATTCGGCGAAACACAAAATTCAACAAACATTGATAACGAACAATAACTTACTAAAGATTTGAATTAGAAATCAATTCCAGCAAACAAACAAACATCCGCGAGAACACTGTTTGATGCTGATATTTTCAAATATTTAGGTTTATATTGGGTTTTCATTAGATCATGCCCTAAGTAAGTGGGCATCAGGTAAGAATGCAAGTTATAAGGAATACAAAGTTGATAATCTTGTTGACAAGTGCCTGTGATGACGAATTTAACTTCCTCTTTGACTTTTCATTTTTGTTGAGATGCAGTATCATTTTTAGTTGACCTAGCTGAGTGGTTATAGAGCTCACCGTTGACTCAAAAAGTTGTCGGTTTGATCATCAAGAAAAAAAATTGTGTAACTCTTTGAAGATTCAAACTGGGCCAATCTGCCTATAATTATTGGACAATTAATCAATGGGCTTGACAAATCAATTAATATATGATTAAGCTGCTCAGTAACAAAGCTACTCTCATCTGATGCATCAAACTTACTCTTAAGTCATATTCATCTTACAATACACACATTATTGTATCAGTGAATAAAATACACTAGGCCTATATAAAACATCTAGTTATCCAGTCTAGAGTTCGGTCTTGCAGTGAGCAATAAGAGGGGCTTCTAAAGTATTACCAAGTAGACTTCTTTTACGATGAGCCCCAACAATCCCACCAGTTTGCTGGCCGATGGCTAGCAGCAGTCGTCGCAGTGGTGTGGCGGTGGTGGTGGAGGTCAGGTCCGCTCACCTCGCGCGCGCGACCACACAATGACCAGCCCCTGCGCGTCGCTCGTTGCCAGCAGACTCTCATCGTAGTTGAAGCTAACCCCGAGCACGGGACACGCGTGGCCTTGCAGCTTGTTCACCACGGCCTGTCTCTCCCGCTCCACGTCCAGGAAGTAGACACACGAGTCCTCGCTGCCAGTCACTGTGGACAAACCAGTGCAGTGAATCTGTGATTTGGTGTGTGCGAGTATTTGTACCTTCCAGTTTTTTCTCAAGCTTTTTATTACTCGGCTCGGTTCAAGGTGTTATGGAAAAGCTCTAAGTTCAAGCCGAGCTTTTAAGGCAAATACACTTAAATTGCATCGGAGTAGAATAATGTTATCAGCATTCGACTTTGTTCATACATTGGTTTTAGAACAGCGTGTGTGATGGGATCAGTAAATAATGTTTTCCTCATCAACATAGAGTTTGCCGATAAATTGTACTAGTGGCAATAAAAGTGCACATTGCCAAGTAAGATGTCTGAAACTGATGAAATCCACAATTTTTATTTAATGGTTATTATAACGAAGTAAAATTACCTTATCCCATCACTGGTTAATATTAATGGTTATTGGCTTGTATTACAATTTTTGTACTACAAAATGTATTTCCCACTAGATTTACACCCAGTAACGACTTTAAACCTCTAAATGAGAACTGAAATATAGAACTTTGCTTAAAATAAGTCAAATTTCCTATTGTTATTATAACAATCAATCTTTGTTCAATAGGCTATTAATTAATGAACCTTACAAAAGAATCAACTACTCTTTGTCAGTAAACCTCATCCATCACATTCACCCTTCAGTCACACTCACTTTAAAATGTACACGATGAGTGCATCGCCGAAATGAATAATGGACAACAAAGCATATAGATCGTCCTACCTATGCAAGTCCCTTGACGAAACGACATGATCGGACAAAACGTCGACCGGACCAGATACCGGCTGCTCTTGTGGCGAACGTTCAGTTTACGCTTCAGCTGGATGCTCCCTTCTCGATCGATAACCCTGAAACATAAAAAAGCTCTAATGACACAACAGTTATAATGACACAACATCACTAAGCCTTGGTATATCTTTAACTGACGTTCATCAAAATATATTTTTCCATCATCTATAGAAAAAAGAAAACTTCTTACATTACAATAAGTATTATGTGATGACAGGAAATTAATTTTTAAGATGTTTATACACTTTTTGTATCACTAAAGTAGGTACCATCCAAGTAAATACGTTTCCACGATAGGGGCAACTCTTGGGGGAAGTTTAAAAAGAAAGCATAGCCAACTTCACACACAGGCAACATACATATTAGTGTATGAACACACAGAACACGGCGCAACACGTCAACTTGAACAATCCGAACGCGGCGCGACACAGCCGCGTATTATTATTGGACGTTTATTATCCTATTTTATTTACCATTGCCCTCTGTTTATTTTCAAGTGTTTTTGGTTGAGATCAAATCCAGACAAACTATTTTCGAAAAACCACAATCACAATCATTTCCCCAGAAACACTTCATTAATACAGTATAAAATTCATAGAACCACTTTTTTTGTAACTTCTCTCTCATATATTTGCTCAAAAATATTTAATAAATTCCCTAATAGGATCAAAGATGAACCTAATGAGAATAAATGGAAACAAATGGCTAAAGAATATCTTCTAGATCACTCATTTTATAGCGTAAATTAATTCCTATACCCTCCCACACGAAATGAGACATAGGATAGACTGCTGTTTTGTATTTTTTTTCTTCTCAATTTATCTCTGATTTTGTTTTACTGTTACACTACTTTAATTTAAGTTAGTTAAATTTATTTTAATGACATCTATCACCTGTTACCATAGCAGAGCTACAATATTTGTAACGTTTTGTGATAGTAAATGATTTGATTTGATTTGATATTTCACTTCAAAATACAAATAAACTTTAAACATGACGTTTTGGGAACTGAAATTTGTACCTTCAGGACAGTTAACATGTACAGAAATAGTTTGTGAGTATAATTTACTTGTGTTCTTTAGTGATGACATATTCCCATGGTAAAATTTTTTCAAATAATCTTCATTGCCAAATATTAATTTCACAATAAGCAGGGTTCTGCAGTCCCTGACTTTAGTGGTTTTCGCCATCAAACATTTAAATCAAAATAGTATGTTTAGAAATGGTTATTTTAACCTTCCAAGTGGAGTGTTGTGGCAATTATTAAATTAATATCGATATATATATATTCCTATAAATATCATTTTTACAACTAAAACGATTTTCCTGGAGTTGAGGCTTTTTCTAAACTTATTTTTGGGCCAAAATACTGTTAAATCCTAATTTTATCAAAATATCCCTCGAGATTTTGAGATAAAATGTAAATACATTGCTATAGACACTCCTCGTTAATAGTATATAGCTACAGTGCAAGCCTAAAAGGCATTTCATTTAGACGCCCGACATCCATTCCTATTAGTAAAAGGCATGAAGACGCTCCAAAAATCTAACTAAACTGGTTCAAGCGGAGACTCTGTGTGTTTGATCCCATAACAAACTACATAGGTTGTTTTTGTGTAGTAAAATTAAGCCAAAATATGACTGAAAAATGAAAAAATTTTCGAACAGCCAATTTTTGCTACAATTTGTTTTAAGTCACCCCCTGACCTCCCTGAAATCTCCAGTGGGGATCATGCCTAAAAATGATGGGATGGCCTATGTGGAGTCAGAAATGAATCTTTCGTCGACCAATAGGTTTATGCACGTCAAATTAAAGCTCTTAAGTAGTAGAGTTTAATGCCGCAAACGCCATCTCAAAAGGTTCCCTGAATCAAAAATGGCAGCCTGTCAAACTTTGAATAAAAATCAAATTTGAACCTTAATGCTTAAAATGTAATAATATTTTAAATACTTGAACTTTTCAGGCGCTGTTTGCGGCAAACGTTTGCTTTTACAATCACCTTTGAAAATGTGGATAGCTTGACATATGCCTATCACATTACCCTTAAACCTAGGGGCGTTATTCCTACATGGACGGCCCAAAGAGGAAGTTCTGAAAAATTTATCTTTCTCCATAACCGAGCTACAATACATAATTTTAGAGGTCTTAGTAAGGAGAGATTATAGCCAAAAACCAGACCTCAAAAGGTCAAATATTTCGGAAGTTATTGCATTTCAAAATTTTGATAGTGTTACTTTATTCTAAATTTTGAACATCCGCCGTTTATCTCCCGACCGTTATACAGTATTTTATTCTACATTTTAAGACCTTTAATTTGATATCTTGAGAATTGATAATTTGATATTGTATTCGGATACAGTAATAAGAAGGTTATGTACTATAGTGTAACTAATCAAATAATTGAGTTTAGAGGATTTTTTTTACTTTTGTTGTTTTTAATAAAGTTTTTTTTTTAATGTACAAACAGCATCAAATTAAAGAGACGCACGCTAGCAGCCTGAACACGAATACAAAATGTAAACAAAGCTTCAGTGACGCCAGGCCTATTCCGAAATTACACAATGTCACCCGATGTCAGCCGAAGATGACTCGCCTCCCCGGCACGCATGCTAATACGGAATACGCCACAGTCTAATATGTTATTGGGGGACAGTCACGACACTCGTTTCGAAGCTCCATGTTAAGTGTTGTTCCGCGGGGCAATCAACGCTCTAAGCGGATGGAACCAGCATGACTGTAGTCCCCGGCTGTTATCGCTATGGGCGGGAACTTTCAATGTAACTCCAGTGAGCGGCAACCAATTCTGAAATACATTTCATCCTTTATCATTCGATTGGGATTTAATTTGGCAATGTTGAATGTTATCAGCATTGTACTGTCAATGGCATTATTATCAGCTGTGTTCGCATTGCGCTGATGGCTGCGATCACCTGGGATTGTGTTGTCAACTCGGACGCCAACCACTACGAGTAAATCCACACTAGTGCTCTAAGCCACTGTTCCTTGCGTAACTGGAGTCCCCGGGTGGTTCAGGCGGACAGCCTAAGTGACGGAGTGTCATGCATGACTGTCTCCCAATAACCTGTGGAATACGCTTTGTATGACTCAGCGTTGCTTCGCGGCAACTTTCAATCCCAAACAAACTCGATCGCTCAATTGTTATTTTTGTTTCTGTCAATATAATTGTTCTAAAAGTCGTGCCGGATTATCAAGCGTGCCGGATAACTGGAAGTTTACTGTCGTTACTTTTGAAGATCTTACTATCAGTATGAATAAACACATTCCTGACTGTAAAAGTAAAGCCTAAAATTTCTGTCAAAATTTGAATAGAAAATAAAATAAATTAATTTTGCTAGTTTTAATGTAAAACAGCAATGGTCCCATGGGACCACAGAGCACAAAAACAAATAAAAATTCTTCATTGATTGGACCAAAAATTTTATTATTTGTATTTAATTACAAAATTTATTGAAATAGTATTTATTGAAATTTATTAACCTAGATGGCATGAAAATAATAAAATGATGGTAAAAAAAACAATTTAAACGTGGCATTTTGGGAGACTAGCTGTTTTTCGGCTGTGGCAGCTAAAGTGTTCAATCAAAGACCCATGAAGGGTTAAAATAAATCAACTTAAATACTGGAATTTACCTAGCAACTACAAAACAACCACAATGAGACAAACACAAATAAAAATGTAAAATTCACAGGCAATTTTTAAAACAAGATTCATCAGTGAAAATTCTGGAGCAAGACAACCTATGACAACAGTCAGTGACAAAAACACATAACAGGAAATATAATACCCCCCGTCGCAGCAGACCTGCGTACTCAGCGAATTTCCAAATTAATAATATTAATTTTGACCAGCTAAACTTGTAAACAAAATTTCATCACGTGCTCATAAATAGGGAAATAAATGTCTATTCTCCTTAATATATAGGGAAAGAGTATGCAGGTATGCTGCCATGGGGGACACTAAAAGTAGGTTTTTAGCATAGAAAAAATTTATTTCGACCATATAAAGCCATATAGTAAGTTTCATCAATATCTGTCCATAAATAAAAGAGGGTGCCTATTTTCCATATGATTAACATTGGAAAAAAGTATGCAGGTTTGCTGCCATGATAAGTACAAAAACCAAGATTTTTTACCTTAAATGGATGAATCTCAACCAAATGAAGCTAAATACTAAGTTTCATCAAAAAATATTGGTTAATAAGTGAAATATTAACACATCCTTATTCTCCATAAGATTAACATTGGAGCCCCAAAAGACAATGTACTGTCTTTAGACTTTGTAATATCTCGGTAACCAATGGAGATAGAGCAAAGCTTCAAAATACTAAATTGTGTGTTTTTTTGAGCTAAATCCAATGGTAAAAATAAAAATTTAAAATTTTTAAAATTTACATATGAAAAATGCAAAAAACCCATTTTTGGGGTACAAAACCCCCAAAAACTACCCCTTCCGGTAGGTCGATATGTCTGGTTTTCGAACTCATCCGAATAAACGTAGGATTACACATCTCTACCAAATTTGGTGTCGATCGGACCATTTTTACGAGAGTTATCGTGTCTAGGGACACATACATATATATATATATACATATATATATATATATATATACATATATATATATATATAAAAATTTTAATGACTATTATTTTTAGTCTCTGGGCACCTCAAAACGAAAAAGTAACATGGTCCCGGGCTTAGGTCTTTCCATGAGACCTACGGTAATAGCTTATTCCCTATGGGAAATTCGCTAAAATTGACTCAAAATGTACACAATAATTGATTTCATCGACACCACAAGATGTTTCGCGGACACAATAGTATCAGTGGCTTTATCACTACAAAAGGCATTGTGCGCTTATTCAAACTTAATATATAAATTACAAGAAAAGCAGAAAGGAAAAGGAAGCCCAAGACTTCAGCCAAGTTTGAAGGCAAGTTTTAATAAACGCTTGAAGCCAAGATTTCAGCCAAGTTTGGAGACAAGTTTTAAGCCAAGTTTGAAGCCAAGTTTGGAGCCAAGTTTGGAGCGCTGTTTGGAGCCAAGTTTGGAGTCAAGTTCGGATAGTGACGCTAGTTAGTACTTAAATGTTCCACCCGAAGAGAAATACAAATATCGGTGCAAGTGCTAAATCAAATGCAGGAAAAGTCATGCTTGGTTAATAATAAAACTTTTCAGCTACGCTATATTTCTTTTTCAAGACAACAAAGGTTTAATGAATAAACGATGTGTTAAAATTAGATTAAGATATATTTTTATAACATCGTGTGGGTGAGTGATTTTCATGCTTATATCCAATGTTACAGTTCCTCATAGGCTACATAAAAGTAGACAATTTTAAAACTTCATTAAACCTACAAGCAGGATTTCATAGTGTGCATATTTTTGTACTGTGATTTACTAAAATCAAGAAGGCTTAAATCTAGAAAAATTTGATATCCTAATTTAAGGTAACTAGGAACCCTGGTCAAGATTCAACCTAAATGTCAGCTGATTCAGAACCCAATCAGTAGCGGATTTACCACTAGGCCTAGGGCCGCGGGCTGCAGTGGGCCGCACAAAGTCACAAATATACATATTTTAAGGATATACTTGCACTTAACACGGTAAAGACGAACATAAGCTTCAAGAACTGTTTTCTTAGCAAACTATTGTAGTTGAAAAAACCTAAATCCACAAGACAACAGAGAGACTTTTACTGTGGTATCTCACGTCAGCCATGTCATTTTGGGGTGATCATGAGCTAGCTGTAGGGTAAGTCACCCACTGGGTGGCGGTGGCAGCCCCATTCAGATCTATATTGTAACTAACTGAAGTCACCTCTCTGTGTCTAAAAAGTGCTCCGCCTTACTTGCTATAATTTTTTGTTGCCAGTTTGCTATTGGTAGAACTCTGTCAAAATGTAAAATTCAAATGAAATTTAAATTAATTTTAGTTTAATTTAAAGATTTTCTAAAACCAATTCCTATTGTGTGAAAGTATCAAAATCCCAAAAGCAACACATTTCTACCATTATAAATAACTATATCACTAATTTGAGACAGGGACCTCACATAGTGGGTATTTTAACCTGAATATGAATGAGAGATGAGTGTGGGATGATTGTGGCGCAATCTTGTAGTCTTGTTACTGACCAAGGCCGACATTCTCCTTAGACAAGACTGTTAATTAATAGTCCAACTCCAACAGCCAAGCCAATGGTATCTAGGGACCTATGGTTAAGCGTGGGATCCAAACCAAAATTTCAACCTCATATGTTCAAATTGGTTTAGTTATGAGAATGGTCTTCATGGATGAACTAGTATTCACAAGTGCGGACATTAATCCCCATTAGAGAAAATCACATCCAAAGTCATCGCTTATAACTATCCAAAATTCATGACCTCCAAGTAGCTGGATTACAGGACGACGCCACCATCCCAGTCAAATAGGAGGTATATTCGGAAAGTAAGTTCCGTTTTTAAATAAAAAAAGAACAAGTACAGATACATCAAAAAAATTTATTGCATTCAAATCTACAACTCTTACATTATTTTTCGACATAATTCCCGTGATTTTCCGAGGTATACAAGTTTTTGTATACCCTCTTCATAGAGTTTTGCCGCCTGTGTAGTCAACCATGATGTAACACGTTCTTTCAGTTCTTCGTCGCTGTTTAACCGCTAACCGCCAAGGAAAGACTTCAGATGGAGAAACAAATGAAAGTCGCTAGGAGCGAGGTCGGGGCTGTACGGCGGATGGTCAAACACGTCCCAGCCAAAGCCCTGAAGGAGTGATTTTGTCACATTGGCAGTGTGTGGTCGAGCATTATCGTGAATGAAAACCATGCCTTTTGTTAGCATTCCTCGGCGCTTGTTCTGTATTGCGCGGCGCAGTTTCTTGAGCGTTTCGCAATAAACATCTTTATTGATTGAAGTCTTTCCTTGGCGGTCAGCGGTTAAACAGCGACGAAGAGCTGAAAGAATGTGTTACATCATGGTTGACTACACAGGCGGCAAAATTCTACGAAAAGGGTATACAAAAACTTGTGCCACGCTATGACAAATGCCTGGAAATGGAAAATCACGGGAGTTATGTTGAAAAATAATGTAAGAGTTGTAGATTTGAATGCAAAAACTTTTTTGCTGTATCTGTACTTGTACTTTTTTTATTTAAAAACGGAACTTACTTTCTGAATATACCTTGTATACCCTTTCTCCTCCTTCAACATACCATGCTTTTGGGGGTTTGTGCAAACTTCCCTTTAGAGTAAGGCGTGCCTAACAGATTGACTGTAGTCACCTAATCTACCAATAACAACAATTGCGGCGGAGCTTACAGACTCAGCTGAGAATTTTCAGTGATCGCAGTCTTTATGCAATGTCTCACTGTTGCCCGTTGTTCTGCTATGAAGACTATATAACTGTCCAGCACCTGCGACCCGAGACTCTAGTATGGCGCACCTGAACAGACAGACGTTGTTGTTGGAGCTGTTGACCAGCAGCAATGGGTCGCGAGCCTCGCGGCTGACCCAGGCGCGCCAGCTGATGCAGGTCACGGCGCAATCCTCGCCCAGCACCACACGGCGCAGCTTCACTAGCCGGCCCGTCTCTAGGTCAAACGACAGTGACACGATCGTTCCCTGCAACAAGACAAATTCTAATTATATTGAACCAAATCACATATCTGCCATAACATAGCAAATAAATAAATAAATAAATAATATCTTTATTGACGTAAATACAAAATTTACATTGCATGGCAAAAGTCAAATTACAATCGTTAGATTAAAAATGAAAGTAATACATAAAGACACCCACTGGCGAACATAAGCAGAAAGAGTGTACAAGTATAGAGAGCGTCAAATATACATATATAATAACAATATAAAATTATAAATAATAAGGTTCTCCACTAAAACATTTTTAAAATATTAAAATATTGATATAGGCCTAAGAATACTTTGACAAAAAACATGAAAGAGAGATAAAACAGTAAATTTGATGTGCTTCATTGAAATACAGTCTCCTAAAACATTAAATATCACATGGGCATTACAAGTCAGTCATGAATGTTAAAAATGTATAAGTCAAACTTTAAAACAAGAGGATAAAACAATTATTCAGATAAAACGGACCACTCCGACTTGAGAATTTGTTTTCATTACTGTAAAAGAGAACAAAAAACAATTTGTTATTTGTGAACTTAATGCAGACCGTCTTTAAAATACAAAAAGGAAAATCAATTGCTCCAATGGTGGGCAAAGAACTCATCCAATGAGTAGAATGCCATTGACAACAGCATTTTTTTCAAACAAGATTTGAAATTTTGATGGTCATTGATATTTTTTAGTGAGTCAGGCAGATGATTCAGAACTTTTATGCCGACTTGTGATGGTAGATGTTCAAAAGCCGTTGTCCTGTGCCTTTCAATATTCCGGTCAGTAGTCCGGGAGATGTGGCAATTATAGGAAGGACGGTGAATTTTATGATGAGTACAACAATATTACTCATACAAAGGCTTAAATTAAGATAGGGCTTTTTAAATGGTGTTTACACATTTTTCACCATAATCTTTTATAACTACAGTGGAAGCTCTTTTCACCGACCACGGATTAACTGACTGTTTTCCCAGAACCAACCGAATACACAAACATTCGCCATGCGAGCCGATGATGCAATAATGATCTAAGAGTAAATTTCATTTTACAATAGGTCGATCAAAAGTTGCCGTAGCAAGTCAAATTAAGTCTGTTGGTCTCAATATTTGTGAGGGCATCGTTTAATGTTCTAACTGTGTTTGCCAATTTTTTCTCTAAGGGCCGGTTTCCGAGTCCGGGGATAGTTAATCCTGGAGTTTAGTTAATCCGTGGAATAAGATAATCGGTGGGTTAAAAATATTAAATAATCGGGTTTCGGAGATCGGGGATAACTTACTTAACTCGCGGATTATCGTAGTCCGAGAATATCTTTATTCTTTAACTTATGCCATGGGTTAGGAGGGAATTGCTGGGAATTCTTTATTTTGAGTAATGGCATTCACGGCGTACAGCCTACAGACGACACTCTATCAAAGGATTTGTTTACGTTTTTGGCCACAGCCCCCGTGTCTCGTCCCTCATCAGTTGAAAACGCAACGTTCTGTCTTGGTGATGCGCTCTCTGTTTATGTGTGTATGAAGATTCTGCGTGACATTATGTTCAATAATCTCCTTGGATTAAATTGATTTAACTATGGCACAAGTAGAATGTGAGGAAAATGTAGAGAAAGAACTGAAGAATAGAAGGAAAGTGTTTTAGTTTATTAAAAAAAGTATCAGTGTGATATTTTTTTAACAGTGACATAGAAACAAATTATTGATTATTGAGATTGACTGAATGTCTTTGGAATTGAAAATGTTTACTTCCTTCATGTTTGTTATGTTGTCCTTCATAAAAGAAGGATCTTTTCAAACATTTTATTTTACCACAGTAATAGCATATATTTTTTGTACAATAGTAGCCTGTATAAAACTTTTATGCATACGTTTTTTATTTCCATTTAAATATACAATGCTTCCCGTTGTACAAGTTTGCAAGCAGACGCTTTTGATATGTGTCATGGGGAGCCCTGCGATCATTTTCAGATGGCCTTGGGGCAATCCGTCTCGCAAATTCATGAACACTTTCTTAACCTAAAACGGGGTTTAAATTGTTCGTTACTTTGTGTCGTAAAATGGGTTTACAGCTCGTACACAAGTCTCAGTTGAAGGGGTGGAGGCGCATATCTGGGGTAGTCACAATAATAGAGGCATTCCATATCACATTAATCTAAAAACAACCATAATCTAAATGCCTAACTGGCAACCTAGTATTGAGTGAATCTCATCACTAATTTCAGGTTACAGCGCCTACTGAAAAAGATATTCCTAAACTTAACCCTACCCTTCGCCAGGATTAAAAATGGTCAAAGATATTCCTCGACTTAGCCAAAAGATAGTCCTTGACTAAGCAGTTGTGGGTTAAATTTTAACTCCGAAATTCAAAAGAATAAAACTTAACTTGAGGATTAAATAACACCTGACTCGGAAACCCGAGAGAGTAAGTCCGGGAATATCCCTCCCAAATTAACTCTCGGGTTTGCGATATTCCTAAAGTTTAGGTATCCTTGAGCTCCGAAACCCAATTTCTTTAGTTCTAGATTAAAAACTGGTTTATACTGGATTTTAGTCCGAGAATAGAGATAACCCTGGACTCGGAAACCGGCCCTAAAAGTTTTTGATACCATAGCTGATAAGTACAATTAATCACGTTGCAACAATTTGCAACATTTCTCACTTATATCATGTTTATTTTAGCGAATTTCCCTATAGGGAATACGCTATTACGGTAGTAGTCACGGTAAGACCTAAGCCCGGGACCATGATTCTTTTTCGTTTTGAGGTCCCTAGAAGCCAAAAACACCGTTCGTACAAATTGATATATATATATATATATATATATATAGTTTTACAAACATTTTAAAGAAACAAAGTACCCTTTTTCATTTTTATTTTTATTAGATGACTATAGTTTTGGCACTAGGCCATTATCAAATCTATGTAAACAAAAGTAATCTTATAAACTAAACATAACAAATAACATATTATCATATGATAACATTTATGGCTTGGTTTCTATTCTATAATGTTCATGCTTTCTTTCTTCTTTTAACTTGGATATTATATGAAGTACAAAATTATTGATAGTCTTATTTTATCTGGTAAATCTTTTTAAAAATAGCATTCTCTTGATTAATATGCATAGAGTTTAATAATTTGTCTGGCCACTTTTTTATTATGTATGTAAATAAAAAGATCTTCTTTGACATTCAGCCTTTCTTTGTTCTTTTCATAATCGAGTATTTTTAGATTATCTTGAATATTAGTGAAGCTGTGTTTAGATTTTATAAGGTGGTCTGCGTAGTTGGACTTCATTGATGTCATGTTCTTGGAATTGAACGCTTGAATGTGCTCTTTGAATCTAATTTGGAAGCTTCTTTTAGTTTGTCTAATGTATATTTTATCGCAGTCACCACACTGAATCTGATAAATCCCAGCTTTGTTGTAGTCATTCGCGTTGCTTTTATTTTCATTCTTCTTCCGGATGTTCTGGATCATTTTTAGCGAGTTGTTCTTTGTTTTGTAGCTAACTTTCATAGGAGTGTTTTTGAAGGTTTGCCTTACCGCTTTATTTAAAGTTGTGTTGTGTGGTAGACATATGTATTCAACTTCTTCTTCGATTGTTCTTGTCACGTTCTGATTTTCTAGTTTGTTCTGTTTTCTTTTTATCATTTTCTCGATCATTTGCGGTTTGTATCCATTTTTTATAGCTATATATTTTATGGTTTCTTTTTCTTTCTTGAAATGTATATCTTTCATAGGGACCTTCAATAGCCTGTATATCATTGAGTGAAAGCTGGCCAATTTTTGGGACCACGGATGATTCGAATCTGATGGTATCGTGACTTCTGTAGTTGTTGGTTTACGGTATATTTGAAATATATGTATTCCATTTTCTTTGGATATTGTCAAATCCAGGTAATTAATTTCATCTTTTTGCGTCTCGGATGTAAATTTTATGGTTTTTGACAGTGAGTTTAGGTATGTTAGTAGTTTTTTAGAATCTTCATTATTTCCGTCAAAAAGACAAATTACATCGTCAACGTACCTAAACCAATAAATAATTTTCTTTCTTAATGGGTTGTCTTCATTCATGATTTTCTTTACTTCTAAGTTATGTAAAAATATGTCAGCTAAGAGTCCCGAAAGCGGTGATCCCATTGGTAAACCATCTTGTTGTAAGTAGAATGAGAAGTTATATTTGAAATAGTTTTGGTTTAACGATGTTCTTGTTAAATTAATTATATCTTGGATCTCGTTTTTCTTTAATGTTTTACTTTCTTTAAGGTCTGTTTCTAGAATATTTAAGGTTTCTTTAATAGGGACGTTTGTATACATATTAGTGATGTCAAAGGATAGAAATAATGCATTTTGCGGTACTTCAATATCTTTGATTTTGCTGATAAGGTCATACGTGTTAGAAATATCATACCTACGAGAACGTCCTAAATCAATTCTCCCCAGCATTGGAAAATCTCACTTCAATTGAATTTACAAATGAAGAAACAGCTTTGCTGAACAGAAGTATAAAATATAACATTAATCTTGATGATAGAAAAAGAATAATCAAAGACGACCTTATTGATTTTGAAGTTGCTATCAGAAAGAAAAATGTAAACTTACAAGACCCTATCCGTTATAACTTGATTCATGAAATTGAAAAATCAAAAACAATGACACTAAAGCAAAGTATGAAGAAGAAAGCTAAAGAAGAAATACTCCTAGTCAATTCAATTTCATCCAAATTAAATGAAAATAACTCTATAATTACAAAGGCAGACAAAGGCAACGCAGTGGTAATCATAAACAGAGATGAGTATGATTCTAAAGTAGAGGATTTCTTAAAAGATGATAATTTTGAAACACTCACCGCTGACCCAACTGAAGACTACTCGAAATCAACTAATGCTATTATAACGAAATGCAAAACATTATCTCTAAAAGAAAAAGCTGCATTAAAAATGGACAAACCAAGAGCACCATTACTGCGAGGTCTACCGAAAACTCATAAGAGTGGCATTCCCATTAGGCCAGTGGTCAATTTCCAAACAGCGCCCAGTTATAAACTCTGTAAGTATTTACAGAATAGAATCAAGACCAGCATTGTTTGGCAAAATAGGTATGATATTTCTAACACGTATGACCTTATCAGCAAAATCAAAGATATTGAAGTACCGCAAAATGCATTATTTCTATCCTTTGACATCACTAATATGTATACAAACGTCCCTATTAAAGAAACCTTAAATATTCTAGAAACAGACCTTAAAGAAAGTAAAACATTAAAGAAAAACGAGATCCAAGATATAATTAATTTAACAAGAACATCGTTAAACCAAAACTATTTCAAATATAACTCCTCATTCTACTTACAACAAGATGGTTTACCAATGGGATCACCGCTTTCGGGACTCTTAGCTGACATATTTTTACATAACTTAGAAGTAAAGAAAATCATGAATGAAGACAACCCATTAAGAAAGAAAATTATTTATTGGTTTAGGTACGTTGACGATGTAATTTGTCTTTTTGACGGAAATAATGAAGATTCTAAAGAACTACTAACATACCTAAACTCACTGTCAAAAACCATAAAATTTACATCCGAGACGCAAAAAGATGAAATTAATTACCTGGATTTGACAATATCCAAAGAAAATGGAATACATATATTTCAAATATACCGTAAACCAACAACTACAGAAGTCACGATACCATCAGATTCGAATCATCCGTGGTCCCAAAAATTGGCCAGCTTTCACTCAATGATATACAGGCTATTGAAGGTCCCTATGAAAGATATACATTTCAAGAAAGAAAAAGAAACCATAAAATATATAGCTATAAAAAATGGATACAAACCGCAAATGATCGAGAAAATGATAAAAAGAAAACAGAACAAACTAGAAAATCAGAACGTGACAAGAACAATCGAAGAAGAAGTTGAATACATATGTCTACCACACAACACAACTTTAAATAAAGCGGTAAGGCAAACCTTCAAAAACACTCCTATGAAAGTTAGCTACAAAACAAAGAACAACTCGCTAAAAATGATCCAGAACATCCGGAAGAAGAATGAAAATAAAAGCAACGCGAATGACTACAACAAAGCTGGGATTTATCAGATTCAGTGTGGTGACTGCGATAAAATATACATTGGACAAACTAAAAGAAGCTTCCAAATTAGATTCAAAGAGCACATTCAAGCGTTCAATTCCAAGAACATGACATCAATGAAGTCCAACTACGCAGACCACCTTATAAAATCTAAACACAGCTTCACTAATATTCAAGATAATCTAAAAATACTCGATTATGAAAAGAACAAAGAAAGGCTGAATGTCAAAGAAGATCTTTTTATTTACATACATAATAAAAAAGTGGCCAGACAAATTATTAAACTCTATGCATATTAATCAAGAGAATGCTATTTTTAAAAAGATTTACCAGATAAAATAAGACTATCAATAATTTTGTACTTCATATAATATCCAAGTTAAAAGAAGAAAGAAAGCATGAACATTATAGAATAGAAACCAAGCCATAAATGTTATCATATGATAATATGTTATTTGTTATGTTTAGTTTATAAGATTACTTTTGTTTACATAGATTTGATAATGGCCTAGTGCCGAAACTATAGTCATCTAATAAAAATAAAAATGAAAAAGGGTACTTTGTTTCTTTAAAATGTTTGTAAAACTATTAATACTAGTAGCCCTACTAACAAAATTTGTCGATAATCAGATAGAAATGGCTAACAACCATAATATTGTTCAAACATACAAATACCTATGGCTTAAAGTACAAAAATTGAAAGAAGATATTCGATTCAACAAAACGTGTTTATCTAAAGGCTTGATTCCGAATTATGTACAAATACATACAAAATCAACTTCGCAAGCTGCCAAAAAAAACATTAGAAACCGCAAGAAAAATTTGGATCAAAGAAGAAGTTAGTTATCTATATGCCAAGTTAAAAACAACTAATGAATCAATGGAAAAGGCTTATGAAGATATGGCTAAACAATATCATAATGAAAGTATAGAAGAAATTTTACATCACATTTCTAGCTGGATAAAACCTTTATTAATGAAAAAAAGAACAACTCATGAAAAGAAGCTACATAATTTGCTTCAAAGACAAAAAACAAAAGAACTAGAACCCTACGAGAACGTCCAAAATCAATTCTCCCCAGCATTGGAAAATCTCACTTCAATTGAATTTACAAATGAAGAAACAGCTTTGCTGAACAGAAGTATAAAATATAACATTAATCTTGATGATAGAAAAAGAATAATCAAAGACGACCTTATTGATTTTGAAGTTGCTATCAGAAAGAAAAATGTAAACTTACAAGACCCTATCCGTTATAACTTGATTCATGAAATTGAAAAATCAAAAACAATGACACTAAAGCAAAGTATGAAGAAGAAAGCTAAAGAAGAAATACTCCTAGTCAATTCAATTTCATCCAAATTAAATGAAAATAACTCTATAATTACAAAGGCAGACAAAGGCAACGCAGTGGTAATCATAAACAGAGATGAGTATGATTCTAAAGTAGAGGATTTCTTAAAAGATGATAATTTTGAAACACTCACCGCTGACCCAACTGAAGACTACTCGAAATCAACTAATGCTATTATAACGAAATGCAAAACATTATCTCTAAAAGAAAAAGCTGCATTAAAAATGGACAAACCAAGAGCACCATTACTGCGAGGTCTACCGAAAACTCATAAGAGTGGCATTCCCATTAGGCCAGTGGTCAATTTCCAAACAGCGCCGAGTTATAAACTCTGTAAGTATTTACAGAATAGAATCAAGACCAGCATTGTTTGGCAAAATAGGTATGATATTTCTAACACGTATGACCTTATCAGCAAAATCAAAGATATTGAAGTACCGCAAAATGCATTATTTCTATCCTTTGACATCACTAATATGTATACAAACGTCCCTATTAAAGAAACCTTAAATATTCTAGAAACAGACCTTAAAGAAAGTAAAACATTAAAGAAAAACGAGATCCAAGATATAATTAATTTAACAAGAACATCGTTAAACCAAAACTATTTCAAATATAACTCCTCATTCTACTTACAACAAGATGGTTTACCAATGGGATCACCGCTTTCGGGACTCTTAGCTGACATATTTTTACATAACTTAGAAGTAAAGAAAATCATGAATGAAGACAACCCATTAAGAAAGAAAATTATTTATTGGTTTAGGTACGTTGACGATGTAATTTGTCTTTTTGACGGAAATAATGAAGATTCTAAAGAACTACTAACATACCTAAACTCACTGTCAAAAACCATAAAATTTACATCCGAGACGCAAAAAGATGAAATTAATTACCTGGATTTGACAATATCCAAAGAAAATGGAATACATATATTTCAAATATACCGTAAACCAACAACTACAGAAGTCACGATACCATCAGATTCGAATCATCCGTGGTCCCAAAAATTGGCCAGCTTTCACTCAATGATATACAGGCTATTGAAGGTCCCTATGAAAGATATACATTTCAAGAAAGAAAAAGAAACCATAAAATATATAGCTATAAAAAATGGATACAAACCGCAAATGATCGAGAAAATGATAAAAAGAAAACAGAACAAACTAGAAAATCAGAAAGTGACAAGAACAATCGAAGAAGAAGTTGAATACATATGTCTACCACACAACACAACTTTAAATAAAGCGGTAAGGCAAACCTTCAAAAACACTCCTATGAAAGTTAGCTACAAAACAAAGAACAACTCGCTAAAAATGATCCAGAACATCCGGAAGAAGAATGAAAATAAAAGCAACGCGAATGACTACAACAAAGCTGGGATTTATCAGATTCAGTGTGGTGACTGCGATAAAATATACATTGGACAAACTAAAAGAAGCTTCCAAATTAGATTCAAAGAGCACATTCAAGCGTTCAATTCCAAGAACATGACATCAATGAAGTCCAACTACGCAGACCACCTTATAAAATCTAAACACAGCTTCACTAATATTCAAGATAATCTAAAAATACTCGATTATGAAAAGAACAAAGAAAGGCTGAATGTCAAAGAAGATCTTTTTATTTACATACATAATAAAAAAGTGGCCAGACAAATTATTAAACTCTATGCATATTAATCAAGAGAATGCTATTTTTAAAAAGATTTACCAGATAAAATAAGACTATCAATAATTTTGTACTTCATATAATATCCAAGTTAAAAGAAGAAAGAAAGCATGAACATTATAGAATAGAAACCAAGCCATAAATGTTATCATATGATAATATGTTATTTGTTATGTTTAGTTTATAAGATTACTTTTGTTTACATAGATTTGATAATGGCCTAGTGCCGAAACTATAGTCATCTAATAAAAATAAAAATGAAAAAGGGTACTTTGTTTCTTTAAAATGTTTGTAAAACTATTAATACTAGTAGCCCTACTAACAAAATTTGTCGATAATCAAATATATATATATATATATATATCTATGTGTCTGTGAACACGATAACTTTTGAACGGAACCTCCGATTTTGATGAAATTTGGTACAGGGGTGTAAGCCAGCGTCTACTAGGTTGAGTTCGCGAACCAGAATGATCGGACCATGGGAACGGGGTTTTATGGGGTTTCAAAAGGGTTAAAAATGGGTTTTTTTTACTTTTATTTTTGAAAATTCAACAATTTTAACTTAAACCATTTAAAAGAGCTTAAAAAAACAAACAATTTAGTATTTTGAATTTTTTACCTAGCTTAAATGGTTATGGAGAAAATCGAAAAAGTATGCTTTCCATGTTATTCTTATGGGAAATTAACAAAACCTTCTAGCTTGCTTATTTATTGACATATCTTGATAAAATTTGGTGTGTACATTCATTATGAAGCGTTTAACTTGGGTTTTCATTTGCTTAGAAAACCCATATGGCGGCAAACCTACGTACTCACCCCTATAGGGTTTATGGGGAAAATAAAAAGAACACCATAGCCTTATAAAATTTGGTAAGTACAATCACTATACCCCGTTCAAAAAAAATGTGCGGTCGAAAGACAGAATTTCATTTTCCACCACAAGGAAAATTCCCTCAATACTTTCCTGAATTCCCCGATTTTCCTCACAATCAGATGTTATTTTAGTTTGGCCCTTAAAATTTAGAGTATAAAATAGCGCTGATGATCGTGTTACTTCCCCTACTTGCCGTTGGAAGCGCTTCTTGTTACATCTCAAATGTCAAAATTAGAATGTTTGTTTACGAAAAAATCAAAACATTGGCATAATTTGACATGAGATATTAACCAGCTGTGGTAATTTTCAGTGATTCTGATTGGTTGGATTCTTGGCAGTGGAAGGAACGGGAAAAATGGGGGAATTGAAATCTGCGTTTCGACCGCACATTTATTTTGAACGGGGTATAGGTAGGGTTTAACTTATATTTACCAACAAAACCCATATGGCGGAAAACCTACATACTCTCATCCCCATGGAAATTTTATGGGATTTTATGGGGAAATAGAAAATATACCAAAATTCCATTGGAAATTCGCTGAGTACGCAGGTCTGCTGCGACGGGGGTATTATTTAACTACGCCTACATTGCAATAATCACCAATAAGAATATTAAAATAAAGATGTACAATATTTAACCAAATTCAACCCGTTGCTTATTGGGGTCTTTAACGTACAGATTTTATATTATTAAAATTCTAGACCAATGAGAGCTCAGCACGTGAGGAAAGTAGAGTTTTAATAAAAATTATGCAATTCTCACACAGATACCTCTCATGAAGGTCAGCTATGCAGGAAGTTAAATAATTGATGAAAAATTACAAAAAGTCAGTGAAACAAACATTTAAAGGAGAAGAGCTTCAAGAGAAAACATTGTGTTCAAAACCGTGGAAATAAAAATTCAATATAACTGGACGAACAGACCCATGCAGTAGTTCAAGCAGGTCCCGCTTTTAAAGCAAAAAGAAAAAAACCGATTCTCACATCAGCTGATTGTTCCATTACAATTCGTATTTAGTTGTTTTATGTGCCTAACCTCGAAATAGTGTGACAGAGTGCTAATGACAATTTGGTTAAGCTACATCTGTGTGGCTACGTTTTCGATGGGTGGCCATCCATAACCTATGAATTTTTACGTGTTTACTACAGTAATTTACCAAGTTTATACCAAGTTATACCAAATTTTAAAATTTGACAAGATCCATCCAGACATCTTGGCAACGATAGCCGACTGGTAATGATATTTTTATGGAAAATGAGTATTTACATTCTGGAATGTTTTTGGGTATTTAATTTTTTGTAGCAATACAAATGAGATAAGAACGACTCTGTAACAAGTTTAAAATAAAAAATTAACCCTATATTAACACGTTGGCTACCGAACGTCACACATATGTGACGTAATGTTAAAAGAAAACCTTAAATATAGATCAGCGTCATGTATATGTGTCGCTCAAGGTGTTTCCAGTGTACTGACGACACATATATGGGACACTCATGTCAAATCCAGTGTACCAACGACACACATATGGGACGCAGTTACGGTTCAGTTAAATGACTCGCCACGCCCATTTGGTCCACTCAATCAATCTAAAACCTGTTTATCGGTCTATAGGAATGTGTGACACACATGTGTGTCGCTTGGTCTCTGGGTACGACTTCAACTTTTATTTTTTACAGATTTTCAAAGTTGACTATCTTTTCTGCTCACATGCTGCAATTAGTGTTTGTTTACTACACATTCCAGATGGCGGCTTTTTAATGTGTGACACATTGTTATGTATAGTTTAGTATTTTTAAGTGTAGTAAAACTATTTTTCATTTATTTCTTAGTCATCAAATTCATGACACATATGTGAGACAGTCAGTCTATAGCAAACAAACATAATACAAAATATTACTATAGACCAGTCACACATATGTGACGCAATAAAAATGCTAAAACAGTACTGAAATAAATTTGTTTCCTAACTTTTATGAGCAAATATATATGTTACACAACAAATTATATAAAAATAGCGAAACAACATTTTTGGTCTCTGGGTTAGTGTTTGTCACAATGACTCGGTCTGTAGTGGGAGTATCGAGTACTAAGATCGGTCTGTTCGGAACTCCCGGCCACCCGAATTTCCGACCGTTGGTAGCCAACGTGTTAAACCTATAGATAGGTTTTAATTCATCAAAATATTAGAAGAGCTAGGAACACATCCAAAAATAGAGGTTAGAGCCGATAACTTGACTCTTATCGGCCTTCATTACACTTACAAGCCTTTTTACAGTGCTTTTTTTTGTCTTTTTTAGTAGTATTTTACACTTCCAATATGAAAAATGAAGAGAGACATTGACATTGAAAACATTACTAAGAAATAATTAAATCAGTAACAGCGATATTTCATTAAATTGACTTTTGATACCGCTCTTTTACTGCTTTAAAATACAAATTTACATAAAAATAAAGCTTTGATGCATAAACAAACATTTTTTCTTACTCCTTTGGGCCACTTGAAAGATATATTGGCTACTCCTCTACGCACAGGAGATTTGGACATTCAACAACGTCCATACTCGTGAAAGGGTTAATTTGTAACAAAGGATCTAACTCATTTAGTTAGTCGCTAAATATTGTGCACACGTGGTCTACCTCACCCTGTGTAGTCAATGCTGGAACTTTCCTTCTGAATATTCCTTGTAAAAGTAGACACAATGTGCATGTTGCTCCTCTGTACTGACCTTGTCGTTGCCGGCCCATAACAGCTGGCCGGAGCCGTCGAAGGCGAGGCTGAGCACTCGGCCGCCCAGCTTGCTGCCCCCGCCGCGGGGGTAGATCCCCGTCGACACGTTCAACACCTGCACCAGGCCCCGCCCATTGCCTGCCTGAAGCCGAGGGGCTAAGGAAATGTACAACGGGGGGAGGAAAAACAATAGGCAACTAAAACGTTAAACCAGTGCGGGAGTCAAATTTAATAACATCTTTGAAAGACGTATAATGGTTGATAGGTAAGGAAATAGACACAACACTGGAGAAAATAGTAGTCTGATGAAGGATATTCGCCACTTAACACATTTCATTGGATTTTAACAGTATAGTAGATGCCCTCAAATCTGAACACCTCGAGACCCACCCCATGCGGATTTCAGAATGGCCAAATTAATTTGCAGTCTACTAAGAGCACATATAAAATATTATATTGCAATAAATGAAATTTTAAAATGTATTTGACTCCTATTGGTGGTTCAGATTCAGATTCAAAACACTTTATTCAAAAGTATATACATAATGTTTGTACATGAATGGCATCAGATTGTACATAGTTTTACTAAGTACAATGAAACTTAGGTCTAAGAAGCTTGAGCTGGTTAAATAAGGTCATAAAAAAAAATAATAATAAAAATTCTAATTCTAAAATATAAAACATGTTTGAGAATGGCATCCAAATATACTTTTATTGAATAGAAAAAAATTCTTCCAAGGAATAAACAGGATTATTAATTAGAAAGTTATTTGATTTTCTACAAAAAAGTTTTTGGTCATTTATAATTTTTATTTCCTGCGGTAGGCTATTATAAAATTTAATTCCTGCATAAGAGGGTTGTTTAGAAAATAAACTAGTTCTATGAGGCTCAAAAACAAAGTTGTTTCTATTTCTTGTATTATAAGTGTGTATATCTTCTAATTTTAAATTGTCCTTTCCATTACACTTTACATAAATTATTGTTTGGAAGATAAATAGACTAAATACTGTAAAAAGTTTCAATTCTATTCTGGTGTAATCAACATTAATATTTTTTCTAACATTAAAAGCAAATTACTTTCACCATTTACTAGATAGAAATTTTATATCAGGCAAAAAGACGATCGAACTGGTAAAGTGGTCACAAGCGATAGAAACGTGTTTAGTAGACAGTTATACCAATTGCATGCATAACATCGGCTGTTATTGATATTCGGCTAATGTTATTTTAATCCTTCCACAGAAATAAAACCTCAATATCAATGTAAAAATGTTATTTCAACAATAGGGACGCGAATAAACTACAAAATTTAAGATTTGTGAGTGACATGTTACATGATGATACACATTTTTCCGTAGAAGTCTGCATACAATAAATTAAAATTGAAAATGATCAGAATTGATATTTTAACATTTGAAAGTCCCTAAACTAATGTCACAAACATTGAATTATTACACTTAAATCAATAAAACATTCAAGTAAGAATACATAATACATATACTTAATTGGTCGCATGATTCATTTCTGCACAACCGCGGCCGAATTATCCAGCGGCTGAACCATTCGAGGCCGGCTGAGGGCTTCTACTTTATTCTATCTTGTAATTGTCTTCAATCCTGATTTTAATTAATAATTAACTTAAATGTTAAAAAGGTTTTTCTATATGTTTGATGATGAAGAAGTAAATTATGAAGAATGAAATTGATCAATTATAATACAGTAAAGAATTAAACATTAACAATATTTAATTTAAGATAAAGATTATAAATATTATTGACCTACTTAGTTATAAATTAAGGATTACATTTATTATTATTATTTGAAAGAAAATGACTGGAACAAGAAAAAGAGACTTCTATAGAATTTTGTTTAACTCATAAAACTATTAATAACTAACTATAAGACCACTGTGCCGGTATTTGTTTCAATTATTCCATTGTTTTTAAAAAAATTGGTTATTCTACTACAAATACAGAATAAAGAATACGTGAAGAATACCCCAATGCCTTAGCTATTTAGAAATATTAACTGAAATTAAAAGAGATTAAGGCTATAATGGTTTTTAAAATCAAATGTGAGCCACTTGCTAAAACACATGTAGCATTTGTAAGACAGAATATACTTTAATTTTTTTATTAAACCCAATAACCAAACATCAACACTCAAAAAAGGATACAATGACGATATTGTTGTTTGCTGGCTGGAATGCGCAGACGAGAAGTTCCGCGTTGGCCTGGTCTCGGACGCAGCGGAGACACGAGTGAGACGTGACGTCCCACAAACACAATGTCCCATCCAGCGAACACGAGACAACCAAGTCATTGGCAACCGACCAGTCACACGCTGCGCAACAAACGATTGTAACGTAATGTCCTTTTTTGCCACAAAACAGCTGGTAAAACAGGTGACATTGTCAAAAAAAAATAATTCAAATAATTGCCTAAATATACACATATATACATGGTATACAAAGAACACATATACAGGGTGAATCTCGTAAGGTGTACTAAATGGATTACAGACAAACGCTTTGCCCTACATCCTTCAAACAAAATTATTTCCCACTAAGTTGACCCCAAGGAATAATTTAAAAATATTTTTAAAGTTGTATAAATACAGGGTGTACCAAAAACTGGGGGTCACAGGTCCGAATCTTGGAAATTTCAAATACAAACATATGTCATATTATACATCATTAGAAAGGTCTATTTAATAGAAACATTTTGGTGAAAACATAATTTAGTTATCTTTATTCGTTTTAAAATGGCGTCCATTTTTGTAGCCAAAATCAAAATTTACGGAATACCCCGTAATTCTTTTATTATCAGTCATAAATGACTTCTGATTCAAAATACTTATTTGAAATAAGCTACGCTTTACAATGATATGCCACAAGATCACATTTATTTAAAAATTAAAATTTCCAAAATTTTATATTTTTGAAAATGTTTACATAAACAAAACTCAAAAATTTCAAATGCTAACCCATGTCATTTTGTATATCATCCTGAAGCTCTCGTTGAACTGAGCAACTTTGTAGTTTACACTAATTCCGTATCTCTTTTGGTTTTGTAGTAATAGCGTAAAAATGCCATTTTCCCGTATGATTTGCATGTTAATTAATCAGGACATGATAGTATGGCAGTCCTTCTTCCATTGTTGAAATATCATTAAATTAACATGCTTCAAGTTATATGGGGAAATAACATTTTTCCGTTATTACTACAAAACCAAAAGAGATACAGCATTAGTGTAAATTACAAAGTTGCTTAGTTCAACGAGAGCTTTAAGATGATATACAAAATGACATGGGTACGCATTTGAAAATTTTGAGTTTTGTTTATGTAAACATTTTCAAAAATATAAAATTTTAGAAATTTTAGTTTTTAAACAAATGTGATCTTGAGGCATATCATTGTAAAGCGTAGCTTATTTCAAATAAGTATTTTGAATCAGAAGTCATTTATGATTAATAATAAAAGAATTACAGGGTATTCCGTAAATTTTGATTTTGGCTACAAAATAACTAAATTCTGTTTTCACCAAAATGTTTCTATTAAATAGACCTTTCTAATGATGTATAATATGACATATGTTTGTATTTGAAATTTCCAAGATTCGAACCTGTGACTCCCAGTTTTTGGTACACCCTGTATTTATACAACGTTAAAAGTATTTTTAAATTATTCCTTGGGGTCAATTTAGTGGGAAATAATTTTGTTTGAAGGATGTAGGGCAAAGCGTTTGTCTGTAATCCATTTAGGACACCTTATGAGATTCACCCTGTATAAACACAAAGAAAGCTCAACGAGTAACATTTTCGTTTAAATATTAATTTACGGAGTAATATCTTTTTTCCAGAAGGTACAATTTTAATTGGTTCTTGAATTCTGATACATTATCTATTTCTTTCGATGCGGCAGGCAGGTTGTTATAAACCCTTAAACCCATATAATATCGGAATCTTTCAAAAGACGATTCCTTGGGTACTGAAAATTGTTCCTAAAATGGGTGGGGTAGTTGTGAATAAATTGGTTTGCATTAAAGGACTGATAATTATTTTTTACAAAGATCAAAATTTTAAAATACAAACATAAGGCATTGTTAGTAATTCATGTTTTTCAAATAGAGGATTACATGATGCCCTTTTAGGAGCAAAAGCCATTATCCTCAGAATAGATATTTTATTTTTATTTTGAAAACTGATAATGCGTCTGTTACAAACGAATTCATCAAATTACTCTGAGTTTAGCTAGATTGAGTAAAAATGGTGCTAAAATTCATAAGGCTGTTAAATTAGCTGTCAAAATCAGGGTGTAAACAGAAAATTTGTCAATAATTTCCTGTGACTTTCACTTATTATTTACCATCAATTTCCCCGACTCACGGATTTTACTTAAAGTTATAATACTACATAAGTAAAAAAAATATTACTGCCAAGGCAATTAAAATCACAGAAAAAATTATTTATAGTATTTACAAAAAGTAATGAATTCATCAAAAGTGTATAAACTCATACATACTTGTATTCAAAACATATTTAAAACATGTTTATATTCAAGACACGTTTCTTGATTCAAATTTCTTGATATATGCATTTTCTCATGACGTTGGCACCAAAACTCAATAATATTCTTGGGAAACGGATATTGCTAGCAGGAAATTTTCAGCTGGCATTTATTTTAAATGACTAGGTCCTTTAGAATGAGATACAGTATAGTTTGCTTACCCATGTTAGTGAACTTAAGTGACTTGCGACACACTTACCAATAAGCAAAAGTTGTATCATTAACTACCAAGTCTAACCTACCCACTAATTTCAGGATATATTTTGGCAACAAGGCACAATTTATTATATTTATCACATTTAAAAAATTAAACATGAGTACCCTTTTTTTGAAGTAGTTAAATGTTATTCAATTTAATCTATTTAGCAGCCATTGTATAGCAAACAACTAATCGACATCCCGAAAAAAAAGTTATTAACTTTTAAAATATTCCAAGAACAAATGTATAGCAATAAATTCAATTAATTGTCATACATTTGTGAAAAATCCTGAAAAATTCTACAAGGACAAATGTATAGCAATAAATTGAATTGTCGTAAATTTGTGGAAAATACTGAAAAATGCTACAACAGTCGCTGTTGTGGCCGACTGAAGCATTGAAAATCCCCACAAATCCATCATTCGGGTGGATTCCCTGACTTTTCAGACTTTTTGCCATTTCCCTGACTTTCCAGAATGTGGACACCCTAAAAATATTTATGTATCTGGTTAACTTAGATTCTAACCACACAATTGGAATGGTAGGGCTTCATTAAATTTCACAGGATTTAGGAAAAATAACTTTTGCGTTCATTAAAAAAAAAGTGTAATATGTTTTATTTTGAGTGTATCTACGCCAGTGGCATTTTTAACGTTTTGACAGGGAACGGTCCAAACACCAGTCTTGCTACTATCTAACATCGACCAGTTGTTAGAAAGCATCACTAATTAATAGCCCAATGACAAATGGCAACTGGGTCCGGAATCAAACCTTTTCTACTAACTTTTCTCAGGATCGAACTGGCAACCTTTGGATTCAAAGGCGAGCACTATAACCACTCAGCTACCCAGCAAGTAAATGTTCATAAGTAAAGTACATAGTACGTTCCAAGTTACTAAGACAAACCTTTCCTTGCATAGTCGTCCAACTTTTTCATGTTTTTTATCAACTTTGAAATATTGTACGAAAAATATTGGCCAAGAAACAAGGCCTACTAGTAGGCGTAATTGACATCAAATTATAAAACAGAAAGAAAGTAGCTAGCCGTTGTCTACCAGTGACAGCCTTCTTGTGTCCTGTCAGCACACAGTCTACGCTTGGTGGGGAGCTGGTCACGTTGCAGATCGAGAGGGTCCCGTCGTTGGAGGCGCAGCACAGCCGCGACCGATCGTTGTGCGCAAACTTGATCATGGTCACCGCCGCCGTGTGCTGCACAAAATTATATCAAGTTAGTGGTACGCTTAACCGTTAGTTTACGGTGACTGTTATAACTGTTACTGTTACGTTTCAAAACCGTGTTATTTTGCAATAGTTAAGAACATCCTTCTCAAGTCGTTATCCAATGAGTGTCGTTCTTTTATAACTGTAAAGATAACCGTTCCTAAGAAAGTTTTAGCCTAACTTGATATTGAGGCCCGATATATCAACGCAAGAAGAACATAAAGATGTTATGTTTATGGTTATATATTGTATTTATTGTAATTTAAGTATTTATTGTAAACAAAAATTACAGTTATTGTTCTTACTACAGTAAAACTAGCTAATTTTTACGAGGAGTAATATTTTATTTAACGCTCATCACTACATCAAATACGTTCCGAAACATGCGGAAACATAATTACATTAGAGTCAGGTAAAACCAGACTAATGTGAATTGAACTGTGACCAGGTTTGTAAAATGTCTGGATTACTGAAAAAAAGTACGAATAGTCGATTTTATTCCCCTAAAAAACATTTATTTTAAGCATAATATACACAGTACAAAAACTAAAAACGTATACCTCATGTGTTAAATCAAACTTTAAGAAAACCAAAACTGTTTTGTAGGCTCCAGTGCACTTTTTTGTTCTCACAGGTTTTCCAAATTACCCAGAATTCCAGGTTATCAAAGTCCGGGTGTGCGGCTCTATTGTATGTCCACAACCTTGAATCATAAATGTTAGTTTCTACCTGGTCAAAAATGTGATGAACCCCTACGAACGCGTAGTTTTCGGCGATGGTGTTGCCGCCGACAATAGCCCGTGATGCTTCGGCCTGTCGGGTTGGCACCAGTGCCTGTTCCGGGTCCACGGAGCTGCGATGAGTCGGAGGGTCCCATCCCGCGTAATCGGGAGACTCGCTGACCTGCGAGGATCATTGCTACTATCAGAGATTTTTCCCTGAGTAAAATATGATGGGATCATTATTGTAAAGAATTCTGCAGAAGTCAGAAAAGCGATAGTGTACTAATATGACCAATTCCTGATGAAAATAGTTGATAGCAGTCGAGTGGAAGCAGGATAATACGATTTAAAAACTGTATTTTAGTAAATGAGTTTGCCACCATTGGGTAAGATAAAAATTGTAAAACTGCTGTATAATATAAAAAAGACATAAGCCCTTGAAGAGTTTTAGGCATTCTTCTGTTGAAAATGGGCCTGATTAAAGATGCAAGTTCTTAAGTTTGAAATATTGTTTAAAATTATTACTGGGGAAAATTTTCAGTGATTGAAAGAAGCTTTGTAACTGTTTACATACTTAATTATGGAAAGTAATTTCTTTAATTTTTAAAAGTAATTACTTAATTTTAATATTTTTATGACCTATTTTCCTGTAACTGTAGCTGTTCTACACAATAACTAACGTTATGTGATGCACAAATAAGCCTAGAGGATGTAATTCGATTTGAGAAGTGCCGGACTTAAGTTTACAGGCAGGAATATGGTATTCTTCATTTCTAACTCCAGGTTAAGAAAATTGCACAACTTATCAAGGCATGACAAAGTTAGTTATGGTTTTGATACCAGATTTGATCACCGAATAAAAATTATTCGTGAAACGCCATCCCACCCCCTGCTGCGCTTGCTTCACACTTGTTGGCAGCGGTTACAGTTACATAATTTTTTATACTGCTTTTGAGGTTATTTTACATTTTTAAAAATCAATTAAACAATAATAGTTTAGAAAAATGATGTAAGCAGGGACAAAGCTATTTCACTACATTTAATTTTGATCCTGTTCATTTGCCGTTTTTAGTTACACACTTAGGCCTACATAAAAATAAAGGTTTGGTGACATTAACAAGAAACTTTTTTCTTACAACTTTGGGCTAATTGAAGTTAAAAGAGGCTACTCCTTTTGACAGGTCCTTTTATGAGGTCCTTTTTATTTTTACGTTCAGGGACGTACACACTCACGAAGTTGAAGTTAATCGCATTACCCTGCTGCTGCTGCGGGCGCTGAAGCTGCGGCTGTGGAGGCTCGCCTGGTCGTGGCCGTACCTCTGCTGCAGCAGTTGGCAGCGGAGCTTCAGGTACTGCCGCCGCGCAGCCGTGTCCTGCGCACGCCACAAGCATATTGTCTCTACAAATTTGCTGGGGAAGTCGATTTTCGACAACGATTTTTGGTACTTGTCAGTTTTGGGCACCATCAATTTCATAGTTGATTTAGTAAGGTTAGGCTTAGTCAGGATGTTACTCTGGGTTCTGTAATCTTCGTTATTGCTTCTTCGACAACAATGCTTCTAATGTATATAAGGTCATGGTCAAGCTCTGTTGCTATTAGACAAATGGGTACTTGATTTATCAGATTACGCTGTATACAGGGTGTCTCTGAAGTCTCTACCAACCTCTTAAGGTATTATTCCTGACCTATAGACAAGTCAAAATATCATATTTAAAATTTCCAAAACTCCATAATTAATCGTACAGCTGTCATTTTGTATTTTTTGAAGAATAATTGTTAGTTTAAGAACAGTTTATTGTACAAAATTAAAACTTGGTGTACAACTTTTTGAGGCAAACGTCTAATTAAAGAAAAATAATAAATTTTTACACCCCATATTTTCAAAATGGTGGCTATTTAAAATCTTTAACCTTAAATTGCATAAAAACTACATAAGATAGCAAAGTTTATGTCCTCATTTACTTTTTGGGACATTTAATTTAAAATCGAACAATGGAAAGATTATAGAAATCGGTTTATAAATAAGCAAGATAGAGCGATTTTGATAAAAATTGTCACGCATCTAAGCGGGTTTCCGCGCAAAATGCACAGCCGCTACGCCTGCTCCCGGGGAAGCGGTAACTAGACCGTGACTAGCCTCAGTAAAATCACTCTATCTTATTTATCAACCGATTTCCATAATCTTTACATCGGTAGATTTTAAATTAAATGTTCTAAAAAGTACATAATGACATAAACTTTGCTACCTTATGTTGTTTTTATGCAATTTAAGGTTAAATATTTTAAACAGCTGCCATTTTGAAAATATGAGCTGTAAATATTTTATCATTTTTCTTCAGTTAGAAGTTTGCCTCAAAAAGTTAATACCAAGTTAAGTCAAGTTAAGTCAAAAAGTGTATACCAAGTTTTAACTTATTACAATAAACCGTTCTTAAATTTAAAATTATTCTTTAACAAATACAAAATGGGGTTTTACAGTTAACTATGGAGTTTTGGGAATTTTAAAAATGATATTTTTACTTGTCTTTAGGTCAGGAATAATACCTGAAGAGGTCGGTAGAGAGTTCAGGGACACCAAATTATAATGTGTTTATTGTACTTTGAAAATGAGTGAACGAAGATGTCGGAACCACTTATCTAAGCTAATCTGACCTAACCTAACCTAACCAAACTATTGCCGGCACAACCCCCAAACTCCTTGCTGACATGGGCGCCACGAACCTTGTTTAAAAAACTGGATCAACTCAGATACCTGAAATTTGTGAAAAATGTTAATGAAGGTCAGTAATTTATGATAATGTGTCATATTTCATTCTTTACATGTATCCTTTAATGGATAGTGTCTATAACCAACAAGTATAACCCCGCACGTCTTCTTAGGGAATTAAATAACAAGAATCATTTAACACACTAACACAATTTATTTGTCAGGTTGGCCTAAAATGTAATATTACAAAACTTTACGATTATTAACTGATTAAACACAAATGAAACAACACCGCTCACTACCAGGTTATCGATACATACGGGGGACAGAGGACAAACACCCGATAAACCGAAACTCGGGCCACCGCCATTGTCGCGGCGGCGGCGCCGCAGCGGTGCGACGCCAGACGCAGGCGTTTTACACGACTTCACGGATCCGACTGGGGCGAGGTGACGATTGTTCTTCAGCACGCTGAAGCAGTGTCAACCAATCAGAGCACTGCTGCTTCACGCTGGTGCCTTGATTAGTGGAGCGCTCTTTCGATCACTACGGACATTAATAAAACTAAAGCTGGACATTGTCGACAACTCAACGCACCGCTTGGTGATGACAGACACCACGTCAGCACATTCCATAACCCATACGCCACCTGAGCCGGGGTCGGTGGGATTATCCAAGAGGCTATTTTCTTGTTGCCTTACCGTCTTGCCAAGATGGGCTAGACTACAAATAAAGCACCATGCCCTAAAATATGATATTTAGTGACGGTAAAATTGTTATGATTAGGGTGGTGCAAACTGATGAGAGTATTATTTATGGGTCTAGGGATTTTTGGGCCGTCACACTCCCCTCACCCTTAGACCTTGCTGTCCCCAGCAAGAGATCACAGCAAATAAACTGGAACAGACAGTCTGTTGCCCAGAGATCTTCAGCCTCAGAAAACTTTCGCTTGAACCCACCGAACCTCAACTCATGGCAGCCTCAGGTCTCTAAATGGTCCAAAAAGAGAATGAATATTCGCTCATTACTGATTTACTACAAAAGATCAAATTGACATTGATTTCTAATTTGGAAGATACGGCAGCGAATGTCCTCTGTCTCGTTAGAAATCCCCTCTTAACCCCCCCCTTTTTTTTTGTTAAACAAAAGAGCAAAATAACACGCTAAATAAGTCAATCAACCCCAACTTATCACGTAACACACGATCTACAATATCACCCTCATGTACAAAAATTCAATAATTACAATAAAATCGAACAATACAATTATTACATAAATCTAAACGTTGATACAACCAAATCAATGCAAAATATAAACTTTATAAACAATTAATTATGAAAACTCAAAAATAGCAGCCTATCTCAAGATTTGTACAAAATCAGTCGGAAATCTCATCAACAAGACAAAATTGTTCCACGGGGAGGCTCACCTACAACGGCCTTGGCAAACGTTTGAACCGTAAAAAAATACACAAGATAATTTAACCCAACTCAAGTTTACATAATACACAATCTACAATACTTGTTCTACAATGAGTTGGACACGAATGACAAAATTTAACAACAAATAAACGACCTAATCGTAAAGTTTCACGACACAAAATCCAACGTCATAAATAACCAAATTATGACAACTCACAAAGAGTATCTCAGCCTTTGCACAATTTAACCAAAAATCTCATCAATAACGGATGCTCCACAGGGGAGGCTCTCTTGCAACAGGCTCCATCAAGTGTTTCTTACAGACAAAATACTAATTAAAATGAATAACACAAACTTAATAAACTAAAACTTTCAAGCACTTAGGCTACTCAGCTTGTGTGTGTTTTTAGCAGGAAAACACGCACAAGCTAGCAATTCACAAAATACACTCGAGTAAGCAAACAGCCAGTCAATCAGTAGGCGCTAACAAAATGCTTCTTAACATTACCCGACGGAACTCTGTTAAAATTGTCCAACAAAGACTCTTGAAGCAATCCATGCCTGACCTGTAGAGGCTCTGCGCAGAGTCCCCCTGACTCATCCCGTACATATCTTACTGTGAGACCTGCTCACACTTCCAGGAAGGGCCGGAACACATACCGGGCACCGTTCCAAAAACATCGTTGTCACTATTGGAGACTCTGTTCGCAACCCATTCTACAGGTGGCCGACCAGGCTGTGGTAGCTTCAGTTGCCTCGTCCTGTAACGGTATACTATATACTTAAGTAACAAACAAAAATAATTAAATTATTTCAAAGTAGTCAATGCAAACTCAACTAAGCTAGTGTGCTGATTGAATGACTGCGCGTTCTGACCCACAAATACACAACATATACAACCAACAAAAATCGCAACTCATGAAAATACTTATTTTACACCAAATCAAAATTACAACAACTAATTAACATCATAACACGTTTTGAAGGCCTGGTAATGTGTTAACGCTTTGTCTTGCTAGAAGGGTCCGGAACACCCTCCAGCAAGGCATGTTCCATCGCGGTATCATAGTCATGTCACTCAAATAAAATGATAAAAAGTTTTATATTGGGTTGAGCCTAAGTGTTCACAGTCCAGCTTAAGAAGAAAGGGAGGGATAATGGTTTGGGAGTAAAGGATCGCGCGCATACCTTCCTGTGGACACAAGACTCGTCCCTACTTGCCTTCAATACAACCAATTTATACTGCCAAAGCAAACAGAAAATGAGGAAATTATTGTTATTACCAGCCTTCAACTGAAACCCAAAGGGATAGATCCCACTAAAATACAACTACTAAAACATTTCCCAGTTTATCAAAAACACTTTACAAAACAGTCATCCTTAACATAACATCTATAATCGAAACTTTCAGTTCATTTTACAAATTCCTGACACAGTCCATCAAGGTCGGAGATTTGTCCAAAACATCACTGGGTTCTGTTATCTAGACTCGTGGTACCAAATCATGTTTAACGCACTACTAGTTTATATCTACCTTCATCCACACCGAATTTCCTCTTTCGCAGTTCAGGTTAGTACGTCCATACAGCGCAACGCGGCTGCTGCATACGCGGGAGCTCGGTATTGCTCCGTCAATACATCTCTTCTTCACTTAACCTCAAGGAAGATTAATACTCTGATAATATCAGAAGTCCGGAATTCAATACTGTACAAGTTGGCCAACTATTGAAGCATGCACTTAAGCAATGTCCAAATCTGGATTATTCCACTCTACCGGTATACTGCACAGCCGGGGATCCCCTATAACCCTCGATATATCGATTACACGCGACGACTCCTCAGGGTCAACAGCAGCTTCTGGATAAGGCTACTGGAGACAATCTCGTCCTGGACGTCCAAACACCTCCACCGGCTCGTCACTCTCCACCGGCGCGTAACTCTCCACGCAGATCTGCTCATCATGCATGTCCGGGCAGCACCTCTGCATTGTCTACGACCCAGGCACTGGCACGGAGCAGCACGGCATTCCCTCCTCAGGTGCACCTGGACAGAAAAACCACACACAGGAAACATTCTTCACCAGGAACAACGATCACGAACAACACACTCACCATCTTGTTGTTCCATGAGCAATGTCTGAGGCTTAGAGGAGCTAAGCGCGCAGAGCAGCTCAAACCAGGGGCTCTAGTCATCACATCCGCCCCAAAAACCACCATGCCGCTCCTGCGGGCATGGGTGAATAACACCAGGGGACACAGAAACTCAACCCTACCGCCAGGGGAGACCAAAACTCAACCACAACTTGACCGTGTCCCCAACAACTCAACTCTGGAGCTGCCGACAAGTCGGGCAGGCATCCTGAATCCAGTCTCGCCTACAAAAATCGCCAGAAAATCGCCTCTATCTCACTTTCTGGCAATGTCCATTCATGTCCATCTCAACTGCTGCCAAAAATTTATTCCTCATGAAGTTTTTGGGCAGACAGGAGGATACAAAAAATCTTTTACCCTCTCTCCCTCTTACTGCACACACAAAAATAAAACAAGTGGTCGAAGTTGGCAATCTCCAAGCTATTCAAGCCAGCCACTTTTTATCCCCATATAAAAAAAAAACAACAACACTTAACACTAAACACAATCTCCAAATTTTCCATCGAACTCCCTCCCAATAGTACTTTCTAACTAGGTATTTCATTCAGTACAATATTTTAATTCAGGAGTGGCAACTCAACTGGTTAGCTTACTGTAAAAGATGTTTATGTATGAAATAAAAAAATTATGGAAACCAAAACAACCAACTTTGCCCATACCAATCCTAATCCAACTTAAAACATCCTACCACTTGCTGCTAGGCAGAGGGCCTGATCATTGCAGGGCGCGCTCTCCTACTATGAGCACTAGCTTCACGTTTGTCAGGTCCCAAGACCATCTGTCATATAACCTACCAGAAACACTCTTACCCTCTCGACTCTAGTTCACCGTGCTGTCAGCTGCAGAAAGCAGGCACGACACTCGGAATTTTTTTTTCAACTATAAACACAAAGTAACCCTCCACTTTCGGTTTCCAGCTCAACGAAATAACAACTTATTGAAAAATAATAATGATAGTTGTTTGTAGCAAAAAAAACTTTCTCCTATACTTGTGCTTAGTTATTTTTATTTAATGTGTAAAATTATCGAAGTCCTACTAACAACGCGTAACCAGTCAAGCCACACTCCCCTTCCTTTTTCAGAATCGTCTGCGGTCTACTATTAACTCCAATGAAATAAAAATAAAAATGAACACATGATTGATACTTGAATTTATACTTAGGCCTTGTTCTTGAGCATCCCAGTGACGTCCATAGTGGATTCCCATCGGCATTCGATCAGCGTGGGCAATCCTCAGGAACATCTGTCCGAGGGCGACTACAAGTGCAACCTAATTCTATCCTATTACTGTCAAACAGAAAAAAATGTTATTGACTGTCCAGTGCAATTTTTACTATCTCCTAGGCTATCACCGTAACCCAAAAAAAAAGGAAACAAACGAAAAACATTTTTTTTTTCATAAATTTAAGATTTAACTACTGACCCAGAAATCACTCATTAACCTCCATTAATAAAAGTAACCTAGTTAGATCGTAAATAAGAAAGCCCGTTCTATTTTCGGTTTAAATTCCCTCAATTTAACTCCATTTTTGTGCACAAAAACTCAACTCCTCTACGATTTCCAAAAACGACAACAAGCCTACGCGGTTGGTCACCTCTGGGAGGTTCACCTCTCGAACGCTGTACCGTCGGTGAGGGCAACGCGTATATCAATTTCTCCAACTCATCCTGAGTTCCACGGGAGATCCAATAACAAAATTACAATGATATGCCCTCAAAAATACACGGTCAACGAGCTATTAAATTCTATTCCCGTCCTCTGCTCCCCCCCCCCAAAAAAAAAGAAAATAAAATAAATTTTATCCGTTTCAATATTACCCCAGTCGGTCACTGCCCAAAAATTAAATCTCTATTTAATTTTAAAATACTAAGCAGTTCTAATTTCATGTCAACTCAGAGGGGTTGGCTATGTTCACAAGTCCCAAGCACCTCCTAGTATGTAATAATAAACATTCCCAATAGTAATTTAAGTCAACAATGCTCCAACATCAATAATTAATTGAATATCCCTCTTCACGAAAAAGATGTGCTATGCTCCCCATATAGCCACTACTAATTTTCCTGAATAAAATTTCAAACACCTGCCGTCCATATGAAAATCATTCTCAATTATTCACCTGTTAGTAATGAAGTGAAAATATTCGATTCTTAAAAATTTTGCAAGTCAACTCATGAACTTCAGAAATTCGGCTAAGTCCTGAGCTGAAAATCCGCAATAAATTTTTAAATCAATAACACATCAGCATTCCCTTGCAAGTAAGTCAGCCCGCGAGACTTTGTCCCAAGTCCGGATCGATATTATTCCGATGGCCCAAGACCCCCCTTTCTCCACTTACTGTTCTCTTCGGAATATAAATATTAAAAAATAATAAAATTCATATCTTAATTTCTAGTGTGAACCAAGTGTGTTGGTGTCCTTTGACCTGACAAAGAAAATTGGCCGGAAGCTTTTCTCACAAAATAAATCACTTTAACTAAAAAGAAAATTCAAAGAAAAATTGAAAAACAATTTTTTTCAGTCAGTTATCTATTTATTTACCGTTTAAAAATAACTTTTTAAATGTATTGGCCTATTTTCAATGACGCCCAGACATCATCCAACACACCCATAGATTCACAAATTAATCTAGGGTTAGCCCAATGTTAATACAACATGCAAGTAAAGTAAGTGTGTTAAAGTAAGTGTTTAGGTTAGTGTAGTTAGGCCCAATAATAATAATAATAATTATTAAATAAAATCCTTAATTTTCTTATAATATTTATTAAAATGTAATTTAAATAAAATAATTAATAAAGACACTCCTTATTAGTGATAAATTAAATACCGAACGAGGTCAATCACCTCCGCTAATCAATTCGCAAGTCCGACTACCAATTCCGTCTGCCCAAGAACAATTCTCTTCAATGAGTTAGTTCCAAGTCGATCAAGGATTCGAATCAAAGAACTGAATCCCCCGACAAGCACCGCGAATTACCCTGCTCAGGGAATTTCTCCCCGCGATTTCCCCGCCTCTACTTCGAATTTTCACAACAAGTTTCTAAGTTTCACGAACAGCAATAAATTTTCAAACTAGCATCAATCTAATTTACAATGATGTGCGAGTCGAAATACTACTTCAACAATCGGTGATAATCCCCAAAATTTATTATTTCTACCCGTCTGGCCCGTCCCTCTTTCTTCTCACTCACCGGGCGTCAGTCCGCCATCTTGTCTGTCAATGTGACCTACAATTAATCACAAGTGAGCAAGAAGCGATGGCGAACTGCCGATGGTGGGGGAACCGACGCTCAACCTCGTGGCGTCCAAAATGGCGAACAGCTTATGCTCTAATTATTTTAATTACTTCAAAATTCTGTAGAAAATCGAAAATTAATTATATCAAAATTCCCTAGCCGTTTAGCGGTGAACCCCTTGCAAATCCCTAAAATTTTGAACATTGACCTAATTGACACAAAGTGCAACTACTGTAGTCCACTTACCAAAATTCATCTTTCGTCGTCTTGGTGGGTCCGCGTTTTCAATCTTCGGGGTGGTTATTGCGCACTCCACCCCACACCTGACACCACTTTTAACACCCGCACGTCTTCTTAGGGAATTAAATAACAAGAATCATTTAACACACTAACACAATTTATTTGTCAGGTTGGCCTAAAATGTAATATTACAAAACTTTACGATTATTAACTGATTAAACACAAATGAAACAACACCGCTCACTACCAGGTTATCGATACATACGGGGGACAGAGGACAAACACCCGATAAACCGAAACTCGGGCCACCGCCATTGTCGCGGCGGCGGCGCCGCAGCGGTGCGACGCCAGACGCAGGCGTTTTACACGACTTCACGGATCCGACTGGGGCGAGGTGACGATTGTTCTTCAGCACGCTGAAGCAGTGTCAACCAATCAGAGCACTGCTGCTTCACGCTGGTGCCTTGATTAGTGGAGCGCTCTTTCGATCACTACGGACATTAATAAAACTAAAGCTGGACATTGTCGACAACTCAACGCACCGCTTGGTGATGACAGACACCACGTCAGCACATTCCATAACCCATACGCCACCTGAGCCGGGGTCGGTGGGATTATCCAAGAGGCTATTTTCTTGTTGCCTTACCGTCTTGCCAAGATGGGCTAGACTACAAATAAAGCACCATGCCCTAAAATATGATATTTAGTGACGGTAAAATTGTTATGATTAGGGTGGTGCAAACTGATGAGAGTATTATTTATGGGTCTAGGGATTTTTGGGCCGTCACACAAGTACAGTACCCAACTTTTTTTCTTTGCTTCTTCAGGTAGTTAGTTCTAAATAATCTACCTTTTGAAACAATGACAATCCACATTATTATAATTGGCACCAACATTTTCAAAGGTCAAAGAACATTAGAATTTGTATTTGTCTTTAAAGACAATACAATACCATTGACTATGTACACTACCGTGAGTAGACTTCTCATAGCATAGGCGTGTTTGAAACATATTGACTGTGGTGTGATCTCGTGCGGGCGTACATGGAAGTACAAGAGTCATATGAAAGGCAAGTCAGTGCTACCACTCTTCTCAATCAAGGATTAAACATTTTATAATGGAGGTTTTTGTTTATGTTGTAATGAAATGTTTTTGCAGCACTGTAAATTCAGCTAAATAATGACAACATCGATGGCAGCGACTCTGGTGCCGGCGTATATGAAACTTCCAAATTTTTGCCTCAAACTAAATGCATTGGATGAGAGGTCTATTCACGGTAGTGTACATAGTCAATGACAATACATTATGTAAAGGGCCATGTTTACAGCTAAAGATGATTTTATGTTAACAGACATAATCTTTCGCACGTTTAATACACACACCGACAGAGGATGATATTTGTGTGCCTAATGGACTTTGTATCCTTCAAATATTTCGGATGTATGCAACATTGAATGTTATTTAGCTTAGTAGGTTTACAACCTTGACACCTGATATATTTTAAAATTGTTTTAGTCAATAGAGGTGTCAAAATGGTCCTTAAATAAATGCAGTAGGCGACAGTAAAACCCTAATGCTCCACTCTCAGTAGTTTTCCACTCTGGATAGTACATTCCCACTTAGTAACTTACTATTAGTCGATTCTCGTCCTGGATTGGTAGACTTGATATTCAATGTTTTTGTCTGCCAATCATTGATATTCCGCAAGATTTAAATCCATTGTAAGGGATTTTGTTTGCTACTCCGGCCCCTTTACTACGGTCCATTGTCTTTGAGACCTTTTATTACTCTGTCGGTTCGTGTAAACAGCGGGTGTACACTAGAATCAGCTCTGGAAATCTGACTTTTACCAAACTGCCAAATCATCAATGAGTTGAGTTTTGAGGTTTCAATGTACCGGTACCTAAGAGGTTTGAACCTTCAAATTCATAATCTGCCATGTTTTCTATTGAGCTTAAAAGTCTCTCGGATTCAGAGAACCAATTTTAATATAATTTAATATGTGGCTTTAGTTAAGAGGAATTCAGGGGGACTCCAAGGATGTCAACCAATGTAATTGAAAATTTCAAACCCAATGACTACTAAATTACGAAGAAACAATACTAATGTTTTGACACATTTTTTTGCTGAAATCAAAAAGCTACGCATGAATTTGAACTTTCCGCAGCTAAACATTTATCAATCATATTGAGAAATCATTTGTATTGTTGAAATTGTTTGGTATTTATGCCTGCAATGGCAGATAGATGTAATTTATTTTATGAATAAATCGTCCTATATTTAAACTATCTAGCAATGTTTGTCACCCTGGACAGATAACTGTAAGATTTTGCCAAGTAAGGTTATAAACTGGTTATTTGACAATGTACGCATATCGTTTGAGGCTCACCTCTCCTTTAGAATATTCTCGCAGCAACTGATTGCGTCTTCGGATGTAAAGTGTCCCTGCAACATGCCACAAAAGAATTAAATAATCAGTCATAAAAATTTTTGAGGGTTACCGGTACCATATTTTTCTAAGGCCTATCCTGGATATTTCTGGTGATACCGTAGGACTCATTGATATAACCTCAATTAACTTCAACCGCCACATGCAAAAACGAATAAGAAACATTTTTGAAGACAAATATTATGTCTAGGCTTCTAGTAAAAGAAAATCAAACAGAACTAATTTCAGTAATCAGTAATTGAATATACTAAACAGAAATAGGTTGAGTATGTAAAAATATATCTGGTTTTGAGAAGCTAAAAATACACAATGTCACAGAATAAGCGACTGTACAACGTATTCTTCGATAGGACGGGGACACTTCCCATCACGAAGGAGGTAGCATTGTCAGTAGAACATCATTCTTATTATATTTTCTTTCTTCGATCACTCTCTAAAGAAAAAAATCTTAGAAAGGACTAAAATATCTTAAATGTTATGACCACACAAAAAAAAACTGATGAGGCAGGCCAGAGAAAAATGCCATTTCCTACAAATTGTTTGGAAACTGCGAACATTTTTAGACTCACGTCATTACTTAAAAGAAAATATATTCTATACTAAACTTATGATTCTTGGCAATAGTGTGTTGGTCTATGAAAATTTGGAGGTGAAATTAATAATATTTCCAAAATTATTTAAACCCCGGACAAGAACCGGTAGCAACCCTGGACTCAACGTCGGACAGACCCTCCAAAACCCAGGATGTCCGGGGTACACCCAGAGGTCTGGGGGTAACCCTATTTAGATTACCACACAAGAATCTTGGTTCTACGTTTTAAAGTTGAGTCAGCCATGTACGAAAACTTAAATTGTAAAAACTGTATCCCTATCCCTATTAGGTGAAACTGATTATCCAATTACATTCCCGAAGTTTTATACATTAGTTTTAATTTAATTAGTTATTTAAAATTGAGCCAAAATCTATCCAGTCAACTGATCATCAATGAAGAAGGAGGTATCATAGGTTCTCCAGTGATGTTCTCTCAAAGTCAACAGCATTTTTCCAGAAGACAGTTTATGGGAAATGTAATGTTGGTAAATGCTGTTTGCTCAAAGTCAATCTGTGAATGTGAATCATAAATTACAATAGGGTTGTGTCAACAGCAAACAGGTAGTCATTGCCCACTGGAACACAGTCTGTGATGTTGATGTAAGCCAAAAAAAGGAGAGGTTCCAGAACCAATCCTTGTAAATGCCATTCATGATTTTTTAAGTGGATTTTTTTTTATCCGAGTTTTGCAGAATCTCAGTGAATTTGGGATCTGTCACCTAAGTAAGACTCAAGCCAAGTCACCAGAGATTCCGATAGAAGTTAATTTTTAATGGAAAATTGCAGCATCGACACAATCAAAGGCTTTTGAGAGATCAGCAAAACAGCAAACTATTATTACTCCAGCCTCCACCCATGGGCGGATTTACAGAAGTGCCAGGACCCCCTGATTTTTAATGATTTTAAAAAATTTCTATAATATTTTTGTAGGCCTAATGGATAAAAAAGTGTTTTGAACAATAAACATTTTCAACAAGTAAGACGTAGACAGTCAAGTCGCATGATCGAAACAACTATTTTAAAAGACAGTTAAAGTATATTGTGAACATGCTGTAGTTTGTGTGTTCTGGTCATCTACTTTGCACGGTTTCCGGCAAAGGCGAGTTCCAACATCGATCCTGCTCTGACGCTCTCTCTCCCTCCCCCTCTCGTCATTTACCTCTAGTAACTTAATTTCTTGGAATATGATGTACATCTGTGATAAAGTTACGGTACCATATTTAAATTTTTTCTGGACTCTACAGGACAGTTAAGTGGAGCACTGATCGTTGCTCAGTGGCCAGGCAGTAGGTATAAGGTTTGGTTATTAGTTGGTGCAGTGTGTAGTGCTTTTTATTTAAAGTTATTTGCTTATTTAGTTACATGTAGACTTGTATCTTTCAAAAGGTCAACGGATATAATAAGCCTTATTGGTAAAGAGACATTAATAACTATGATAAAACGACTTTCGTTATATCTACAGTAATCACTATCAACTCACAAACAAAACAATCTTTTGATATACCGTACCTTTTTTTCTTGTAAGGGGTCGTCCATAAATTGCGTCATCTGAAAATAGGGGGGGAGGGTCCAGATTGAAAATGACGGTAAGGTGATGTGCAGGGGGGGGGGTTGGTTTGATATGACATCATTTTAAATATGATGTTTTGTATCAAACTTGAACAGTAAAACAATGATAAATTCTAATGCAACTCAACTATTATAAAATAATTATCTATAAAATACATTAGACTATTTTAAGACGTTGTTTTAGAGTTTATTTTTCCATGGAATAAGTCATTTTGGCTTTATTGAAGGTAAATTCAGATTTGATTGGTAATTTTTTTAGTTTACAGTATCATGCAGTGTTTAAAAAGCATTATTTTTACTTAAAACGGAGGTTTTTTAAAAATGATGTCATTTTTCCAAGAGGGGGGGGGGTCAGACAAATTATGATGGTAGGATGATTTTAGGGAGGGGGGTCCAAAAATGGCCAAAAAGCGATGACGTAATTTATGGACGGCCCCTAAGTTTTCATATTAAGTTTAAGTTATAGAAAACCGTTTGAAATCAATATTCTAGGGTGGTTTTCATAATAATACTCTAAATTAGATAGACAGTTTTCTAAAACTGAAATGAGCTATAGTAAGTTTTTTGTTTAAATAAATTAAACAGCGTTATTTGTTTGTTATACATAAACCACTATTTCTTTTTAGGTAGGCCTAATTTTAAACTGCCGCGGTCATAAAAAAAAAAAAACAAAAAAAAACACATAAATTGAAAGAAGACTAGGCAACATTATGTGAAAATTTTATGTTTCTAAGTTTTACAGTTCTTGAGGTGTAGGCTACTTGCTTAAAGTCATACATATCTTCACCGATATGATAGCTTCAAACAAATCTCCACCCGCGACCGCGACACTGCGCGGTGGGTTAGTTATGTTATAACTGTCTGGATGGTCTTTCATATGACTTATCGCTGCAGTGAGATTTGTTTTGAGTTAATGTAAGTATATATGACCTACATATCAATAACAGAAATAATAAAAGAGCGCTGTAAACTTGGCAGATGACATGTATCACGTCCGGTGTCGCGGCCCCATGCGGAGATGCGTTTGCCACGATCATCGGTGAAATGGCTGAATTTAAGGAAGCAAAACTAAAAAAACCATAAAACTTAGAAACAAGAAACTTTCACACAATAATCAGTAAATATTTTCTGTCAATTTATGTGTTAGTTAAAGATCCCAGTTCAAGATAAAATAAAAAGTAGCTGGCTTATGTATAGCAGACAAGTACTTAAACAGCTATGGCCTACTTGGGATAGGCCTTAAAACCTGCCATTTAATAATGGGATTTTGGTGCTTGAATGAGCATACAATGAGTCGAATACTTTAGGATAGCTGGCACCCCGGAAAATCTGAACCTAAATCCGCCAATGAGAGGGCATCGATGCAGCTGTTCATGAAATCAGTCCCGTCAATGCTAATTTGGTTGAGATTTGTTTTGTCTAAAACCATACTGCCTGTCGCAAAGTCATTGATCCCAGCCTTTCTGTCATTGATTTACAGAAAGATTTTACATTGATCTAGAAAGACTCAACATCAATGACGAACCGCGCCTGTCAGCTACCAAAATTAGACAAACAATGAGGAAAAGGGAGCTGGAAAAATGGCAGAGTTTGCCTTTCAAGGGGACAGGTGTTGAGCTTATGTCAAAAGCCGAGAAGACAAACAAATTCCTCACAATCAAGGAAGGCCTTTCCACGTCAGAATTCAGCGAATCGGTTAAGTTGATCACCAATTCCATTGCTGCTAGAGCAGTGCCCAGTAGATCGAGAGACGGATTCCAGTGCCGCAGATGTAGCACTGAGACAAACCCAACATTTGAGACCGTCCCTCACATCTTGGGCAAATGTGAATTTGGTGAACTCTTGCGTAATGAAAGACACCACTGGATTCGACGCACACTGGCTGATGCTCTGAGAGTGCAGGGGCTTGAAGTTTTTGAGGAAGTACACTGTCTAGAGGAAAACGGGTCCCATCGTCGTGCTGATATTTTGGCCTTCGACAAAATAACCAGAAAGGGGGTGATTATTGATCCAACCGTTCGGTTTGAAGACAAGGCGGATCAACCCGAGATAGTACATCAAGAAAAATTAGCCATCTACAACCCCACGGTACCCTATTTCAAAGAACAGTACGGTCTTAGAGAGCTAAATGTCATCGGCCTGATGGTGGGAGCACGGGGAACGATCCCGGAATTTTTCTTGAAGACAATGAAATCACTAAACATCCCCATAGGCATTGCTAAGGATGTAGCCCAGCATACCCTCCGAATGTCGATAAGGATTTTAAAGAACCACCTTTACGCACCAGCATAAACTCAATGCCAAGACAAAACACACCAACCATCCCCATTAAAGAATAAGAAGATTAATCGTGCATGGCTGGCATCCCCTGTCGTCTGGCAGCCCAGTGTCTACTGGAGGGGCTCACCGAAGAGGTGTTTACTACTAATGTATTGCCACTTTGCTGCTCTGGCACAGCTAATTTTGGCAGTGCACCTCTAGTTACTAACATTTACGATAATCATTACTGTACTTCTACAGGCAGGAAACATAGGCTTACCATAGTTTTTAGGAAGTATTAGGAATAGGCCTAGTGGGAGTGCTGAGAAAATAAAAATTGTTATTTATTGACTAACTTATAGTAAACATCAATTTATAAGAAACATGCCATAATTAACTATACTCACTAAAGTTTGGATGATTTGGGGCACGGTGTGCATTAAATCTTGCATCTAAGGCAAACACCTGCTGTTGCCAAGCTGCAGTCATATTGATAGTTCTAGGCCTAACTTAACTTCACAATAAATAGTTTAAATAAACAGCCAATCTCTTAAAAGCGACTGGTAGAGCTTTCCTACAAATCACACACGATAAAATGTTGTTTAATCATGGGACAGTCACTTCGGAATCGGAAACAGTAGTAATTTTAACAACAAAACAAAAATTTAACTTTAGACATGACAACAGGCTAAGCAGGCATACAATATACAAACAACAGCAGAACAGCAACAGCTGAGCTCTTGAGCTGATGACTCTAAACTCTAAAATCAAAACAAATCCATCCAACTAACCTCGCTTTTTGCGTTTTTTTCATCTTTTTTCCATTATATCAGCTGATTAGAATTACAAAGCCTTTAGAAACAATAAAGAAACTGACTGTCAAAGGATTTTACTAAAATACAACACTTGATCTTAGCAAATTCCAGGCTCTGTTCTTTTTGTACCAAGTGCTATAAATTAGTATTGTAATAGTTAGTTGAGTAATTAACTTATTTTACTTATGAGACACGGATCCAAAATCAACTAGTAAAAAATATTATGAAAATTAATAAGTTAATCATTACTTTACCGTAATTACTTTACCGTATGTAGTACTCATTGAAAAGGTAAATTTCAACATTCAAGATTTTTGATGTAATTCGTCTTCAGATGATCATTTCATTCAAATATGTAGATACCATGAATTAATTTTCCATTCACCGTTTCTTCCATTAACAAACTCCGATTCAGTGGAATTTTACCCCCATGCATATATGTAACTTAAGGGCAGTCTTATATATGAAATAAAAAAATCATTTATAATTATTAAGAATGTCATATTCTTTCTTAGTAATATGATACGGTACATAAAACATATATATTCAAGGCTTTTGGCTATAGGAAAAAAATACTTTCTATAAATGGTGCACCTCATTTTAGCAGTTCAAAATCGCTCGTTGTAAAAAAAGATTTTATTACACACTAGTTAATGATCTTTGAAATTTAGCTCATTTCAATCTAGATTTATGTTGGCTAACCTGCAAATTGATCCGTCTGGCCATTAACAGCTGTGAATTTGAGGGAAACACAAGGAGGTTATATTCTAATACCTCCTTGGGGAAACACATAAACCATCATACATTGGATACTACGAACCATAGTTTAAGCATTGACTTTGATACTACGTCGACCTCTCAAGCTTCGTTATAAATTAAAAAGCTTCGTTATAGTATCTAAAGCCTATGGTTTAAGCACAAGCCCGTACAGCAGACCTGCGTACTCAGCAAATTTCCATAGAAATTTGAGATTTTTGTATTTTCCCCATAATCACCATAGGAATGAGTATGTAGGTTTGCAGCCATAGAATATTGTTTGAAAATGTTAGGCCCTAGTTGTTAGCAGGGCCGATTTAGTAAATTAATGGGCCCTATGGGCATAGGCCCAGGGGCAAGAAGTTGTTTGTTGAGGGCGCAAGCACATTTTTATTTGGTGATCCGTATCAAGAGGGAGGGGAGCAAGTATCTCTGAGGCCCATAGCGTCGTCACATACAAACCGCGGGCCTGATTGTTAAGAAATAAGGTAAACATAAAATTGTGTCAATATTTGGCACTTTTTAAATTTTTCCCATAAAGCCCATGAGGTGAGTATGTAGGTTTGCCCCTATATGGGTATTGTAAGCAATAAATATCAGTTAAACCCTACCTAGTGGTAGTGAAGGTACATACCAAATTATACTAAGTTATGTCAATAAATAAGCGAGATACAGAGGGTTCTATTGATTTCCCATAAGATTAACATGGGAAACTTGTTTTTAGCTTTTCTCTGTAATCTGTTAAGCTAAGTTAAAAATTCAAAATACTAAATTGTTTGGTTTTTAAGCTCTTTTAAATGGTTTCAGTTAAATTTGTTGAATTTTGAAATTTGAGGTCCAAAAATGCCAAAAACCCATTTTGACCCCTTTGAAATTCCATAAAACCCCGTTCCCATTACCCGATCATGCTGATTCGCGAACTCATGAAATTAGGTAGGCCTTGTGTTATACCTTCATACCAAATTTCATCAAAATCGGATGTCCCCTTCAAAAGTTATCGTGGTACTACGGACACATATATATGAAAATGAACGAACGGTGTTCTTGGCTTCTGGGGACCTCAAACTCAAAATGAAAAAGTACAGTAACATGGTCATGAACTTACGTCTTACTATGGCTACTACTGTAATAGCGTTTTCCCTATAGGGAAATTCGCTGATACTCGCTCAGACCTTAGACTTTAATTTTAAAGCTACCCTCTCCTTGTAAATCCCCAAAAAAAGGTACTCCAGCCTGTTTAATTGGCTAGGGCATTTATACTGACTGGATCCTTTTGTTGAGGCACTCTTGTTTTTACTGAAGTTAATAAGATTGAAGACTTAAAACAATAGTTCAAGTTATAAAATGTAAACTATCATAACTTCATAGTTGAGTTACAAATCTCAGTCACCTAGTTTGAAATCCATACTTTCTGTTGCTTTTTTTGTCCCAAATCAAGTTTGAATAATTACTGACATTCTTAAAGGAGGGGAATAGATAGAATATTTCTAAAACCTAAAAAAAAATCCTTAACACTTTTCACAAGTAACAAAAATTAATTTAGGAATGTCGCTATTATACCTATTAAAATTTCATCATTTCTATAGTATGAAAATGAATCTCTCTCTCCTGGTCATGGCATCACATGTGAACGACTGGATATTGATTTCGCCAACTGCTGGAACATGTTCGGCCAGTGCGAACACGGATTAAACAAACCTCCAATAATATTAATTTAAAGTCAATTTCAATTACAGTACTAACAGCTGAATACAGTTAAAATACAAGATAAACAAATAAAAACGGAAGGTGGGGTATATCGATCATTAAAGGTGGTATGATGAAAAATACTGTTCATAACTTGTCCGAAAGTGCTCCAATACCAGTCCAAACCAGTGCTTGATTCAAGTACTGCTTGGCTTTGCCTCGTACTTGATACTCGATCTTGCACCAGTAAAGACCACTTTCTGGACTAGTGACGAAATACTGTTCTAAAAACACAGGATGGGGTGGATTAATGAATTAAAATTCAAATAATATAGTAACTTATTGACATTTATTTGAGAGGGTGACGCCGCAGCTGGCGACTCAGTGCCAGCAGTGCTGCAGACTTCGGGCTAGAATTTCAGGACACGGCTCGTCAGATTCATCGGTTTGATAAACTGTCAATTTGTAATGTAATACATATTCATTTATTAGAAAGCATATACAGTACTGTATATGCTTTTATGTGGTACCTATTGCAGATATTCATTATTATAAGTAAATCGATCATCCTCTCTCTACATTTCATAAGCATTCAAGCAACAAAAGACACATCTACTTCTCTAGAAATCCATTATAGTGTTTAAATTACTGTATAAAAAAATAAGCATTAATCATATAATTACTTTCTTAAAGATGCTTCCAACACTTATTTTAAGGTGAATATTTCTAAACTTAATACAGTACTGAAGTATTAAACTTTTTTTAAGAAAAAAAAGAAAAAATCTAAAGCTGCGTCCGCACTGGCTGAATATGTTCGCTGAACAAAGTTCTTCCAAACTTTTTTTGTTCGTTGCTAACCTTTTAGAATGCAAATCATATGGCCCGTAATTGTTCATTAGGAATGTTAGTTGATTTTTTGTGTTCGCCAAAAAAGTTCGCCATGAATTTTTCAGCCAGTGCGGACACAGCTCCTAAGTGTTCACAGAGCAACAGGAGGTAAAAAGTTTTTCATCTCAATATTTAATACTTTAATAACTGAAGGACATAAATTCAGTTTTTTTAATAATCGATTATTCAACATACATAAAAATAATATTATATACAGATTTATCACCTAAAGAATTTATTATATTGTCTACTGTGATTAAACCCAATAGAAAAAAATTACATGCTGATTAAAATAATCCAGAAGTTTCCAAATGTTTTGAAATGTTTTGAATTACCCGTTTAAAATGTTTATTGTTAAACATTTTTGGAAATCTCGGATCATGTTCAATACCTCTAAGCTGTTCCAAAGTTAAGCTTCCTAAATCAATTGCATCTTCTGATTCACATAAATAAAATGGAAGTAAGAAACCGATGCTCAATAAAATCCAATCGCGATTAGATTTCAAATCCTCTTCTAACTCTTGAAGCGTTAACCTTTCTGGACAGTCAAGATCTTCTAAAGTTTGATTCAGTCTCATTATGTAGATCTCATGAAGAACATGATGTCTCTTTTCCAATACCTCCCCATTGGCACTACACCAAATGAATAAGATTAGATCAAGAACCGGAGAGCCAAATCTAGCCATCTGAAAATCAACAACTTTTAAGTCAATCAATTCTCCTTCGGCACCATACTTAAAAAGTAAGTTGTTGGTCCAACAATCACCATGTGTTATGACATTTATTGTGTTTGATTTTGGAATACACATATCCAATACAGACTCCCAGATTGTCGAGGCTTTTTCCCTGAACAAGGCTGCTGTCCAATCATGACCATGAAACTCTTCGAGTGAATTGGCACACTGCCGGAAAGACGCTTGCAACCAAATCTTCATTCTTCTCTCAAAAGGACCATTCTTTTGGAAAAAACTTTCTTTACCAATATTATGAACCAAGTCCTGATCTTCTCGAAAGCAAGCGACAGACCCTGCATGGAATTTGGCAAGCATTTCAACAACAGCTTTACAGTGTATAAAATCCAGTTGTTTAAACCGATCTAGTACAATATATCCTTCTGGTTTTAAATCTTCCAATATCAAGCCATTTTCAAGCGGGCAAACAAAAGACCTGGGAGCAAATTCACTTTTGACTTTGCTGAATATTCTGGGGAGGAGTACGTTATAAAGAAGTGGTTCTACAGTCCACAGATCAGACTCTGTAGTCAGTTCTTGGAACATTCCACTGGATGGAGGTGTTTTGATGATGATGGATGTGCTAGTAAGTTTATCATCGGTCTTGTAGTCTACAGCCACCCGATATAAGCAACTGCTGTAGTTATCGCCAGCTGAGGTTGCAGGTTTCACGGAAAAATTTATAACTGTTATATTAATATTTTCTTTCCCATTTTGAAGGACTTTTTCCAGAAACGATCCTTCAAGCCAATCAGGTATCATAGTCCTCTGAAAACAAACACACTTTGGTCAAATATTGTATTGCTTAGTAAAAATATTGCAATTTAAAATCTGAGAAAAAATGAGATTTTGGTGAAAATCAAAACAATAATTATCAAATTTATAAAAATTATAAAATTTATTCGCCTCAGACATGTAAAAATGTGTTAGGCATTCTTAATATAACTTAAATTTATAATACAGTACATAGGTTTTTGTATGCTAATTTTATCTACATAACTTCCATATTATGTTTGATTCTTTTTTTAAATTCATACAGTAGTTTCCTTCTCTTGATCATAAAAGCTTTCAAGGATATATAAAGGTTCTTCCTAAAGTAAATTTTTTAACACTCTTAATTCTTTTGATGTTTTTATTTCCAATTTATAATTTGTTTTGATAAAATTTATAATTTTCCGTGGTATTTAATAAGGAGATTTTTCATATAAAGCATTCTATGACATTTTGTTGGAATTAGTGTTGAATTTCTGGTGCGGTAGTTATGTTTACATTCTTCATGAATAGATTCTTTATTCGTTAAATAAAATTTTGTCATTTCATAAATGTTCAAGATACGCACAGACCACAAAGCTTTAATTAAACTTTTCGGTGAACTCGATACAATTCTGAGAGTAGTTTCAAATCGAATTGCAAGGTGGGCATTAACGTTAAGTTCGTACAATTACTATATAATACATCGTACAGGAAAAGAAAAGAAAACAGCCGACATGTTATTAAGGTTTAGTAGCGGAAAGAATAGAAAATAATAATTCTTGGTGAAAAGCTGAGAAGTTATCATCTAACTGGCTGATGGCAAACCTTATGGTTTCCCATAGACAATAGACAATAGACAATAGAAAGCTCTGACATAACAGTTAAAAAAAAAGACTTATAGCTTAAGAGAGATTTTTATAAAATAATAGCACTACCAAAATAAAATAAGGGGATATGAATCCTGATGTGTAAGAATCAATATTTCAATTGAGTATTTACAATTATATATATCTCCACTCCACTGTACTGCACTTGAGACCTCGAATTCTCGGGTTCAAAATTCACATTAACTGTCATCAGATAGATTAATTTCTTTAGGAGGGAAGAGGCTTCTTGAATTAGAGTACGTACAGATGTATGCTCTAACATATTTACCATATTATTAAGTCTCTAAAGGAATCTATGTCATAAGAAGGCTAAAAGGAAATGTGACAAAAGAAATATTAATTACGGCTTATTATGGCTGTTTTCATTGTCATCTCATGTATGGCATTACAGCTTGGGGCAATTCTACAATAACCGAGAGAATTTAAAAAAAACAAAAACAAGTTATTAGAATTATTTGTGGAGCAAAAAGAAAAGCACATTGTAAACCACTTTTCCAACAGTTAAATATTCTGACATTGCCAGCCATACATTTTACAAATTATTTTAAACGTTAGAGAAAAAATTAACAATCACCCTCAAAATTCTTTTAAACATTTGTATGAAACAAGAAACAGAAATAAATTACAAACATCTTTATGTAAATACACAAAATCTCAAAAAAATTTTCAATTTATGGAACAAAAATTATTTAAATCAATACCCTTGCCTTGGTTAGAACTGTCAATAAAAAAATTTAAAAGAAGATTGATGGATATACTACTAATAAAAACACCATACAATGTTGAAGATTGCCTAGTTAAAGATTTTTGGACATTATAGTTAAAATTATATTTAAGTTTAATTAACTGTTATTGCTAAGTATCTTAGGATACCTGTCAATAAAGCATTATTATTATTATTATTATTATTATTCCAAAGAAAATTATACTTGAACATTTTTTAGTTTTTACATTAATATAACTCATTTGTGGATTCAAAGTTAGCTCTTCAATCAAAATACAGTAAATCAAAAAAGTCTTAAATTTAAATTTCATTATTTTTTTAAATTTATAAATTTTGTCTATAATAACTTACTGACTATTGTAACTCATTCTCACAGACAGGCATCAAGCCTTTGTGAGAATTCATTTCCCTTATATTTTATATCTTTCCTTAAACTGGAATCTTTTCATTTTCACAGTTTATTTCTTTTATTTCATTTAATAATAGAAAATATTTGTGAGGATGAGTTACAATAGCCAGTATGTTATTTTAGAAATACCCCCGTCGCAGCAGACCTGCGTACTCAGCGAATTTCCAAAGAATTATTGTTTCAAGATCAAAGAACTTTGTGGCTATCTTATATAATTAATAATCTTTACAAGGAAATATAATATATTTAATGGAATTATATTTCTGAGTAAAGTATTTTTATTTAATAATTTATTTATTAATACTGTATTTATATTGCAATAAATTACTTTTTTAACAGTAATAAAAGTGCATATCCAAAGCTTTCATGCAAAAGGAATTATTTGTTTACAAATAACAAAACTTTCAAATTTGACAAATATGCAGAAGACAGCTGATTAGGAATAGATACTTCATTATCTCCATCTCTCTTGCTCCCATTATACACTTATTTTCCATGAGAATACCATGGGATTTGGCATGTAAATTTGCTGCCATGTGGGTTTTTTATCAAATCTTAATTACTCACCACCTAGTGAAGGTTCATACAATTTTTTATTAAGATATGTTGATAAATAAGCGATATATTACTTTTTAAAGATTTTCCCATAAGAATAACATGGGAAACTTGATTTGAATTTTCTCCATAACCAGTTAAGCTATTTTAATGATTCAAAATACTAAATTGTTTGTTTTTTTAAGCTCTTTTGAATGGCTTTAGTTAAAATTGATGAATTTTGAAAATTGAAGTCCAAAAATGCCAAAAACCCGATTTTGACCCCTTTGAAACCCCATAAAACCCCATTCCCATAACCCGACAACGCTGGTTCGCGAACTCATGAAAATAGATCTGGTCTTACACCTTCATACCAAATTTGATCAAAATTGAAGGTCCGCTTCAAAAGTTATCGGTACCACGGACACACACACACACACATATATATATATATATATATATATATATATATATATATATATATATATATATATACATATATATGAAAATGAACGAACGGTGTTTTTGGCTTCTGGGGACCTCAAAATGAAAAAGTAAAGTGGTCCCGGGCTTAGGTCTTACCATGGCTACTACCGTAATAGCGTATTCCCTATAGGGAAATTCGCTAAAAATTTATAAAGTTAAAAAAATATTCAAATTTATGACTTTTTTTGATTTTTTGTATTATGATTGAAGAGCTAACTTTGAATCCACAAATCAGTTATATTAATGTACAAACTAAAAATTGTTCAAGTATATATACATTAGCGTTAATTGTAGGCTATGTTTAATAGATATAAGAATAAGTAATAAAAGGCTTGTGCAAATTGTAAAACATTTTTAAGTGAAATAAAGGTTTTTTTTGTATTTAATTAAAACAGCAAAATACGAAGGTGAGGAAACTCTCTCATTTCATATTAACTTTAGTTCATCATACGAATGAAACAAAAAATTAGAAACTATAAATACTGACACATTTTTCACACTTAAAATTTACATAATTTGTAAAAGACAGTATGAGTATAAACCTTAGTATTGTGATGCAGTTAGTGAAAAAATATTTTTTCAATGAATATACTTACTTGATCAAATTTAACATGGAACAAACTTTGTCCCAACAACTTCTGCTTCAGTCACAAGAAGAAATGTTAAGCTGCACAGGAAATCTACAGAACTCAAGAAACCCACGAGGAAACCGCAGGTAATGATGCAACCACTCGTTATAAAGCCCGGTATCAACATACTTCTGTTGTATATGTATCTCTAGATAACTAATCTTGCTGACATGTATTTCTTTTTCAATGGAAAAATGAGTTGATACTTTTACAGTATCAACATTAATCAATGAGATGAGCACCAATGACTTTACAGAATAGTCTATCAAAAGCTTCTTTACAACAATTAAAATTGATTTTATTTAGTAGTTACATTTTGGAGTAAAGATCTAATTAAATCAATTTTGGATCAAGTTTCTTCTACCATAGATCTCAGAGGTCTTCCCCGACCGCAGTTCACCTTGCAGTGCTGCTGTGGAAGGATTCTATGCTGCGAGCCCAGTAAAAGACTCTTCAACACCTTTTTTTATTTTAATATTAAGCTATGCCACAAAAGCTCTCTGTTTAAATTTATTTTGTGGAAAAGAGGTCACGTAAAACCACTGGCAAAGTGAAAAAAGAAAGAAAACTGATAATTATGCCATAATATTTGCTTATCAGCAATTTTTGTAACCAAATGTTATTTAGTAGTAGCAGATATATTTTCTTTAAGGAGAGCTTAAAACTGAGAAAGAATTTTGTTAATCATGCGATAATGTTTGACAGCTCTTTAATAATATGGCATATCAGTTGTTATTTAAGATTTAATTTTTGTATACTTATATACTGTAATACAGTATATAGAAATAATGTATATACCGAAATACAGACCTTAAAAAATATATAAAAACCAATTTCCTTAAAATTTACAAAAATGGTTTTTTAAAATTTTTTACAATGTTGTTTAAAGAAAAGGATTACAGATTTATTGTGTATGTTAGTTTATTTGCTATCAATAAAGAATAAACGAAAGTATGGATAAAACTAAAGCCGCGTCTGTACTGGCTGAACATGTCGTTCGCCAAACAAAGTTCTTCTGAACTTTCATTTGTTCGTTGCTATCCTTTTAGAATATAAATATTATACGGCCCATGTTATTTGTTATGAATTTTTGTTGATTTTTTGTGTTGGCCAAACAAGTTCTACACAAATGTTCGGCCAGTGCGGACGTGGCTTTAATGAGGAAGAATACATAGTGTGTTTGTAAGAGCTTTACAACAGAAGACAACACTTAGTATTTTGTGCGTTTACAAATTTGTTTTTACTATGAAACTGAGTACTTAAACAACAGCTCTGGCCCTCATGTTGTGGTCACTGTAAGCCTACAACTGATACTTGAAACATTAGTATACATGAACTGTTTACGTATTTAGCAAATTTATAAAACACCTCGCCAGGTCAGTCAATCTGAGGCCCATAGATTGTTATGGATAAACAGTAAAAATATCATTATAATTCAGTATTGTAGATTCAATGAGGGATGTAGGTATGCAGCCATACCTCCCTAACAGAAGAGGCCATTTTCATGAATAATTTAGCCATATTTACAGCAATGTGCGGTACACAAAATATATTTCAAATAATTTAAAAATCGTTTCTATAAAGTCATTGATGTCCAAAATCATCATGAGTGGCATTGACGGTCTAACTTGGTTAGGCCACAAAAACAAGGAAAAATATTACAAGCGGTATACCGACTAGTAACCGTATTGAAAACTAATTATTGCAAACGGATAGTATACGAAATTAAAATGCTGTTTCCATACCTATATCTACTATATATTGGTCAAATACCACTCACTCATGTATCAGATTGTCTCCATAGGCCTCCATAGAGGGCTGAAATTTGGCATAGACATTCCTCTTTACTCAAAAACGCTCACTAAGAAACGGTTTTGCGAAATTCCTTCAGGTCTCTGCCCCACAGGACTTCAAAATTTCTATCTAATGTTACCCTTATGGCCAATTTTTTATACAATCCAAAGCAACAACGAATCTGAAAAACTATGGGACCTACAATGTTAAATTTTGCATGGGCATCGTTCTTTCTTTATAGATGCTCACTAAGAAATGGTTTTGCAAAGTTCCATCAGGGCTCCGCCCCATAGGACTTGAAAAAGTACAATTCTTAAAGATAAAGATTTCGTTGCTCTTTAAAGGAATTTTATTACATATAGAATAAATTTAATCACGGGCGAAGCCGTGACGGGCAACAGCTAGTAGTGTCATAGTTATAGGAATGAGCAAAGAGTTGTTTAAATGAGAATTAATGTTGAATAACGGTATTCTAGAAAAAGTAGCCAGCAAATTTTGACAATTTCCAAATATTTATAGTTTCATAGTCGTTGGTAGTAACCTAAACTTTTATGAATGCAATTTGTTGAAAATTTTTTCTACCTTAATTTTGTATATGATATATATTTAGAAACAAGCAAGGTTTTGGAATAATAAGTAAAATACTAAGAAAGTGTCCAAATTTCATTGTTTCTTGCAAAAATCTTGGGAAGCCCAAAAAATATTTTAGATAAGACAGATTCAAATTCAGAACCCAAAAAACATGTAAAAGATCAGGGAAACTCAATACAACATTTTTTTATGAGAGGTGTTTTTACTGTACCATACGGTTTTACTGAACTAAAATATTTTGTAACCTATTAAAATAAAACTCTTACAAACACACTTTATATTCTTCCCCCATACTTTTAGACATAAATGGGTTTATTTTATTTTTTACTTATAGCAAATAAACTAACATACTCACTTAATCTATATGGGCGTTTGCTATAAATTATATTGTGGAAATAAAAAAATATACCATTTTCATAAATCTTTGGGAAATGGGTTTATTTTGAAGGTCTGTATTTCGCTATTATTTATGCTACATGCCTGGTGTTGGGCTTAAACTGTTATGAATTTTACCTTCTTTAACTTAATAAAATAATATTTTCTGTTTAACCAACCACTTGTGATGGAGTAAAAAACTTAGGAATGGTTAAATTTTCAAAAATTAACTAACAAATGGTGCACGGTGGAAAACTTGGATTTCATGTTATGTCGACCTTTTGCACAGCAACCCCGTATTTTCTGATATATTTACTGGACTATATATTTAATTCTAAAAATATCATTCATTTTATCTGCTATTTCCGGGGCAAAGATATGAAATAATCATCAAGTGGGACAGGAAGAGATAATTAAGTAACTACCAGCACCTTAACAAAAACAAGTTCAACAGATACTTTAAACAAGGCTTGATTCAAATCAGACTTAAAAATATCAATTCACCACACTAAAAATTTAAAATTTTTTTAGTGTTTGAAAAAGTTATATTTTGTATGGATTTATTTAAATATATGTTTGTGAGCGTGAGCCATAAATCAAAAAGGGGCCTCATGTTGGCAAATTTTTCTGAACAATGGATCAAGTCATTACAGATTAGTCGTTTGGGTCAAACATAAGAAATATCAATGTTCAGTTGTTCGCATATTCTTACACTTCATTATATACACAACTGACTGTGAAAGAATTTAATTTGGATGAAATAGTAAAGAACATTGGTAATGTACTAGTACACTAGTAAAGTAAACTACCGTAGTTTTGTTTGGAGCCCCTATTGGTTATCCTGAGAAAAGTTAGTGCTTTTTGATGGTTTGGTCCATCACACTCATCTTCCAGTCATACTCCCCTCAAATACGTATGTCGGTACGTCAATGTTTTGAGAAATGAAATACCTCTTATTACTTCAAAAACTCGTCCGTCCTGAAGTCTAGCAGTAACCAAAGAAACTACCATAGAAGGTTTCTATGGAGAAAAGAACAATTACCATTGTATGTTTTATAATTATTTTGGTTTGGTTATCAGTCCAATCGCAGAGTTGTTTCTTTGGTCTTTGCCGAGAATACAGTCCCACTCTCACGATCACAATAGCTGTTTATTTTACCCAGGAATCCAGGCTTTACCATCAGCTTCAAAAATCCAATATATGTTACTTCTGAAGTTTATTTTATGAACCATTGTAGTATAGACCTTGACCTTTTCTTAACAAGTTTATTCTTTCAATGCATCCCTGAAAATACGCCCCTTTCCTTACAGTTTTAATTTATCCACCACATGGTAAATTTTCTGGAAAAAAATTTATGAGAAAACTAATAATTTATGATGGAAAAAATATTCCCTGTACATTGAAATAAATGTTAATCGATAGAGCGTGTCGGGTTTAACTGCCACGGCACAACTTGCTTTTGTGAGAAGTTATTTTTATAAATTTTAAAAGGGGTGTATGGTGGTCACGGAAACCCGGTGTAGTTCCACCACCAGGCCCGGATTATCCACTAGGCCAACCTAGGCCATGGCCTAGGGCGTCAGCCAGGGCGGGGGCGTCAAACGGGCCTTTTTATACTACGTTTTAGTAAAAAAATATTTACAGCAAATATAATTTAATTCTGGTTTTCACAATTGGTTATTAAATTCTTTAATTACAAGAGTAAATAGAATATTTGGCAAACGAGAAAGAAGAAAGATCTATTCAGGAGAATTAGGTGACCCCCAAAGTGCAGGGATCCGAGGGACTCTTTCGTGGCAGGGACGAATGCCCCTGATAGGGCCTATGCCGTAAAAAGCGTTCCTGATTAGCGGTCAAGAGCATCACCCCCAAATGGCGGTAAACATCGCCCTCTAATTGACGGTAAATGTAACCCTTGATCATTGTTAAATCACGCCCCCGACCGGTGGTAAAGAGCGCCCCCAATACGGTTAAGTATCGCCTGTGATCATCGGTAAAGAGCGCCCCCAACTAGCGGTAAACATTTCCCTAATTGACGGTAAAGAGCGCCCCTTTGCCTTGACCTTTGCCTTTTAAGGTTGCCTTGACCTTGTTCCTTTCCCTTGGATTTGAATTTATTTCTACATTACAATTATATAATATTTTATTTCATATCTAAATTTAATATGGTGGTAAAATAGTCCTTTTGACTATATACACTAACGTGAATAGACTTCTCATAGCATATGCGTGTTTGAAACTCAATTTGAAACCTATTGACGGTGGTGCGATATTCTGCGGCGTACGTACATGAAGTACAAGTGACATATGATAGATCAATCAGTATTACCAATGTATACCACAGAACCGAATTCGGTTCTGTATACATTGGTATTACCACTCTTCTCAACCAAGGATGAAACATTTTATAATTGAGATGTTCAAGGTCTGTAGAAGAAAAAGCATAACTGCTTCGAATGTCTGCCGAATACCTTTTTTTTTGTGCTCCGGATATAAAGCGTTAAAACTAAAACGGAAGTCAAGTTACGTTATAATATTTACCATTACACAGCTGATTGAAAAAGAGAATGAAGCAGTCTTGCCATGGTTACAATATTTATCGTAACAACACCATATTACTCTATTTTACATTTGGATTATTATAATAACAAACCATTAGGTAATGACCAAATTAACTGTTATCAATCAAGGTAACCATTAAAACCATAAATTCTACCCTAGTTTGTTTCGAAATTCCTTATTTTAGTAATATTTGAGACAAAATATCTCCACAGCAAACGAGAACGATTGTTGTTTCCTGCAGTTGGCAACACTTGCAGGTAACAAAGAGTAAAATGTTGGTTTTAACACTTTTTTTAACCAACAAAAACTCTGTGGCGACATCCACGTATGTCGCAGAAACTGACACCATTGCTCTTATGGGATGTGGTTCCACCTGTGGTACTACAGTCATCTTTAGTTATGTTCATGTTTTGGTAAAGTGTTTTTGCAGCACTGTAAATCCAGCTGAATATTAAAAACATCGATGGCAGCGACTATGGCACAAAACTACAAAATTTTTGCATCAAACTAAATGTATTGGATGAGAGGTCTATTCAAGTTAGTCAATAATAGTACACTAATTGATGCAAAAGGATTACTTTCACGGATTGAAGTGACGAAAATGCTGATCATCTCATTGGTTAAATAGTTGTGTGGTTTTATACAACAGCCAAAGTAATTAAAATTAAAAGTCCATAAATCGGTTTTCTTGGGGAAGGGGGGGCGTAATTGTGACCTTTGGCCTAGGGCGTCGAAAAGTGTTAATCCGGGCCTGTCCACCACTGATCAGTGGCTAGCAGCACAATACAGACAATTGCCCACAACAGAATGGAAGGAGGCTACAGTTCAGTACCCCACCGGGCAGATTTAACATTTGTGCTTTTAGCATTGAAAGCGTTAAGGAGTAACACTCACGCGAACGCGTTACTGGTGGAGTCAGTGAATGAATCGTCCGTCGCCGCAAGTATCGCCTACGGTCATCAGCTGAGACAAAGGTGGCGAAGTGGCGATGAATCAGCTGTCGCTAATGAAACAAACGTTGTTTCCGAGTCCGGTCAGACAGGGCTAGTGTGTTACCTGTGTGCCAGATCCTCAGCTTCCATCACACGACAATCAACGATTATTGGTTTGCCAGTCCTGTGTAACATGAATCGCCCCTTCCTTTTTCAATTCCTTGTATCATTTGTAAGATACACTTTTCCGCCTTTAACAATTATATTATTTTATAATGGCTAGATATTTAAAACAATAATACATATGAGGAACTTAAAGAATTACTGTGGCCTAATCACATTACGGCAAAATGTCAATCTCAGGTAATATGCTCCTTGCTTTTCAAGACTAGCTCTCTTCCATGCTACTTAGTTCAAAAATTGACTGATTAACAGTCAAGTAAATTTGGCTGAGGATTGCATTTTGCTAAAGGATCAGTCTGAAGTAGAGTCTTGATAATAATTTTTCATCACACTACCTCACTTCTACCAACAAAACACCTGTTTTCTCGGCCTAGGCCGGCGAAATTTTCCGGCCTAGGGCGGTAATGGAAACAGTAGCAAAGAAATCTAAAATATAATAAGGTAGGTAACAACAACAACAACAAATAAAAAATCAGTGCCGTAGTTGGTAGTTCAGCTGAAAGCAACTAACAAATATATGTGATGTACAAGGGAAAATGGTGCTTTTGCCTTGGAATCAGCTGTGGTTGTCACCTACCGTTAGAGTATTCTAGTTTTGGTGGCCTTATCTGATGTGAAGTGGTGCCTAGCACCTTTTTATGAATGAAAAAAAATTTTCACTTGTTTAGAATTTATTGAATTATGTAGTGTGATAAAAAATATCATTCGTAACTCGGTCAAATTTGCAAGTTCAAGACGAAGTCTCGAACGATTTTGAGGCCTTGGCCTTTGTAACGAAATATACTATATTCTCAACATTTTTAAGTGCTGCAAAAACTTCATAAAGAGCATGACAAATCCACAGATCCTTAGCTTTATCATAAGATTATTTATATTCTAATAAAAAGTCAATATTACAAAAATCTTTGACCATGGAATTCTCCAACGTAGAAGATTGAAAGATTTTTTTTGCAAAACTGCATACAAAATGATAAATTGCTCCACATACAAATAAATATTTTCCATAAATATACAATTTTACATTCAAAAGTGAAAACATACATAATGGTCTTACAATAATTGGAACCAATCATAAAGTAATATATACAGTATGTATTTAAATATAAAAATTAGATTTGATATATAACATTTGATTAATAAGTGAACAAAATATACATATCACAGATTCATCTTTCAAACAAGAGTAGATATTTTGCAAGATGGCATCCGTAGTTTACTGTTGTTCGGCTGGTGGTTTCCTGGCAAGTCCCATACAACGCTTCTTCTCATGTTCTGTAAAAATTAAAATTGATAAATATTCCATCCACCTTACCCCATACACTATAGTCAGAAAAATTATAAATTAGGATAATTACATTTTTATGAGGGTTTGTTAGATTCGGATTTAAAATTTCAACTATAAAAATAATGTGTTCAGTAGGGTATTTAAATATTTTTGTAGCTAATTGTGATTATTTCTTAATGTATCTAATTCCATGTTAAAGCTAAAAATCAATATTTCACAGAGATAGATAGAAATACAGACATTAAGAGAGAGAGAGAGAGAGAGAGAGAGAGGGAGAGAACGATATGTACATTCCAACTATAACTGGCATCCCCCTTCACCCAGGATCAGGTGATTTTCCTGACTTTAGATTGGTCGATCCAAATTCAATTGAATTATCCACCGCTTTCACATTAGTTGAGCAGCAAATTTCTGTCATGTTAGTTAGTGTCCCTCACGGCAATATTTTCTGTTTCCTCCCAAAACTTAAAATATAAGTTTTCTAGTTTCTTCATTAGGCCTAATTTAAATTCAATTCTGTGTTAAGTGAAATTCCCAAGTATTATTACTCTACTCTTCAAGAACTTAATTGTGTGTGACTCGCGGCAAGACAAAGACTATCGCTGCGTCTACTAACTGTGATCGCGTCCATCAAGAATTTGTGCACGTAGACATTTGTCGTTCGTTTCCTCAAGATTTGCGTCCCCATGATCCTGGACGCCCACTGTCACCCACCCTCACCACGGTCCCGGTGAGGAGAAGTGCCCACGCTACCCCGCCATTACCATTATAGCGTCCAGTTCTGAAGATGTGACAAGGTACTGTTTCATTTGATTTGAGTGTGCTTTAGTGATTGAAATAATTCAAAATATTGAACATTATTCGTCAATATATTTTAAGTTTATCAAATTCAATTGTTTAAGTCAAAGTCATTACTTCCGTTTTTGCGTATATCTATATTAGCTGATGGGTCCTCCGTGTCGTTAACAAACCACAAAACTCAGTATACAAAACAAACATAATGAAAGTGGCTATGTGTGCAATTTAACACGTTCGCGGCGGCATGGTAGCGATCGCTCCCACGCGGAACCCTAACGCCATCCTGATGGGTGCGATCGCTCCCAAGCTGCACTGCTTTTCAATATGATTTATTTTTAAGCCAGGATCTGAGCTAGAAATCTGAAACTTTGCACAGCACTGCTCAATAGTATTTAATGTATTTCGGGACCACATGGGTTGTTACTGGGCAGTGCTGCTGCTCTACGGTGGGGTGGTGTTTTTAGTAACCAACCACAAGCAGACACCTCAGTGTCAAGTCGGAACCATTGCGGACGGTTTTTATCGCTGTTTATCACTGTTTAGGTGTTTGAAGTGTATATTGCTCTTGTGAAATGTCTGACCCTGATGATCCTGACTATGTATGATTACCTTTTTGTTTACCGTATAAACTTTCATGGTAGGCATAGTAAATTGTCTCAAGTCAGAATGGGTGCGATTGTACCGCAAAAAAATTGTTTTTTTCTGTTTCAAATAATTTAATATTAATGTGTTTTAGTACAGTAATAAATAATAAAAAATAACTGTATACTTTGTAAACAAAGCCAGTATTATTTATTATTCAACCCATCATTAGTGCGATCCTAACAGTGGTGTAGTGGTGCGGGAACGCGTGGGAACGGCGTTCCCACACTGGTTTTCAAGAACCCGGGAAAATTCCAGTGCCCCGTTCAGGGAAAATCCGTATTATTCTAAATACACTATAAGGCGTTTATAAATATTGATTAAAAAGTATAAAAATATTAAAAAATATTTCAATGCCAATAATAAAATGCAATACTTTTGTAAACACGATTTTACTCTATATCTGTTTCCAGAGATAACCTAACCCTCACTTGAACTTTGCATTGTGCACAGAGTACGGTATACGGCGGTGAGCATCACTCAAGGAGACTATAGGCCAGGGCCAGGAGAGCCGCATCCCATAAGAGCAATGGTGTCACTTTCTGCGACATCCATGGATGTCGCCTACCGGCAAGTGTTGCCAACAAAACAGCAAACAAAAATCGTTCTCGTTTGCGTTGGGAATTTTTTGTCTCAACAATTACTAAAATAAGGAATTTAAAAGCAAAATAGGGTAGAATTTATGGTTTTAGATTTACCTTGATTGATAATTTGTAATTTGGTCATTACCTAATGGTTTGTTATCAACTAATAATCCAAATTTAAAGTAGAGTAATATGGCGTCGTTACGATAAATATCGTACCCGTGGCAAGACTGCTTCATTCTCTTTCTTAATCAGCTGTGTAATGGTAAATATTATAACGTAACTTGACTTCCGTTTTAGTTTAGATGCTTCATATCCGGAACACAAAAAAAGCTATACGGCTGACCTTGGAAGAAGTTATGCTTCTTCCTTTACAGACCTTGAGCATCACTCTCCTATCCCTCCACAACCTACAGAAGAGATGCATTTGCCGACTACTTGTAAACCAAATTTTGTCAATCTGTCAATGAACTTTCATTGTAATTAATTACTCTGTTTTTCCTCTGTTTTATTTATTTAACTTATTTTATTTCTCTTCTTTTATACTTGTATAGAGTATGTCTTTTAAAAATTAGGTTATTTATGTTGCTATTTTGGGGGTTCAAAATAAGAGTAGTTAATAAATAAATTAATAACCTTTTCTAAAACAACCTTCTTTTGTAAAATGATCAAGTTAGTTAAATATAAAAATATACTGGTTTTTTATTTCGCTTTTCTCAAAATCATCTAAATTCTTAAATAGTTTCTTGAATCCTCAGTAAATTCAGTTAGCTTAAAATACATAGCCTAATAAGAAAAACTATTGCTATCATACGCATTCAGGGTAATTTTATCTTAATTTTCAGGGAATTTGACAAATATATTAAGCGTTCCCACATTGGAAAATTTGCCACTACAACACTGGATCCTAATGCCAGGTGCTGATGGGTGCGATCACTCCCATTGAAGTAGGCGTCAATTTTCAAACCTCAAAACGTGATGGAAGCATACAAAAGCCTATCAGTGGAAAAATAATATGTAAAAATAAGTTTTTTTACAAATTTTACTTTCAGGATGGTGACGAGGTTCGAGCAAAAACCTCGCCGCGGCAAACGTGTTAAGTGGGCTTTTGCAAGTTTAAATGTTGAACATTGTAGTCTTAGGCAAAATTAAAAGAGGTTACGATCCACTAACAAATATTTGTTGTTGTTCAATAAGAAACAAAATAAATCTCTGACTTTTCTATAAAACTCCGCTACTTCTTGCTATAAACTTTTCAATGTGGTTAATCCTGGCAACTAAGGGGGGGGGGGGGGGGGGGGACTGGACAGTAAACTGTTTTGATATTTTGCTCAGTTAAACCCCATTTCAGATCTGTAAATTAATAAAAGTTGCTACGTCATTTTTAAAGTGAAACATAACTGAGATGGCAATAGGTTTAATCCAAATGTATGATGGTATGGTAGGCTACTACAATTGAGCGATTATTGAATAAATGGAAATACTGTACAAAAGTGTTATTTAGATTTTTTATGAGTAGACCACATTTTTTCCGATGACACAGCTGTAAGGGCTAAAATCCAAACCAGAAGAGAGAGAACTTTGTATGTACCGTATGTGTATCTCATCACATCACACACTAGGACTACCGTAGGCTTACATAATTTCTTACTCCAATCTCAGAATGCTGAATTATAGCTCAAAAAAGTATCATGCACTTTCCAATAAAATTTTCATGGACAAACTTGGTAAAAATTTCGCAAATATGAGGGCAACAAAAAAATGCAAAAAGAGGAGGAACAGAAGGCAAGACCTAGACACGAATTAATGTATTTTTTTTACTATGACTTATCTCAATTACTTTATAGCACCAGGTTAACCGGGCCTTGTTCGTTGATTTTAATTTACTTTTGTCATAGTAATAAAGTTATTAAATTTTCACCAACTACCAACTATAGTACCTCTTCACAGTTAACAGCTGTTTAAAAAGACTGCTTGATTGTAACATTAATATTTGTTTATTTTTATATAGGCCTACCTTTTGTTGTTTTTTAGCGAATTTCCCTATAGGGAATACGCTATTACGGTAGTAGCCATGGTAAGACTTAAGCCCGGGACCATGTTACTTTTTCATTTTGAGGTCCCCAGAAGCCAAAAACACTGTTCGTTCATTTTCATATATATGTATATATATATATATCTATATATATATCTATATATATATCTATGTGTCCGTGGTACTGATAACTTTTGAAAGGGACCTCCGATTTTGATGAAATTTGGTATGAAGGTGTAAGACTAGATCTATTTTCATGAGTTCGCGAACCAGCATGATCGGGTTATGGGAACAGGGTTTTATGGGGTTTCAAAGGGGTCAAAAATGGGTTTTTTGCATTTTTGGAGCATAATTTTCAAAATTCAACAATTTTAATTGAAACCATTTAAAAGAACTTAAAAAAACAAACAATGTAGTATTTTGAATTTTCAACTTAGCTTAACAGGTTACAGAGAAAAGCCAAAAATAGGTTTTCCATGTTAATCTTATGGGAAATCAACAAAACCCTGTATCTCGCTTATTTATAGGAATAACTTGATAAAATTTGGTATACACATTCACTTGGTAGGGTTCAACTGATATTTGCTTACAACACCCACATTGCGGCAAACCTACGTACTCACCCCTATGGGGTTTATGGGGAAAATGAAAAGAACACCATAACTTGATAATATTTGGTATGTACATTCACTAGGTAGGATTTAACTGATATTTGCTTACAACACCCATATGGCGGCAAACCTACATACTCACCCCCATGGGGTTTATGGGGAAAATTAAAAAGTGCCGAATATTCATACAGTTTGACATTTACCTAACGTAACTATTACATTTCCTAACAAAACAAACATTTTCTAACAACATCCCAAGGCAGCAAACCTACATTCCCATTCCTATGGTGTTTATGGGGAAAATACAATATCTCAAGATCGTTTGGAAATTCGCTGAGTACGCAGGTCTGCTGCGACGGGGGTATTTTGTTACCAAATCAGCAACCCTTAAGTGCAATATTAAAAAATAGGATTTTAAAACTTAAATTTAGATTAAATTTAATTTCCTGAGATTGAGGCTGTTTTTAAACTTATTTTTGGGCCAAAACACTCTTATATACTAAGCTTAAGCAAAATCTACCTGCTAGGTTTCAAGATCGTGGAACACACATTCCTTCCCACAGTGCTCGTATTATAGTATAGGATTTAGGTAAAATTTAAACTTTAATGGTGGCAAATTGTTATTGGCTTACGCCGTTTATAAATAAAGAATAAATGCACCCCTAGCCTCTAAGTCTACACAATAAAATTAAGATATAGGCTACCTTGCTTTAATGTCATGGTTGTGGAAATAAATTAAAAGAAACATAATAAACTTAAGTTACCAGTTTGATCTGCAAAATGAGTGACTCCAAATGTTGCAGTTTGGTTTGGAGCATTGTTAAGTTCTTCGATCTTTTGTAAGCTTTCCAAGAATATTTTGTAACGTAACTGGAACTCTTCCATACTTTTGTATTCTCGATCAAACTTTTTTACAAACTTGATGAATTCAACAAACTTGTCATCGGCGGTTATGTTGAGAAGAGCAGGATCCTCTCCAGACTGCAAAATATATTTCCTCAAATTTAAAAGCCTTTGTTGGTTCTATACAATATAGGCCAGCTTAAATAGTGGAAGTAGATTTCTAAACTCCCTCCATTTATAAACTTGGAACAATTGTCTTTTAGAAACGAAACTCAACAAACGTTGGTACTGCTACAAATTCAACAGAATCTTATAAAAATCAAATAGTTTACCCAGCAAGAAATGTACTATACTTATAATACATTGGCAAATACATTTAAATCTACACATATATAAAAATTCAGAAAAAAAGTGAAGGACTGGCTATCGGTATTGGATACATTTTTTTACATTGTGCAAGAATACCTAAATGAGTAAAAAAATGTAAAAACAAATTAAAAATATAAGATGAAAGAAAAAAGATATTAAAACTTAGACCTACATGGTAATAGGTATTAAGTGTAGTTTAAGCCCATGCAATTTAAATGTTTTAGTTAAAAATGAATAAATAAATAAATAGCACAAAAATCATTGGTGTTTATCACTCCATAGCAGTAAGAAATGTTTTTAAAGATCTAATATGTTTACTTGGCTAAGTTACTTAGAAACTAAAAAAATACATTTGGCTTAGGCCTTGGCATAATTAAAAAATATATACAGACTCCATTGCTAATATTGATGTTCAATTGTTGTGTTTATCTATATTCTCAAATAAATATGTCTATTCAAAAGTTTGAAACAATAACCTGTGTTAAAGAAGCCACAGACTTCATAAATTTAATTATTCCGTTTGGTTTGGCTTGGCTTTAGTTTAGTTTAATCTCCTGTTACCTATTCATACAGTACAAGTAGGCCTATTTTTAATCATCAGTATATTAGCAATAAATAACATGATGTATTAGCTTTACCGACTTTGTGTTGGACTCGTTCAAGCCACACCTTTTCCAGGCCTTGTTCTCCCAGAACAGTTTATAATACTACTTTGGGGGGGGGGGGGGGCTCTTGTTTGCGATCACTGGCATTGGGTCCTCCCGGAACTAAGAAGTTAAGGCTATAGTCTTCTTCTTTCAAGTTCTTGCTTTTTCGGTGGTTACCACTCAGCTTGTTTAGCCTTTTCAAGGCCGAGCCAAAAACGCTGCACGTCTGAAACCAGTAACATGGTTCGACCGCTTAAGCTGCTCTCTACAACTTCAGTTCACTGAAGAGGAAGCAGTGACCCGGTTTGACACAAGTTATGATCATGTCCTGCCTCCCTCCATTTGTAGCAAAGAGCTGACCGATCCTTTCCCTTTCACTCATAGCGATGGTGGCCGTAGTCCAGGCACATTTGAAGAACCAGACCATAATCCTCAAACACACCGCGTAGTTGAGAATGATCTCCCACCCGGAGATGGCCAAGTTTAAAAATAGCAAGGTGGCCTCTACCTCAGAAAAGTCAAGGATCACCATCTTCAGATGCCGCTTGCTTGGTCAGCTAACAGAGCGTTGCAAATCTCAATGGTGTCACTGAAATCTTTGTCGAATGAATCGATGACAGTTCAGAAGTCTCAGTGAATGAATCAAGATCACATAACTCGTCTTCCAACCACTATCACAAGAACACCCACCTGTCGGAGCCGGAAAAGAACATACTCCTTCGGGGTCGGTTCCACGCAGACCACCTTAGCAGTGCGTCCAAGCTGATATCCTTGCGGATCTTCCCTTGGACGCCAGGGTATGTTCGGCAGCCCGCCACTTGCACAAGAATGGAGGGCAGACCAGATCTTGGGTTTAGCTTTCTGTGCATGACCCCCCACTGGACATGTCACTGGATGTTCTGGACATGTGTGGACAGTAATCACTGGAGGGGCTTCTACTACAGCTTTAGGCAGTTTATTTTTCTTGTGTTTTTGCTGATCCTTGGAGCCAGAACACTCACTCACGCTCCTCTCCCACTTGCCTGAGATGCCAGCCGAACGGATGGCTTAGGATTTTAATATCAAAATTGCAAAAATCAAAAATAACAATAAAGTCAGATACGGTAATGCAGTTTTGCCAAAATTAGGCCCACATTAAATGTAGGCCTACCGTACTGTCATTTTGTACTACACTGTATTGTGTAAAGGGCCTCATGAACTGTGGAATGATCAGGCACACCTAGAAGCTACCTCTGCACATTGGAAAAGATTGTCTCTCGATCAATATTTAATGGAACCAAGTACTATAGGTACACTATTTCAATATTAAATAGCATGGAAGGCATCTACAAGGTAAGGCTATTTTAACACATACGCTGCGGATGGGTCACCGGTGACGAACGGCGCGCCGTAGCGAGAGGCGCGTGCGTCACCGGAAACGCAGCGCGCCATGTTTTCATTTACGGAGCCAGCGTGGTTCAGCCAACTCGTCGAGGACGGTCGAGATGCGCTAGCATTGCGTCTCGGATACCAGTCTGCCGTGTAGTGTGTTTCGTTCATTCGCCCGGGGTGCTGCGTGCGTCCCCCGTGACGCACAACTTTTTTGTTTGTGAATCGTTTTTCCTGCTGTACATATTAGCGTTTATATGAATTATTTTAGTGTTTAGCTATTGTTTTTATTACAATGGATCATACAAAAGCGGTAAATCGAACTTGACTGCTCTGGAGAACGTGCCTTACGGCGGCCTTGTGGGCGGTGAACCTTGGACTTGCGTCGCGCAATGCTGCTGTGTCACCGGTGACCCATGACTTTCGGAGGTCCAGGAACCAGGATGCTGTCTTCCAAATATGGTTTCTAAGCCATTTTATTGTCTTTCAATTACTAAAGGAAAGATTCCATGCAATAACTATTTTTAGCTTCTTAGGTAGTTATTGACATTTTTGGCAGCAGTGAATGTGTTAAGCTTGAGGTAATTTGAAAATGCAGAGGCAAATGAAAGAGGCCCTTTCACTAATAATGAAGGGAAGAGGCAGAATCTTATAATTTAAAATATTAATGTAGAAGAGTAAAATAAACAATCCAAGTTGCCTACAATAAGAGGATATATTTAACTAAGGCCTACGAGGCCTGGCTCGACTTACCATCTTATGGTTATGGGTATAACACTTGATAGTAGTATTGAACTTGTATTTTTATTGACTGTGCAACTAAACTACCGTACTAATTTTGTTGAGAATAATACTGAGGATGATGACACCGCCTACTCTTGCAAAGATGCGAAGTAACAAATGGAAGTTTCAAAGATAAGCCAATGAGTCACTATACATGACTCATTTCATT